>JAKIJQ010000080.1:600000-989779 GCA_023373905.1 Rhizoglyphus robini
TAAGGAAAGGGAAAGAGAAAGACAGGCACGCTGCTTAGTGAGGTGACCTGTTCACAAAGTAGGTATTTAAGATATGTACATAGATGACGTTACAAGTAAAGGAATACTGAAAATTATACGACAAAGGTTACATCACGAAAGTCATTGACCAACTGATTTTTGTCTCATTCAATTCTTCATCTAAATCGAGTTTTTCCAAATCGAACTCAATTTGGCCTAGCTTCTGTGCATCACCTTGTATGAATTGGGTACTGTAGGTTTTGCCTTCAGTGTGAACATACCATACATTCCTGGTATATGTAGTGTCCTGAGTGAGGTGAATGCAGAGTTGAGGTGGACACAATATAAAGCAAACAAAGAAAAAGTCTTCTCAAACGCGAAAGAAATCCAAAAAAAATATCAAAAGTAGAACTCGTGAGACAACGAAAAAGAAGAGAAATCTTACAAAATGCTTTCTTGTAAAACAAATCAAAAAAGTGAACTGAACAATCATTGGTTGACATGAACTGACTTTCAGCATTGATTGAGAATGTTGAGGACAAATTGCTCATCAGGAACTAGTGTATTAAGTGATAAGATAAATCATCTTGAACTATGACCAACATTGCTCTGTTCGTAGAGCAAAGGTTGATAAAGTTTGAGCTACTTGGTACAAATTTCTTTGTGTGCAAATGACGATTTCAAAATAATCTGCATTCATTGTGAAAAATAGTAATTGAATTAAATTCACGTAAAAAATCAAATGTCATGAAAAATAGATCAAATCCTGAGATAATCTCAACATCAAATTCAAACGATTAATAATCAAAAAGAAATTTTATTGTTTTAAAAAATATTTAACTTGAAAATAGATTAAAAATATAAAGCTTAAGCAAATATAAAGATAAACCAAAAAATATATACAAGTAATATGATATAAATGAATAACAAATATGATTAACAAAAAATATTGCATAACTAAACAGTGATTAATAAAATACTACTAAATTACTAAATTGACTTACAACAACTTCAGATTGATTCTTCAACATTGATGCTTGGGTCAGTGAGAATTTCAATGCAATTTTCAGAGTCAATCTTGTGTTCATCCAAAAGTTTAGTGACAACTTTGACGAATCTGTCTGGACTTTCGTCAAACAAATTAAATAAAAGCTTGGTCAATGGATTCGGATATAGTGAATGACAATCATCGTCAAATTCTTTACGGTCCTTCATCTTGCAATATTCTTCCTTGGTGTAAGATACTCCATCGAGGGGACAAATCACTCTGTTGGCGAAGTCGAATTGAGTATAAAACTTGAAAAATAGCACAACCAACTCGGTGGTAGAATGTCGATTGGTGCTTGGTTCGATCGACTTGACATCTTCAATCAGTAGCTTTAGAGGTGGTAACACTGGTGGGGTGGTTTGCTGAAGAAAGTGCACAATCATCCAGGCAAATTCATGAGTATCGAACAGATCCTCAAGGGAAAAGTCATTCAAGAAAGACCAGTATTTCAGAAGTAGCGTAATCTCGCCAAATCGTTGATCGTATCGAGAAAGAAGTTCAAGTGCGTTGCCGGTATATTCACGTGCGAAATATGGATAAAGCCGAAAGACAACAGTTCATTAAGTCTTTGTTTGAAGGAATAGTTGAATTCATAGTGATAGCAAGTTCATAGTTTGTTAGTAAATGAAAATCGCCGATAATGAAACGACGCTTGATTGACTCATCGATCAAATAGAGAGCCATCACAAAAGTTGCCCAATCCAACACGTCGGTAATGTCATTGAACTTGACATAAAAGTAAAATTCTTCAACGTCCGAAGCACGCAAATTGAAATCTCCATGCAAAACATCGCTTTGTTCCAAGGAAAGTTTCAGTGGCTTAAGATGCTCGTCAGAAGTGATCATCTTAATGATAAAGTTTATACATCGTTTTGATTGATTTCGTTGATAAACCTGGTTGAGGAGGTAGTCGAGTTGGTCACGAGAGTTGTTCTTGCAAGTGATTTCTTTGTGAAGGGAACTGAAATAAAAAAAAATAATTAATTTAACAATATATTTTCAATTAAAAGTAATTTAACTTACTCTTTATCAATAGGCGACAATGTCACCAACTTGTAATCAGCAAGTTTAGCTTCTTGATAGTCACCGCCTTCCATCTTCAAGTAGACATCACGAAGAAGAGTTCGAAAACTCAGAATACTTTGAGGAAACTTTTCCAAATAACGATAGATGAGAATCGAGTAATTGCGGAGATAATTCGCTGGGAAAAGCTTGCACTCGATCAGCCACTGCCAGAATCGTTCGCCATACGAAGCGTAATCTTGAGAAGTATCAGTTCCATCATAGTCCTCCTCAATCAAGTCATCGTAGCTTAAATCAATTTTCAACAAACGTGATTGAAGATGTAAAAAGTATTCGACGACACACTTGTAGTGCAATTGCATGTGATCACTATCATAGGATTCGAGAATTTCTTTGATTGATTTGGATGTGAAGATGAAATCTTTCACAAATTGATACGAATCTAAGTAACCTACCATTTCTTCATTTTCAACTGGTTTCAACTCTGGTTCTACCATCAAATCGCCAACATCTTCGGGATATTCCAATTCATCTGCATCTACAGACTTGAGTAGGAACGGATTCTGAGGTTCACGTTTCATGAAACGCAAATTGTCGGAATCAGGCTTCTTAAAGCATTCGGGATTGGTGAGGATAAGCAGATAATTCTTCGAGTTAATCTTGAAATGGTCCTTCAACTTTAAAAACATAATCTTCCACTGAATCGCATATTCCTTTGCTGAAATTGTGCTTAACAAATCGTCGAATGGATTGGGCATGAATTCGTCGTCGTAATCGAAACAAGAACGTTCGTTCTTTGCAAAAAAATATTTATTCGGATCCGTGAATATGTTGAAATAACGCTTGCAGAACCAATCCATGAATTTCACCACCAACTCGCCGATTGAATCATCATTGGAACTGGCCTCGAACGAGTCTAGATCGGTGCAAAAATGAGCCAATCTATCTTTGGAATTCTCTTCAGTGTGTACAAACAGTCTCTTGAAGGATAGTAAAACAGCTGGTTTGGTTTCTTGAAGAAAGCAGATAATTTGCCAAATGATGGGCTCATTGATGAATGCACGGTTGCCGTTGCCAAGTTTGGCCTCGGTGACGTAGTACTTGAGCATCAAAACCATTGGACCAAATCGAGCATCGTATCGAAGGTAAAAGTCCACCAGTTTAGAAAATGTCAACGAGTCGGAACAAACAGAAATGACCAACTTTCGATCGTACTCATTTGGTTGAGCATCATCAACATTGAACACAACAGAGCGATTGCACGGTGCACCAGTCAATCCCATTTTGGCCATCACTTGCACAATAGGAGTCATCACCATTGATCGAGTTGATCTGTCGAGAATCTTCGAACCAGCAATGCCAAAGGACAATTGAAATTGTAACGCACGATAATCGATGTTTGCACTGCCACCAACTCGGACAAGTTCAGGTTTCAATTCGGAAAAGATGGACTCGATCACTTTGCGTAGCTCTTCCGTCAATTTCATTCGAGCAAATGGCGCATCAAGAGTTTTCATAAAGTGATCAAACGGTTCTGCATGACGTGACTTAATTTGGGATAGATCAGCAAAAAGTTTGCTAAAAAAATAAAACATTTTAGAATACAAATCAACATTCAAAACAAAAGTATAAATTAGCAAAACTCACCAGTTATCAATCGGCTTCAAGGCCTTATCAATGATCAGTTTGAGTTGAGCAGATTCTGCTGGTGGATTGATGGCGAGCTGTAGACGAGCTTTGACAATCCCTTCACGGAGCTTCAATATTTCATGAGGATAAAGCTTCAAATAGCGGTAGATCAACTTGGAAAGTTTATGAAGAATGCCACGAGAAAACAGTTTAGAGTCGGTCAGAACTTGCCAAAATCGTACACCAAACGAAGCGAAATCACAATAAAATTCAGAATCATATTCTGGATTTCCATCGTGCAAATTGAGATAGTTCACATCAGGCTGCTGTAGTCGAGTGAAGATGAACTGAAAGTATCGCACCAATTGGTTCTTGAAGTGCTTGGACAGTAGTTTACGATCATAATTCGACATGATTTGAGCAATCGGGTCACTGCTTTCGAGAAGACTGTTCACAACATCTCGAGTGACATTCCTCACATCACCTTCGGTTTTCAAATTTGCATCGACATTGAAATCTTTGTCCAACTCGAGAGTTTTCAAATCGAAATCCACGTAACCGAGCTTCTGGGCATCAACTTCGGCCAGTTCGTACGGATTGGGTACTTCGGGTTTAGCCTTCGGTGAAGACATCGTGCCGAGAGATTGGTGACAGTAGAGGTGAAGATAAAGTTGGGAGACACAAAAATAAATTTAAAATTTTCGTAAACAAGAAAAGCCAAAACGAAGAGAAGTGCGCGAGACCACCAAAAAGAAGAGAGACTTGTAAAGTGAACAAACCACTTTCGAGTAAAGTCAAACACGTTGTGATCTACCTCACGACGATGTGCCTGGTTTTATAGTGAACAGGCAGTGTAGGACGACAGTGAGGGCGAGCAGTAAAGACTCACTGACTCACGACTAGTGAGTGAACTCAACTACACCCGTGACAATACTCATCAATCACAATTTTCACCAACCAGTTCAAACTTCATCAACAACGCACTGTGCAGCATTTGTCACATCCAACTCATTGTGCATACTTCAAGATGAGTCTTATCACTTGTCACTTCAAGTTAATCTCATTTTAACTTCCCTCAAGTTGTATTCTCGAGTTTCTCTATCAATTCTTTCTCATTACGATCAACGTTTCGATGAACTGGTTCTGATTCTGTCTTACTGGGCCGACATTCATGACTTTGTCAAGGAAAGTCCGTTCAATATATTTGAAATATAATATTTCTGACGTTTGTTTGGTTCATTTTACACTTTCTCCAGCAAACCAACCCACCAGTGCTGCCTCCTTTGAAACAAGTCAGAAACAAAAATAACAAATCTACCAAACCAAACGCCAATCATCAGTCCACACCTGAATTGATCATACAATTTCTCAAGTTTTGTACTACATTTGACTTTACCAATCAGGTGATTTGTCCCCACGATGGAACATCCAAAACTAAAGAAGAATATTCCAAGATTTTTAATCGAAAATTTGATAAAAAACAGAAAGTTTTTCACTTGTTGAAGATCCTCTGCTGAAGAATTTCTTTAGTTTAGCCGAGAAAAGCACTGAGAAATTTGTCAAGTTTGTCACTAAACTTTTGGATGAAGAAAAGATTGATTCGGAAAATTGCTTCATGAAACTCACCGATCCGTGTATCAAACATTTCTGAAATAAGTTCGTAAATCAATTCAGTATTTCCTTTTTATCATCACTTTAAAGTTATGCAACAATTTTTGTCTTATTATATTTGTTTATCTTTATATTTTAATGTATTTGCAAGTTTGATAATAATATTTATCGAATAATAAAAATTTTTTTTCATTATTAATCGTTGATTGAATTTTAATTTTACTTTTGGGTATTTAAAAATTTGTAATTATTTTGTGCCTCGTCAATTTATGGTTCATTCACAAATGTGAGTTCCTAATTCCAAATTCCAAATTTATCATTGGTATCGATTTTTCAAATCAAGTTCGTTTCCAGACACGGATTGTCACATTTGTAGAATCCGTTTCACCATCTTGAGTCACTTTGGGAACATTTTCACGCTGAACAGTCTCAAATTGAGAGACACCACCACCCAAGAACAATTCTCCCGAATAGTCAGAGGTAACATCGTGCCATTTTACTGACGGCCAAAGAGTTTTTGGGTTCAGGCTGATTCGAAAGTTGAACATAGATGAAACCTAATGGAACTGCAAAAATAATTGTGATAGCGAAAACACTTTTCCTATCTTTTTCCTAAATTTTTTCATTATTTTAAATCACCCTATTACAATTGACCACACTATACAACATTATTTTATTTAAATCAAATTATTTAATTTCTCAAAATTCACTAGAAAAACAAACCCATAAATCACTAATTAGCTAGTAACAAAGTCATAAAACTGTCAATTATTTAATTTATTTAATTAATTAGTTAGTACAGGGAAAGTTAGGCTATTTTTCAAATATTTATTTTATTACACTAAAATAAGAAATCATTTAATTAATTAGTCACCCGCTCCCCTATACAACACATACAAAGACACAATTGTCAAGGCAACGAAACACAAACGGCAAGCGACGACACAAACGACAAGACGACGACACAAACGGACTTCGATTGCATCTTATGAAACCAAAAACACTATTGCATCATAAAATCTTAAAAAACCTGTTTGAAGCACTACCAAAGGCACAACGACAACCGAACGTTTGACAAGATCTTCAACAGCAACACCATCATCAAATGTGAAGAGCCAGAAGGGTATAAAAGCCCGAATCAACTCTATGTAAATTGTCTTTCTACCACGAGACTCTGTCCAATTTTAGATTGAACTGAGAAACCATTAAGAAGATAGAAATTCCCGTCCACTGGACGTAATTGTAAAGTTTCAACTTATTAAAATTTTATTATGCAACCAATCGATTCGTTTAATTATTTTCTAAGTCGAGTCTGACTTTGACGATTTTGTCGACTCGTTCTTCTAAATTTTTCTAAGTGAACTTCAACATAGTCTCTCTAGACAACCTCGTCACTGAATAAAACTAAGTCAAGTCTGACTTAGATTCACAAACAACCTCGTCACTGAATAAGACTAAGTCGAGTGTGACTTAGCTTTACAAACAACCTCGACACCTAATAGTCTATATCGTAATAGACTTGGACCCAGTTCAAGATAACTCCATATTCCCTCTTTCAGAATTGAGAACGAACTTATTTATTACACTAGGATGAGATATACCTCGACAAAGATTCAAGAAAATAGAAATTTATTACACGAGAATGAGATTTAGAATCCTTCCTCAATTCAAGAGAGTAAGGTCAAGCAAATTTATTACATAATTTAAATTTAAATCGTGATATATAATTTAAGTTTAGATAGTTTTACCAGGATTCTGCTTCAAAGTTTTAATTTCGTTTTCTAAACTTCTAAAATGTTGTCTTGCATTCAGAAACGATTTTGCAGTTGCTCAATAGACCAGTATTGCACCTTTTGACACACAACTGCATTTTTATTTTTACACGGTTTGTTTTGCCATTTCCCAGCTTCCAAACCTTCCTGACCCTCAGCTTGCATGCGTTCATGCGTGAAACACCTGAACCGTTTCAGTTGCCATTTTCGCTGAAACCTAATCAAAAGTTGATTTTCGTCTCAATGGGATCATTGGGCTCGATTGATGTTAGCCTGATGAAGCGAATCACTTCCGTCCTGGCTACATCACCACACCAGTACATTGTCTCGAAGGGTCAACGAGGCGATGCGTATGAGCTACCTGAAAACTGTTGGGGCGCAAACTTTTTACCTCAAACAAAGATCCTCCCCCTTGTGGACCTAGTGATCACCCACGGAGGCAACAACACCATCACTGAGACAATCTGTTCAGGCAAACCAATGATTGTTTTGCCTCTATTCGCTGACCAGTACGACAATGCACAACGAGTGGATGAAAAGGGATTCGGTGTTCGGTTGAGTACTTATGGCTTCAAAGATGCGGAATTGTTGGACACAATTGAACGGCTGCTGAAAGATGGGCAAATGTTGGCACGAGCACAGACGGCTGCAAAGAGAATTGAGAGCTCAAACTCAAAAGAATTGTTGGCAGTGAAGATTGAACAGATTGTACAGGAAGCAAAGAGTGGGAAAGTATTTTAATTGATCAATTTGGTACTGAATTTACTTAATCAATCACTTTTGTAATGAAATGGAAACTTTTAATAAATTAACTTAAAATTAATCAACTTTCTTTACATTGAGAAACTCAAATTGAACATAAAGATCAGTGATCTTTTGATATTCAAACTTGTCTTGCAAATCAAACACACAAACAAATTGAACATTTTGTGACACTGGGTTTGGGTGTGTGAGAAGATACTTTCAAAAACAAAAAGTTGCCAAGTTTACCAAATCAATAAAGTTACAGACTATAATAACAAAAAAATAGTGGCGAGCTTCCTCCCTGTACTAGAGTCGCATTCTGTTACTGAGAAAGAGACAGTTGGGTTATGCTTAGATACGCACAGGAGAGGCGTCTACTGCGTCAATGCAACTCTCAAACGCTAGTGGTTACGTACTCAGCAGTCGACCACTAAGCGACGTACAGGTCCACTCGCCAATACTAAAGTGGGTCGACATTTGCTTTTATAGTACGAGGAACGTGTGTTTGCAAATGCTACAGGCGGTAAGAGTTTGGCAATAGGGGAAATACATTGAAGAATGTATTGATAAACGTAATTCAGATTCGATTAATCGTGTAAAGTAGAGGATTACAGCATAAAATTAATATTCATTTCTGTGGATCATAATACGGACATTCAATTTTAATTAGGTGATGAGCATTTCGGGTAATCATAATTGTAGATCCGTCAATAGAATCGTACACCATCGATGTTGCTCTCACTTTTGTTGCTGACAATCGATTCGAGCCTCTGTCTATTTCCCTCCCACTCACTTGTTGATCGAGAATAATCCAAACAAAATGGCTGCTATGTGCAGTGCTATGCGCGTACGCATGTTAATCTACACACAAGTTTAGAACTCGGTGACATCAGTGGTCGTCGTTCTTGTTCGTTCATTTTCGATTTTGTCCTCGTCTGCTCTCCACCGCAGCTCTCTAGGCCTTAATTCTGCAAGTCACTATCTCCCCGGTACGACATTACTCGTTCACTTAAACATTCTCCATCTCCTGTTCCTCGTCCAACAATCAACGTCATCATGTCGATTGTATCGAGCATTCGCTGGACCGCTGCCATCATTCTCCTGGTCATCATATTCCTACTGTCCGTTGGCGCCGTCAAGGTTGCAACCGTCTTTTGGGTGGCGGTTTACTTCTCCTGCTTCGTGGTTGGCTTTCTGGTTGGTTTCCTGGCTGGATTTATAGCTTTCATTGTGGGTTGTGGGATGATATATGATATCGCACGCCCTCTCGTTGGTCCAGCTCTCGCTAAGGATTCTTCCAAGCGAAAGACTCGACGTCGTCGCAACCTGCTTGGTTCAGCTCTCGTCAAGAATCCCGCGTTGGCGCTAAACAGCGCTTCGAATCCTGCAGATGCACAGAATTAGCAAATCCAAATGGCACCCACCACTCTGTACCAGCTCACATATAGTTGAGCATCATTATTCATATTACCCACAATCTATTACACACCTCACAATGTATCACACTATCCCTTTCCCCTTTCTCCTAATACACCACTCACTTATTGTTCACTAAAACATACATTCCCTTTAGTAAGGCTTTACATTTACATTTTATCATTCAATTTCTTTTTAGCCACACAACTACACTACACCTACAATGCGCCTTATTGCGTCATTTTAACAAATTCTGTAAATCTCAAAATGTAATCTATTTATTTTGTTTGTGCCACAAAGTCACTCATTCTACTTTAGTAACATTTATGAACACAAATTTAAAATAAAAGTCTTCGAACTTTTGATTTGTGTTGCCACTGTTCACTAAATTGATCATCTGAAAGAACACGAGCCTTCAATCGGCGGTGACACTGTTTGGATGGTCGACCAAATATTTACGGAAAGAAATCGCGATGATGCAATACTGCACAGCGTTGGCCGCAGCATTAGCGCTGCAAGCGGCAGCATCGACAGAACAGAAAGGCCCATAGACCTATGAATTAAGATAACAAAATTTCCATTTTCGCATAGATTTTTATTATGATTTGTATTTGGATTATACCGTTCCACTTATATATGATCAATTACTAAAGATAATGTACAATAATTTTCAGTTAAAAATGTCTTTTGTATTGCAATTTGATTCAAAATTATCAATGGCACATATCAAATGCAATTTCGACTATTTTCACTCAGAGCTATCCGAGTTTGTTCATTTGGACACAATGCATGCACACTCTTCTGCAGCCCAAGTCCGCTCGCTTGTTCTCGCTCGTGTTCACTTCTGTTGTGTATTTCATCATAAGCGCTCACCTCTTGTTCTATTTCTCACTTTGCCTTTACGCGAATTTGTAACCTTTCTCACGATGAATCCTCTGGAACCAGCCCAAGTGGATGCCATTTTGGAGAAAATTAGCGCTCTCAAGGATGGTCTACGTCAAGAATTGTCCACCAAAATCGCGGACAAAATCAACACGGTGGTGGACGAGCGTTTTGGACCTATTGTACAGGAGATTCGTGCACTGGTGGACGTGACTCGCAAACAGGCCGTGAATGAGCATGGACCGGGTGATGGTGATTCTTCTGGCGATGAAGTAGAAATCGACGAAGAAGAGGACAAGGTGGAATCGTTGCCCTCGAAACGTAAAACTCGGTCTGCTTTGAAAACTACTATAGAAAAGGTGAAGGCCTCCTCGTCGAAAGGAAAATCAACTAAACGACAGAAGACAAAGGCCGTGTCTGATGATGATCAGGACACTTCACAGGAAGAAGCTCCCGAGACGGACAACACTGATTCGAGTGAGAAAAGTAAGAAAGCTCCTGCCAAACGAAAGACTCGACGTCGTCGTGCCCGAATCGTTCTCAAATGAGATATTCTGTCTCTCTTTTATAAATGATTACATTTTCTACCTAATCTCATTTATCATTTAAACCAACCAAAATGTCACATTCATCCTGATGTACATGTATATTTCAAATTAACAATAAACATTTTCATTTTCTTTACATTACAACTTTTAACTCATGAATTAAAATGAATTTACAAAAATACAATGTTCAATTTGGTTTATCTTTCATTTATCGAAGGTATATCTATCTTTATTGATATATTTCTTCATATTCGAACCATTGCCATTGAATTTCTGAATCCTTAGGGAATAGGTTCGTCTATTATCCAGAATTTGCTCTCTTCTTCATTAAGATCACGGAACCATCGTTTAATTTTTCCGCGATTTTCTCTCAAAAGACGTTTCACTGAACCAAGATATTTAATTCTAGGAAAGTCTAATGATATGTTGTACAAAATAGCGCACAAGTAGTAATCATTTCTATCTAAATTATATTTCTGTTTAAGATATTCTAAAAATGCATCATTACTTCCCTTAAATTGTCTTTTCATAATAACCAATATTTTACCTTTTAACAAAGAGTACAAAAGATTTTTGTTGTTGTTTATTCTACTCTCACTATTTAATATTTCAATATTATAAAACTCTATATCTTTAAATATAGTTTCTAATTCAGGCAACTTCAAGTCGTCTAAATTAGACTCTAAACCAATACTAAAAATTTTGTGCTTGTTTGCGGGACACTTGTACTCATGAACATTTAACAAATGTGACTTTAAACAATCGAGAGAATTGAGTGGATACAATCTAGTGGTTGGAGGTTGAACGTTGGTGGCTGTTGAACGCGATGGAAACGATATTTCCGAGTTTTGTGACCTTTTCTTACGGGTACGCTTTCCAATGGAAATTTCATAACTAAAAAATCAAATTAGTTAACGAAAAATAAGATGAAGCAAACTTACGTGAACTGTTTATTAAAACAGACTTCAGTAATTTTTGATGAAAAATTGGCAATGGTTTCTTTTTGTTTGCTCTTAGGAAAGAAGTCATTCTCGAACAAATCATTTAAGAATATTTCGGATTGAGATTTAAATTTAGCAAAAATATCATCTTCAGTAGAAGTTGGTGTAGAACGAAAAGACATAATTTCCGTATCACTCTGACCAGCCATCATCTTGTCTCCACAATAACGACGACTAAAATGAAATGAACTTTCTCCAATAAATGTTCGTTAAGTCATAAGTCATCGGATCAGTCGTGGGAAAATAATTTGTCTACGGATTTGACTCACACTTTCACTGCATTAATCGTTATCGTTACCATCATTAAGTAAACACGTTGTTTGCAAACAGTTACAGTGTGAGCATTACAATGTTTACATAAGTTAAGATAGTAGGAAAATGCATATCCAAAATTTGGATTCCAAATACAACTACACTACACGTACAAAGCGCCTTATTGCGTAATTCCATCAAATTCTGTGCATCTCAAAATGTATATTTATTGTTTTCTTTATTTGTTTGTGTTACAAAGTCACTCATTTTATTTTAGTCACATTAAACTCAAATTTAAAATAAACGTCTGCGAACTTTTGATTTGATTTAGCATTTTTTCACTAAATTGATCACCTGAAGGAACTGAAGGAGCCTTCCATTTATGTTGACACTGTTTGAATGGTCGACACGATATTTACGGAAAGAAATCTCGATGATGCAATACATTACAATGCTGCAGAACGTCGGCAGCAGCAGTAGCGGCAACATAGACAGAACAGAAAGGCCCAGAGACCTATGAATTAAGAAAAAAAAATTTTTATTTTCGCATAGATTTTTACTATGATTTGTCATTGGATTACACCGTTCCACTTATATATGATCAATTACTAAAGATAATGTAATACTAATTTTCAGTTTAAAATGTATTTTGTATTGCAAATTGATTCAAAATTATCATTGGCACATATCAAATGCAATTTCGACTATTTTCACTCAGAGCTATCCGAGTTTGTTCATTTGGACACATTGCATTGCACACTCTTTTTTCTATCTCTACATAATTTCATTTACCATTTAAACTAACCAAAATGTCACATTCACACAACACACCTCACAATGTATCGCACAATCCCTTGCCCCTTTCTCCTAATACATCGCTCACTTATTCACTAAAACATATTCCCTTTAGTAAGGCTTTACATTTACATTACATTTTATCATTCATTTTCTATTTAGCGACACATCCGAACACAACTACAACTACACGTAAAATGCGCCTTATTGCGCCATTCTATCAAATTCTGTCAATCACAAAATGTAATATATTTATTAGTTTGTGTTACAAAGTCACGCTATTCATTCTATCACTTTAGTAACATTAATAAACTCAAATTTAACATAAAGGTCTGCGAACTTTTGGTTTGTGTTAGCACTGTTCACTAGATTGATCACCTGAAGGAATTCGAGTCTTCCATCGGCGGTGACACTAATGTTTGAATGGTCGACCAAATATTTACGGAAAGTGAGCACAATCGGTATCCTCTCGTATGCTCTCACTTTGTCATTCACATAAAAGTAGAATTGTATCAAACTACTATCGACAAAAGGGAGCTTCTCTGATGTGAACAGACAGTGTGCGTGCCATTCTAGATTTGGCACAGGAAAGTACCATTTGGTTTCGCAACTCTCCGCATGCGAACGACTGTGATGACTGTACTCAACAAACAAAATATCTGTCTGTTTGAGTGTTGAATCGTGCAGAATTGCATGCTGAACTGTGACGTTCAGTTGAGTGAAAGTATAACCGAATGGATAGATTGGGGCGGGTGTTGGTGCACTGGTTGGACCGACTGTGGTTGTATGTGCGATTTGGTGAACACAGGCTCCATTGTGACAAATCTAAAAATATTTAACAGTTTTAATTTCGAAATTATGATTATGTTTTATGTTTTACCCCATTTGGAACATTACAGGCGGATCCTTCGTTGACTGGATCGTTCGAGATGACTTTTCCATCAATGATACATTTGAGCCTACATCCACTAACAGTGAAATCAGTTCCGTTGGTTTGAAGTTTGCTCAAATCGATTTGATGCAATGCACTGCATTGATACACAGCGTTCGTAGCAGTATCAGCACCAGTGGCACAATGAATAACAAAGCAAAAGGCCCAGAGACCAACGAAAGAAAGCAAAATTTTCATTTTGGCAAAGATTTTTATTAGGATTTGTCTTTGGATATACCACAACGTTCCATTTATATATGATTTACCTTATGGTACATATCCGGGTTATTTAGTATTGAATTACTAATGATAATGTAATATATAACTTTGAGGGCAAAGTGTCTTGTGTATTGCAATTTAATTCATAATTATAATTATCAATGGCACATCTCAATTACACGAGTGATAATTTTCCAAACGTTTAGTTTGGTGTCTTGTTAAAGTCATCCCAAAATGTCTGCATCTAATCATATTATGATTGCACAATTTGTTCCTCGTCTCATTGTCTCCCATACAAAAGTGCACACACTCAACCGTAATCTAAATTGTGACTACTTGATATGACCAATTAGCAATTGATTGATTCGATTTGGTTGTCTTCAATTTAGTGACACAATTCGGAGAGCCAACAAACAAAATGTCTATGGCTATTTGGAACATTACATTTAATTTAGTTTCAGCAAATGCATAAATATTTTAACAGTAAATATTAATTATCATGATAGTCGACTATTTTCACTCAGAGCTATCCGAGTTTGTTCATTTGGACACATTGCATGCACACTCTTCTGCTGCCCAAGTCAGCTCGCTTGTTCTCGCTCGTGCTCATTTCGGTTGTGTATTTCGTCATAAGCGCTCACACGCTCTCTCCTCTTGTTCTATTTCTCCTCTTATCTCTTCACGATTTTATAGCCTTTTTCGCTATGAATCCTCTCGAACCAGCTCAGTTGGAAGCAATTCTAGACCAAATTGACATTCTCAAGCATGGCCTGCGACAGGAATTGTGCACCGAAATCAACACGGTGGTGGACGAACGTTTTGGATCTATGATACAGAAAATTCGTGTACTGATGGACGTGGCTCACAATCTGACCGTGAATAAGGATGAACCGGGAGATGGTGATTTGTCTGGCGTTGAAGAAGAAATCGACGAAGAAGAGGATAGAGAGGATTCAAAATCGAAACGTAAAACTCGGTCTGGTTTGAAAACTACTATAGAGAAAGTGAAGGCCTCCTCGTCGTCGTCGAAAAAATCAGCAAAACGAATCAAGACTTTCGAGGCTGAGTCTGATGATGATGATCAGGACACTTCAGAGGAAGATGCTCCCGAGACGGACAACACTGATTCGAGTGAGAAGAGCAAGAAAGGCCCTGCCAAACCAAAGACTCGACGTCGTAGCGCCCGACTCGTCCACAAGTGAGATGTTCTCTTGCTTTTGCTTACATTTTCTATCTTTAATGTCATTTATCATTTAAAACAAAAATGTCACATTTCATCCTGATGTACATGTATATTTCAAATTAACAATAAACATTTCCATTTTATTTACATTCAAATATTAGGTTTTATTTAGTCAACAACAATATGCTCGAATATGTAAATCAATTTTTAAATTTTAAGTTTAATTCCAATATTTCGATTTAAACAATGTGAATTTACTTTAAAATCATTCATTTATTTTGACTTGAGTTCTAGTTCTATAGAATTTATAAAATAATGCGGTAACATGAATTTTAATATTTGCTATAACGTATATTTATAAATATTTGCGGTATCGAAAATATTTAAATTCATGTTACCGCAAATATTTAAAAAATTAACGTGTATTAAATATTCACAAAATCACGAATAACTAAAAAAATTGACGCATACGTGAACTCGATCTTTAACCGTGTTGTCTAAATCTAGTTGGTCTACAGGAAAAAGAGATTCTCGGTTGTCTTCATGACTGTCTTCATCATTTATATTGCACAGTTTGATGGTTCGGAGGTTTGCCTCGTGTCTAGGCAGATCTAGTTGGTCAACAGGAAAAAGAGATTCTCGGTTGTCTTCATGACTGTCTTCATGATTTATATTGCACAGTTTGATGGTTCGGAGGTTTGCTTCGTGTCTAGGCAGATCTAGTTGGTCGACAGGAAAAAAGAGATTCTCGGTTGTCTTCATGACTGTCTTCATGATTCTTTATATATTGCACAGTTTGATGGTTCGGAGGTTTGCCTCGTGTCTAGGCAGATCTAGTTGGTCGACAGGAAAAAGAGATTCTCGGTTGTCTTCATGACTGTCTTCATCATTTATATTGCACAGTTTGATGGTTCGGAGGTTTGCCTCGTGTCTAGGCAGATCTAGTTGGTCAACCATAAAAAGAGATTCTCGGTTGTCTTCATGACTGTCTTCATGATTTATATTGCACAGTTTGATGGTTCGGAGGTTTGCCTCGTGTCTAGGCAGATCTAGTTGGTCGACAGGAAAATGAGATTCTCGGTTGTCTTCATGATTTATATTGCACAGTTTGATGGTTCAGAGGTTTGCCTCGTGTCTAGGCAGATCTAGTTGGTCTACAGGAAAAAGAGATTCTCGGTTGTCTTCATGACTGTCTTCATGATTTATATTGCACAGTTTGATGGTTCGGAGGTTTGCTTCGTGTCTAGGCAGATCTAGTTGGTCAACAGGAAAAAGAGATTCTCGGTTATCTTCATGACTGTCTTCATGATTTATATATTGCACAGTTTGATGGTTCGGAGGTTTGCTTCGTGTCTAGGCAGATCTAGTTGGTCAACAGGAAAAAGAGATTCTCGGTTATCTTCATGACTGTCTTCATGATTCTTTATATATTGCACAGTTTGATGGTTCGGATGTTTGCTTCGTGTCTAGGCAGATCTAGTTGGTCAACAGGAAAAAGAGATTCTCGGTTATCTTCATGACTGTCTTCATGATTTATATATTGCACAGTTTGATGGTTCGGAGGTTTGCTTCGTGTCTAGGCAGATCTAGTTGGTCAACAGGAAAAAGAGATTCTCGGTTATCTTCATGACTGTCTTCATGATTTATATATTGCACAGTTTGATGGTTCGGAGGTTTGCCTCGTGTCTAGGCAGATCTAGTTGGTCAACCATAAAAGGAGATTCCCACTTGTGCACACTTTCCCCAATTTGATTTCCAACAGAATCACCAATCATACCAAGAAACCAAACCGAAATGCCGAATTTGTCACCTTTTTACGTC
This sequence comes from Rhizoglyphus robini, assembly GCA_023373905.1. Lineage (NCBI taxonomy): Eukaryota > Metazoa > Arthropoda > Arachnida > Sarcoptiformes > Acaridae > Rhizoglyphus > Rhizoglyphus robini. The sequence continues at coordinate 616,876 of JAKIJQ010000080.1, forward strand.
AACTGAAAACTGCTTTCGGACGAGAGTCACTCCGAACCAGCTGCGTAGTCGAGTGATCATGAATTGACCTTGATCTTTGATTGAATTCAAGAGAATTTCTATTTGTATTCACATTCATTTATCCATTCATAATCTTAATTAATTCCTTCAATTGCTCTTTTAATAATTTTACCTTGTCTATTGAGAGAGACACGTGTTTAACATTAAAATGTTCTTTTCAAATGTAACTCATGTCCAATGTTCACACGAACATGTAAACTAGTTTTGTAATACTTTTTGAATTACCCGAATATTGTGTCCCGAGTAGTTGTTGAATAAATGCGCATTGAAGGTGATTTGGTCGAGTGGTTCAAGTCGGGTCCAATTGGACCTTAAGGCGAGCCATCGTCACGTCGAACTTAATCAAATCACTTCCAAATGGATTCTCTCGAATTCTTTTCCACATCTTTGTTGTAGGTTTCCAGCTGCACCAGCGCGATCGACGACGACGTCTCAATTCTGTCGGTATCACTCGTCCCCAATTGGAACAGACAACCGAACGAAGCAGAACACGAAGTGGCATACTCTTAAAGTTGTTCAAGAGACAGAGGTCTGGCAGGTAGAGAGGGAAGCTTTGTCAGAGGAATCTGATTTCTGAATCAGATTATGATGATCGTTAGTGAAAGGTAAGGTTGGACATGAAGGACAATCTTTCGATACTTTCTTGTAGTGAGTGTAGTTGTTGTTGACCCAAGCGATTACCGGACCAAATTGAGGTCAGTCCTCGTCCGATTCTAGTCTTAATTGTCCAGTGCAAGGTCACCCAAATCAAAGGAAGACAGTCCCACTGTGTGGAATTTTCAAGCTGGCGAGCAAAGGCAACGATTTTGTGTGGTTGAGTGAAAACGCTGAACACGAACAAAATGACTGTGGTAGTGGCACTGCTTCAGTGCCACTGCACACATCACCACACCACACTGCGAGCACATTGAGTCGAGTGCATTCCACAGAACACATGACCACTTTCAGTGGTGTCCCTGTGAGTGGCATATGCCTGATGCAATCGTCTGCTTTGTGTTGGCCTAAACTGCATTGTCACTTTTGTCCACACTGCGATAGATCTACCTTGTGGCTCACTTTATTTCGATCTCGCATTTGATTTCTCTTATTATTCCACACTTGTTGGCACAATTTGTCTCACCTGTTTGTTCTGGTCATTTCATAATACTTTTCTCCTATCTCAACTTTTCCTTGTCTGCATCCACGACAGTAATCAAACATTAAGTAAGTTGTCCTAGATTGTTGTTATATTTGCATTTCATACTCTAACACATGTCCCTTTACTCCCCAACCTAGTCAGTCAATCGATCACCACTCAAAATGACCCAATTCGCCAATCTGCCCGACGATTGTTACTATTTAATCTTTGTTCGTCTGTCCAACTCGACTCTACTTTCCTGTCGACGTGTTTCCCGTGCTTGGCTGCGTAATCAACAAAATGTCTTTCGAGGTCGAAAAGCTTTGATTCTGCTGCAAGGCAACTCACCTGTGCAGTTGGTCACCAAATCTTATTACCAAGGAGATTTCATCTCACACGGAATCGATCAGAATGGTCAACCGATGGACTTTGACCGATTTCTGCAACACAGCCAAGTGAAACTCCGTTCTTTTGATCAAAATGTCACTCGATTCTTGGCCGTAACATTTCCAAATGTGGACACACTCATTGTTGTTCATGATGACATTTTGTCTCAGAATGTGAACAAACCACTGCTTGATCTACTTCAGCTGTACTCGAGTCAAGTGGTTACTCTCAAGTTGTACTTCAACTATCGAGGCGAACTACTCAAACTGATCAATTCGGACATTCTCAAGGTGATTCGTCAGCTCAACTCGATGAGTGCACTTGAACATGTCACTGTTGAATCGCCCAATCATTCAACACTTTCACTCAAAATGTGCTACAAAAACCTCCAGTTTTTGACCCGAGTAAAGCAGTTTTACTTCCACTCATGGATTATATCACCAAGTTGGATTGATGTGTTAGGTCGACTGGAACAGACTGGCAGTGTCTCGCAACTCGAACAAATTGGCATTGGTAGTCTGAGCCCTAGGGCTCGACCAATTGTCAATTGGCCACTGGCAAATCGTTTCACTCATTTTCCGACCGGTGTGTTAAGACTCAACTTCAACCTGCAGTCAATTGGCCACTTTGGCTCACTCACCACATTCTCCATTTACGACTTTGGCTTCGAATCACTAGCCAGTCGACTCACCACCCTGTCCCGACAATGCCCCTCTCTGGTTCATATTTCAATCAAAATCACCAAGAATTGTCTCTTTGTCCAACCATTCGATCCGTCCACCGTCAAACCAATCGAATCGGTGAAAGCACTCGATTTGGAGTTTGATCGTTATGATCTAACCAATGTCATCACTGCTGCCCAGGTCCAGCCACTTGTGTACACTTTTCCCAATTTGGTTTCCATCAAAATCGTCCGTTTGGTCTATCAACCATACCTAGATGTCACATTTGCTACCTTTTTCCGTCAGCTCAAAGCAGCTTTCGGACGAGAGTCACTCCGAACCAGCTTCGTACCTAACTAACCGAGAGTCGAGTGATCATGGATTGACCTTTGATCTTTGATTGAATTTCTATTTTTATTCACATTCATTTATCCATTTAATCTTTATTATTTCAATTGTTCTTTTAATAATTTTACTTTGTAAATGTGTACTATTGAGTGAGAGAGACACGTGTTTAACATTAAAATGTTCTTTTCAAATGCATGTCTTTTCATGTCAAATGTACAAACATAATTCGTTACCCTCCTCCACTTTCAAATCACACACATGCGCAGTACAGACACACACAATACAACGGACAGAAACGACCAATGTTCGTTAGTAGAGGTTCAGCACTGCTGCAGTGAACATGTCATTTTTCCACTGGGTCATTTATTGCCAGCCCCAGCGATTTACTCAAGCATTCCTCTGTATCTTCGTTGTCCAAGCAATAAAGATACCTTGTACGTCACAATATAAACAAAGAATTACGCAATTTCTCATCCCGGAAGACTACGTAACTGTCAAACTACGTATCATGTCGTAATAAAATAGCTATAAATATTGAAAATATAATATTTCTGCATTTGCCGATGAATTTTATGAATTAAAATTTTACAAATACGCAAACTACGTCACAATGCAGCTTAAAGACAATTTCACCAATTTCATCTCTACCGACAAAAATATTAGAGCAATTTACAATTGTGATCATATATAAAGTGGAAAATTATTCTAAAAATAGACATTCAAACAGATTCAATTTCAATTGACTTACTAAAGCAAACAGCAAATCATTAAAACGTTCAAAATATGAACTCAATCAATTGTTTGGTGATTCTTCTTATTGTTACTTTGATTTCGGTGTGCACTATTGAAGGTATTTATTAATGAATTTTTCTAAATAAACTGATTATTAATTTATATTTTATTTTAAACAGCTTCAATAGAGACTTCAACTCCATCTCAAAATCTGAACGATCATTTGAGAGGCAGAACTATGCTTAAGCGGAGTGTTGGACAAATTATTTTTGGGTTGCAAATATAATGCTGTTTTACTGGAAATGAACATTTTTCTCTAACTAATGCATAATTCTATACACAAAGTCACACAACTGCTTCATTTGCTGCGGAAAAGTTGGCTAATCTAGTCTTTCAAATCATTTTGCATTAATACAATCAACATGAATCTTCATGGCAGGTTATTTAATATTTGTTCAAATCATTTTGATAATTATCCAAATAAAACATTATCATGCCAATTTTGTAATCATGATTACATCTGTTTTTGAAGCAAAGAAATTATTATCACTTCTGTTACGGTTGTATGTCAATGTTGGCAAATTAAATCAACAATATCATGATGATCAATGATCATTAAGGACAGACGCGGGTAACGTCCTCTATGAATGGCTCCCCTTAGCTCAAATCTATAGATTTGACTAGATGATATTTGAAAGGTTACTTCTCCTTTAATACTTGACCGATTGTGGCATATTATAGCTTAAATTAAAGATAAATTGATTGGCTTTAACGGCATCAGAAAACATCTCAAGATATAATTTTTGATAAGGATATAGATAACAAAATGTAAAAAAGTAGGGTATTTTTGACCCTTTGAGATGAACTCACAAGCAACTGAGATAAAATTTGGGAATATGTGTTCTATCCGTGTTTTTATTTTAAAAAGTTTTTAACATAAAGCAAAAAAAAGAAAAGAAAAGAATTGAATAGAACAATCAAATTATTAATAGAAAACAGCAAGGTTATACGTTATATTTCATACTGTTATAAGTTGGTCATTTATGTGAACAACTTTTGTACTTTTATTGTGACCTCAAAATGGATCTCATCGATGCTCTGAATCTGGTGGAAGCCAAGAAGAATGAACTCAAATTAGCACTCGCGAGTCACGTGGACAGCCAATTTGCGAATATCAGAAGCAACACTCTCAAACAGACTCAAACTGTATCATCACAGATTGATCTTCAAAAGCTTATTAATAATGAATTTGTACATGAGAACATCTTTTCAACTTTTCGACTTGCCAACAACATTGAACAACCATTGAATTCAACAACATTTTTTTCATGTGAACGTCCATTTCAATGTGAAAAAATGCCGAAAAAGTTTTAGTCAGTTTGGCGGTTTAACAAGACATGAACTGATTCATCAAAGTATCAAATTCAAATGCGAGCAGTGTGACAAACACTTTAAGAGTAGAGACTGTTTAGTGAAACATCAGCAGATTCACCAAAACATAAATCGTTTAGGGTGTAATCAATGCGAAAAACAATTTACCTTAAAACATCATCTTGACATTCATACAATGACAATACATTTCGGTAAGCGACCATTCACATGTCGACATTGTGAAAATTTGTTTACTACATTGGGCAATCGGAATACTCACGAACAAGCCATCCATCTGCATGTCAAGCCATATCGATGCAAACAATGTGGTCACACTGCCACTCAACAATCAGCTGGAATCACTCACATTCGAGTGGTCTATTTTGGTTTGCCTTCAACCATCAAAAAACAACGAGCACTCAACATCGTCGATGATCGAGATCCGAGAGAGTTGGTTGAGAAAGTGTGACTCTTTTTATCACAAATGTTCAATAAATTAGTGACAATAATTGATGTTGATATTTTGAGGTTAGGACTAAGATTAAGAAGTGTGTATCGCTGTATCAAGAATTGTCTGCCTTGACCACCTTGGTCATCATCATGTCATCCTCATCTGCTGTACCTCAATATCCTTCAAATGCATCCATGTCACTTGATTGCAATCACAAATTGCATGTACAAACACTTCCCAACATATTCATCCACAACACCAAACATCCCCAATTCGGTTCACTTACAGTGTTCCTTTTAAATGTACAGGGGATTGTACAAGAGGATAGTGTTCAATCATTACGAGTTCATCATCGAAGTTTTCTATTTCATCATAACTTGATAGACTTCGTTATTGCAAGTTTCAAGTTGAAACCCAGTGGGGGTTGCAATGCATTGCCACCATCTGTTAGTATGTGGCAAAGGTTGCTTTGTTATGACCAACGATGATCACATTTCGCTTGCTGTTTTGTGCACGAGTGTTGTATTGATTTGAGTTTGTGTGCTACTTTTGAGGTTTGCACTAAACCCCCATTTCTGTATTTCTCCATCGAGATTGGTGATTTAAGTTTGACTTAGACTTGATTACACCTTGACCACCTCATCATCATGTCGTCATTTTCATCAGCTGTACCTCAATCTCGTCCTCATGTGTCCGTTTTGTCTAAATTGATTTCAGCCGATAGCGTAGACACGAGGTTGTGGTTAAGGGGCGAGATTGTTCGACTCGTGGACCCAATGCTCGATGCACTCTTCCTCAGACTAATCATGTCGTCCGCATCTGCTGAACTTCATCACAGTTCGATTCTGTCCGAGTTGTGTCAATTGATTGAAGGAGAGAAGAAGGAGACAAATCGATTGGTACGAGGCGAAATGGATCGACTGGTCAATTCGCTTTTCTTCAGACTAACCAACAAATTATTGGCGAATATCGATTGGAATGGATCGAATGTTGGTGACCGTTCCCAAGTGGTGAATCCTTCTGATCATGTTGAATCATCCAATACTAAATCACATCAAATAGTTCCCAGACAATCATCCTACGATCCACATTTCCATCAATCGCACCAAATAGAAGAAGAATTCTATCCAAAAATATTGACAGTTGTTAAAAGAGGTGAGTTGAGCCCTAAGTAAAAAATAATAAATTGATTTGTGATTATAGAATTAGAAGATGGAGAAAATGAGATGAGATTGGAGAAGATTCAGGACAATACAACACAAACGAATCAATTTGTCACTCGCCCTTCAACTGATGATCATCACTTGTTCCACCAAATTGATTCGTCACTTGAAGATGGCCTATTTTCGAATCAACCAATTTCTCCTGATCACCAACAGAATGGACAAGTGAACAATGCCACTGACAAGGACATTCATGATTGGGACGAAGAGATCGAGGAGGGAAATGATGAACAAATCATGCAAGTTGAGGAGGGGATTGTTAACGAAAGTGATCATGAGGAAGAGGTTGGAGATGATGAGACTGAGATTGACAGTGATAACATTGAAGAGGATGAGGACAACCAAAATGAAGGATCATCTCGACCTATTGCGAGTCCACCAATGGACAAAGCTTCACCACCCAGTCAATCACCGATCAGGAGACAGTCGGCTAGAATTGGCAAACAAAAACAAACTGAAAAACAACAGCCGAACGAAATGGCCAATCGAGACAGTAAAGAAGATGAGGAAGAAGAAGGTGAAGTTGCTGAAGAAGTCACTTCTCGGTCAGTCAGGCGACTTCGATCACCCCGATCTACCACTTCGAGTAGTACCAAACAGAAAAAAATTATCACTCAATCATCAGAGAAAAATCCCAATAGATTCAGTACTAATCCAATTCAACCAAACCTTAGCCAACCAAATCGTCATTTGCAATGTTCTCATTGTCACAAATCGTTTAATTACCAATCCACATTGCTGAGACATCTTCGAGTGCACACAGGTGAACGTCCATTTCAATGTGAACAGTGTGGCAAAAGATTTAGTGGGAAAGGCAATTTAACCACACACCAACTGATTCACCAAAATATAAAACGCTTTCGGTGTCATGAATGTGACAAACAATTTATTCAAAAAAATAGTCTTGACACTCATCTACTTTTACATTCAGGAGAGCGACCATTTGCATGTCGACATTGTGAAAAGTCGTTTACTTCATCGCACAATCGGAACAGTCACGAACAAGCCATCCATCTGCATGTCAAGCCATATCGATGCAAACAATGTGGTCACACTGCCACTGAACGATCAGCTATAATCAGACACATTCGAGCGGTCCATTTTGGTTTGCCTCGAATAATCAAACAACAACAAGCACTCAACATCGTCGATGATCGAGATCCGAGAGAGTTGATTGAGAAAGTTTGCACTAATAAATAAATGTTTTATTTGGATATTTAACAAAATGATTTGAACAAATGTTAAATAGCACAACATAATTAAATAAAGATGCACATCGATTATGTTACTGCAAGAATGCTTTGAATGACTAGATTAACAAACTTTTTCCCAGAGAATTCAGGCAGTTGTGTGACTGCGCAAACAATTAGAAAGGTAAGTGCAATGTTCGAGTAAAACAGTTTTATATTTGCAATCCAAAAAGAATTTGTCCAACACTTCGCTTAAGCATTGTTCTGCCTCTCAAATGATCGTTCAAATTTTGAGATGATGTTGAAGACTCAATTGCAGCTGTTGATTTAAAAAATACAAATTAATATTTATTTTATTTAAAGAAATAATAATAAATACCTTCAATAGAGCACACTGAAATCAAAGTTACAATAAGAAGAATCATTAAACAATTGATTGAGTTCATAGTTTGAACGATTGAGCGTTTTAATGATTTTTGTTTGCTTCGGTAAATTAATTGAATTTGTTTGAATGTATATTTTTAGAATAATTTTCCACTTTATATATGACAAAACTTTAATGCAAAAATAATGTGTTTGCCGGTATAAATGAAGGTTGTATGGTACTTGTGCTCTATGAAATTTGTGCTCCGGTAGTTAGTGCTCCATTTTTTGGTGCTCTGGAACTTTGTGCCCCATTGAAAGTTGTGCTCCATTAAATTGGTGCTCCGTTCAATTTGTGCTCCAGGAATGTTGTGCTCCGTGCAATTTAGTTCTCCACTACTTTGTGCTCTAATCTAAGTTGTGCTCAGGTAAATAGTACTCTGAAGATAATGCTCAACTAAAGTTGTGCTCCAAAGAAAATTTATTTTTATTGAAACGATTCCCCTGAGTGGATAGGGTTCGTAACTGTAAAGAGATTCCATAGGGTTCCATACACACAAGCACATAAGAAATAGTATGTCTGTTCACTACTAGATGGTGTTTTCACTTGAAAACTTTTAGATCTCATGACCAAATTGTTTATATGACCATATAGAATTTCTCTCTACTTTACATTTTCAATCACAATGTCACCGATCACGTGGTGTACAATTCACCAATCATAAATCTCACAGATTACGTGGTGCGCCAAATCACACAGAATTAAGGTCATTCAATTCTTTATATATCATTCGGCATCTCTCCATAACACGAGTACGTTGGAACGTCCCATCGGGCGTAAATCTTCAATCGACATAATAGCAAGATTTCTCTTTCATTCACCATTGCACGTGTACAACGAAGTTGTACACGTGAACTCGTAGATCTACTCTTTAGACTGAAAGTTGGCTTTCTCTTTAGTCCATTGGATTGTTTCATTGTTCGTTCACTCTATTCACTCATTGATCATTAGGCTCAAATCCACAATATCGAACGGCCTTTGTATAGTCCAATTGCATCATCATGTCCATCCATCTTTACGGGAACATTTACTAGTATGGGTTTACAGGAACATTCCCATTGTGTTGGATCATGGCGTATTCAGAATATTTGGTCTGTCACCCGAAAGGTGACATTATAATTCCAAAAATTATAAGATCAATTAATAAAAACTAAAAAACACTAAATCAATAAAAGCGAGAAGATTTTGGTCCTGACTTTCACCAATGTCACACGACTTGTCGAATTGCTTGACTATCCTTGTGACCGTTCGTTTGTCGCCGAAGAGTTCAATCCGTTCGATGTTGACCAAGTTTTTCAGTTGATCTTTTCTGAGAATTTCAATTAAGTTCCAAAAACGAACATAATTGGCATTAACAGTTGAATTAAGTCCATGATGCCATCCTTCCAGGGCGTTATTGGTAATTGGGATCACTCGTTTTCCTTTTAAATTGTTGAAGTGATTCCAGTACTTTACCGGAATTTTTGGTTTACAGCCAAAACCCACCCAAGTGTCGGAGAAATATCGGAGAAATGTAGAAAACCTATTTTCGAAATCAGAGTCAAAGTCCTCGAGTAGAAGGCCATATGCGCGCTCAACTTGGTCTGGGGGACGAATGCCAAGCTTGTCAATCGTTTTACATTTGAAGCTATGTGATCGACATTGTCTCTATTACATTGATTCAAATACATTACATTATTACAAAGACCACTTGCATTGAGCGTTGTCAAAAAACTTGTAGCCAAGTGGAGTACAAATTAACGGGGTACTAATTTGATAGAGCACAACTTTCATAGGGGCACAATATTCCAGAGCATATTCATACCGGGGCACAACTTTCCTGGAGCATAAACTTCAGGAGCACAAAATTTGGAGCACAATTTTCCAGGAGCACAAGTACCATACAACCTAAATGAAATTGGTGAAATTGTCTTTAATTGGCTGCATTGTGACGTAGTTTGAGTATTTGTAAAAATTTTAATTCATAAAATTCATCGGCAAATGGAGAGATTATATTTTCAATACTTGTAGCTATTTTATTACGTCAAAATACGTAGTTGGACGATTACGTAGTCTTCCGGGATGAGAAATTGCGTAATTCTTTGTTTATATGTTCAAAACAAAATTCAATGGATGGGAGACTGTAGTGAACTGAAAATTAGTTCACAAACTAAACAAAGCATTATATAATTTCTCATCCCGGATGACTACGTAATTGTCAAACTACGTATCATGTCGTAATTAAAATTGTGTAAAATAATGTTTCTTCATTTGTCAATGAATTTTATGAATTAAAATTTTACAAATACGCAAACTACGTCACAATGTAGACAATTGAAAACAATTTCACAAATTTCATCTATACCGGCAAACACATTCTTTTTTGTATAAAAGTTTTGGTCATATATAAAGTGGAAAATTATTCTAAAAATATACATTCAAATTCAGATTTGATTTCGATTGACATCAAACCAAAGCAAACCAAATCATTAACCGTTCAAAGTATGAACTCAATCAATTGTTTGACGATTCTTCTTATTGTAACTTTGATTTCGGTGTGCTACATTGAAGGTATTTATTAATCATTTTTAAATAAAATAAATATTAATTTTATTTATCTTTCTTAAATCAACAGCTGCAATTGAGACTTCAACTTCATCTCAAAATCTGAACAATCATTTGAGAGGCAGAACGATGCTTAAGCGGAGCGTTGGTCAAATTCTTTTTGGATTGCAAATATAAACCGGATTTACTCGAACATTGCACTTACATATCTAATTGTTTGCGCAAAGTCACACAACTGCCTGAATTCTCTGCGGAAAGTTCGTTAATCTAGTCATTCAAAACATTCTTGCATTAACATAATCGATATGCATCTTTATGTTATGTTATTTAACATTTGTTCAAATATCCAAATAAAACATTTATTTATTAGTGCAAACTTTCTCAACCAACTCTCTCGGATCTCGATCATGGACGATGTTGAGTGCTTGTTGTCCTTTGATTGTGTAAGGCAAACCAAAATGGACCATTCGAATGTGAGTGATTACATCTGATCGTTGAGTGGCAGTGTGACCACATTGTTTGCATCGATATGGCTTGACATGCAGATGGATGGCTCGTTCGTGATTATTCCGAGTGCCCAATGTATGAGTAAACAAATTTTCACAATGTCGACATGGGAATGGTCGCTTACCGAAATGTATTGTCATTGTATGAATGTCAAGATGGTGTTTTAAGGTAAATTGTTTTTCGCAATGATTACACCCTAAACGATTTATGTTTTGGTGAATCTACTGATGTTTCACTAAATGGTCTCTATCCTTAAAGTGTTTGTCACAGTGCTCGCATTTGAATTGTATACTTTGATGAATCAGTTGATTTCTTGTTAAACCGCCAAACTGACTAAAACGTTTTCCGCATTTTTCAAATTGAAATGGACGTTCGCCTGTGGGTGGTAAGACATTTGCGCGACTAGACATTTGAGCGACTTTTTTCGGAGGAGGGGCTTAAAGTCGCTCATTTGTCTCAAAAAAATATTTTGGAGCGAATTTTTGTAAAATTAATATTGAAGGCATATAAATGACACTACAAAACTCAATGCTACTTTCCTGGAACTTATTTATACTTATTAGCTTCCTTATGGACTAGAATGGCTTGAGATGGAACTATTGACATTTTTATACCAAATTACCTAAATAGGCATTCTTTAAACATGGCCAAGTTACATAGGTGACTTAGGATTTATTCAATTTTGCTCTAACAACCAAATGAACCTGAATTGTTTTGGATAATGTCAATCTATTATCTACAAAATTAATTAATTGCATAATTCAATGCAGCGAAAGTGTTTATAATTCTGGACAGCACAAGACAGATTATTGAGTTTATGGGAGTTTGTGTGAGTGAACAACAACTGTGTGAATTAGAAAGTGGAAGTGTGGAAATTAGTAGTTTTGACTTGTTCTGGTGATTCACCAGTGGTGAATGGATTTTGATAATTTCACTGCTGACTAAATGTATTCACAGTGAACAAACAAACAATTTTGAGATTTTGAGAAATAGTTTTGTTTACTCATGTGGCGCAGTCAAAAGGTGAGTGAGTTAAGCGAATTAAGAGAGGTTTTCAACAACTGAAGTGAGAAGATAAGAATACAACCATTTTACATCACAAACAACAAAGTCGCCAAAAACGAGACATTTGCGCGACTTTTGCATGCACGCAGTCAGAGTGAGTCGAGTGAAGCGTGTTGAGAACAAATTCATTGTTTTCTTCACTGCATGCTGTGTTTGTGTGCATTGTTGCACTATGTTAATGAGAAAGGGGGAGGAGCTTAAAGTCGCTCAAATGTCTCAAAATAAGACACTTGAGCGACTTTTTATTTGTTTGATTACTTTTGACTATATGATATGTTCTGTAAATTAAAAATTAATTGAATTTAGTTTGTTTTGCCGTAATCACGCAAATTGAACCAAAGAATTGGTCGATTTTAGTTCACAATCTTTATCTGATAAATTATCAGATAATTTTAAATTTTCACAACAACAAACTTTCATTATTCCGAATCATAAACTTTGCCACTCTTGATGTGAGTGAAATAGCGCCGTTTAGTCCAGAAATCGTCCAGTGAGCCATTTGCTTGACGTTCACCATCGAGAAAGTGAGTTGCAGAACTTCAGGGAAGCGACACGGTGATAAGACATTTGAGCGACTTTTTTTGGAGGAGGGACCAAAAGTCGCGCAAATGTCTCAAAAAATATTTTTCAGCAAATTTTTAAAAAATTAGTTTACAAAGCTTCTAGATAACTTTGCAAAACTTTCTTGGAACTTATTTATACTTATTAGCATCTAATGGGTGTGTTTACACTTGTACTGTCGCCAGAGATAGAAACCGAAAAATCAAAATATTTGATTGTTTTGTGCTATCGTTCGAGCGATAGGAGTGATCCACAAAAAGTTGGTACTCTGCAGTCCAAAGTAGACCTAGCGACACCAATCGCTGGCGATAGTACAAGTGTAAACAGGCCCAATGACCTGAGATTGAGCCAATTGATCTATTTTATACATAATTGCCTAAAAAGGCATTTTTCAAACATGAGTTACTTATGATTGAGTCAATTTTCCTTATAACAACCCAATAGACTCAGATAGCTTTGGATAATGTCAATTTATTTAATGCACGCAACTTTGCAAGACACCAAGAGATGACCAGGACAAGAGCAAAACACAACCGACTGGATTGAGCGCGCTAGACTCATGTCAATTGGTCATCCTTGCACCTACTTATTTTACTGGCAATTTTACAGATCTTGTTTTTCAAGAATAGGTCAATTGATTGATATTTGAAGAAAATTGACAGAATTCATTAATGGCATAATTCAATGTAGCAAAAGTGTTGATATTTGTGGACTGTATATGACAGATTCATCTTAGGGAGTTTGTGTGAATGAACAACAACTAGGAATTAATGGTTTTGGTTAGTTCACTTTTTGGTAGATGTATTCATAGTGAACCAGCAAACATTTTTTAGATTTGAGAAATCGAGTTTTGTTTACTCACGTGGTGGAATCAAAACACGCGTGAAGTGAGACAACAGAGCTCTTCTTTGTTCTCTGCTCTCAGCGTGTTTTGTCTCAGTGTATTGTTATTTTATGTTAATGAGCTCGAGGGAGGGGCTAAAAGTCGCTCAAACGTCTCATTTTTAGACATTTGCGCGACTTTTTTTTTATTTTTGATGTAGCATCACTTCCATTAATTGTTTGGTAGTTTATATGTTTTGGACATTAAAAATGATTGAATTTGGGTTGTTTCGTTTATTAGGCAAAGGTATAAACAATGGACCCCTTTGGGCGCCACTTGATAGTTATTTTGGTAATCTAAAGATCGCGCTAGTTGTGGCTTACTTTGAGCAATACAACTCAAAATTGACTAATCGTTGACTTACTGATATCGACTTACTATTACAAGCCAATTAAGAGGAGACGACTACTAGCGCGATCTTTAGATTACCGAAATAACTATCAAGTGGCGTCCAAAGGGGTCCATTGTTTATACCTTTGCCTAATATGTTTAGGGAAATCAATTTAATCAAACAAACAAAACATTTTAATTTTCAAAATCTGCGAATCAATGCTAATCAAATATAGTTCTTGTTTATATGCTATAATTGAGCACTATTGCTGCGTTTTTCGCTTCACAACTTTTGGTGTTATTTTTCGCTAAACTCTGCGGCACAAGCTTGTGGTGTTCGGCGAACTGAAATGAAAATGAACGAGTAATATCAATTTCTTTCTGGAACAATGAAGGGTCACCATTTGTTTACAGACATTCATTTTACAGAGCAAACTATTCCCCTCTTCACTATTCATTTGTTATACTGATGTCCATGATTAACATTGTTCTTTGTGGCATGGTAATACTTTTGGTGTACTAATTCTTCTTTGCATAGAGGCTCATAAGCATTTTTCTTCATCTTTTTAGCCTGTTTCTTTATAGGAATTCTTGTTTTAACATGTCCATAACTGTTACTGCTCATTCTTCACAATTAACCATGATTGATTAACGAGAGGATGTCGGCTGAGAAGGTGATCAAGCTATCCGAAACCAGATTGAATTGCAATGAGATTGTAATGCTGTAGTCGGTCATGATGACTTTAGTAAATTTCTATCGATCTGGGAAGCCTATGATGATCAGACAAACCCAACACAAGGCTAATGTTAAAAGTTTCATAGAGAATTTAAGAAATCAAATTATTTTTGACAACTAAGTTGTGAAGATATAAGGATGCTGCCATTTTATATAAAAAACCAAAAAGTCGCCAAAATGAGATATTTGCGCGACTTTTGCTTGTACGAGGTGAGAGGAAGGAAGCGTGTTGACAACAAATGGCTCTATTGTTTACTGCATGAATGCTGTGTTTGTGTGCATTGTTGCACTCTGTTAATGAGTGGGCGGAGCTTAAAGTCGCTCACATGTCTCAAATTAAGACATTTGAGCGACTTTTTTTTGTTTGTTGATAAAATTTACTTTATTTATTTATTTTCACTAAGATATGTTCCTCGATTGTGAAATTGATTCAATTTGGCTTATTTCGCTGAAAACATGTAAATTGAACCCAAGTGTTGAATGACTTTAGTTCTCAATCATTATCAGAAATATTTTTTTATAATCGAGAATCCTAAAATCCAAAATTCCAAAACCCAATTTTTTAGCTGGATCGAATCGATTCTATTTATCCCAGATACCTTGTGGTCGAGTTAGTCTTGTAAAAAATTTTCATGACATTACGTCAAGTACTTTTGGCTGAATAAGTTTTTGTTGAGCATCCTTTTAGGATATTAACATATAAGAGATTTTCATGACGGAACCGTGTTTAAATTATTCGTATTCCTTTATTCCTTCTCCAGTCAAACTAATTTGTCAAACAAGTTGCTCTAATTTGCTTGTTTGATTTGTTTGTTGATCAATTTGAACGTCACCTATCTGGTTTAAGTGTAATTCTATTGTAATGTTTTAATCTTTAAGTTTAGCTTATTATTTATGTGGGAGTGATTCGTAAGAAAGTCTGCTAGCTTAGATAAAAATTAATATAATAAAACTGCAGCACACCTATACTACTGGATACAAACGTCTCATTTGCCACATCAGGAGCAACCATACACAAATGCAAACATTCAAAGTCATTTACTGAGAAAACAGATGGAGACATAAAGGCCAACAATATTAAGACCAAATCATTCGAGCCATTTATGCCATGGCGACAGCCAAGAACGAGGAATACTTTTAAATTTCTTTGTAATATATTTATCAATGCAATATACAATAATATGGAATAATAATAAAGTCGCTCAAATGTCTCAAAAAGACATTTGCGCTAATAGACGTTTGAGCGACTTTTTTAGGCTCCTCCCTCACCAAAAGTTGCTCAAATGTCTAGTCGCGCAAATATCACTAAACCCGCCTGTGTGCACTCAGAGATGTCGCTGCAAATAAGAATTGCGATCAAATGATTTATGACAATGTGAACATTGCAAATGACGATTTGGTTGAATTGGATTAGTAGTGCATTCAGTGGCAATTCGGCAACTTTCTTCATTTTGATCATCGATGTTTGAGCTTTTCGCCTTTTTTACTCGATTTTCCTGAACTTTTGTACTTGTACGCTTTCGTTTCGTTATCTTGATGGAGTTGTTTTGTTCACTTGATTGGACATCACTTTCAGTAGTATTCAATTGTGAATTCACATTTTCAATTGATTCATCGTCATTGATAGTGTCAATTTGATTACTAATAATTTCTTGGTCATTTGAGATGATCGATTGATTGCTTTCTAATGACGGATCGATATTGTTTTGAGTTTCAAAATGCTCATCACGATTTTCTTTTGTCTTTTCTGTGTCATAAGAAGTAGAATCGGTTTCGCATATCAAATTATCCAAATTATTGCAATTTTCACAAATCGAATCCAAAATCTTCTTGACACAATCTTCACAATTCATAATGTGCTTCTCCAATTGCTCCTCATCAACATCGTCATCATCAAATTCTTGCTAATTCTCTAGATCTTGGGTCATGATTGAACTGAATTGTGGTGGTGTTACTGGTGGCGATAAATGTTTTCATTTTTCTCAAACGTACTTGTAATAAATTGATTGTCATTTGAAGGTGGAAAGAATGTTGTTGAATTGGATGGTTGTTCAATGTTGTTGGATAGTCGAAAAGTCGAAAAGATGTTCTTATTTACAAATTCATTGTTAATAAGCTTTTGAAGATCAATCTGTGATGATCCAGTTTGAGTCTGTTCGAGAGAGCTGCTTCTGAGATTCGCAAATTGGCTGTCCACGTTACTCCCGAGTGCTGATTTGAGTTCATTCTTCTTGGCTTCCACCTGATTCAGAGCATAGATGAGATCCATTTTGAGGTCACAATAAAAGTACAAAAGTTGTTCACATAAATGGCCAACAAGAAGAAAACAACAAATCGACTTACTAAATTACTAAACAGAGGAGTTTTTGAACTACTGTATTTGAAAACTAACATTCCAAGGTAAAAACGCATGCGTTTTCAAATGAAAGTGTTTGTTATTTTGTATTTTTATTTTGTTTATCTCGCGGTTTATATTCAACCTGAGTTTTCTCCTATGTCCTCAAATATCAAGACAGATCTCTCTCATGAGAGCAGTTATTCATTGCTGATTTTTGCGTTGAAAATCAATTTGCACTGGCTCTGGGGAGTCTGTTCTGCTGTTTACAATGGAAATTATCACGAAATCATTATAAATTTACAAAGTTGTGATGCTATTGGCTGTCCATTTTGTTACATGTTATAATTTTTATTAAATATTTTTGAACAGAAAGATGACGACGATTTAGCGCTATACTATTCGCTAATTTCTTCACTTCAAAAACAAATTAAATTATAATTGAAAAATTTCCATGAATAAATACATGTTTTATTTGAATATTTTACAAAATTATTTAAACAAATATTAAATAATCTTCGGTAAAGATGCATTTTGATTATGTTTTTTTTTGATTATGTTAATGTACAAAATAATCCAAAAGACTAAATTTCCTACTTTTTTCGTAGCACAATCAGGTATTTGTGTGACTTTCAATTATGAATTAGTTTGGTGAATGTCAAGTTCCAGTAAAGCAGCTTTAAATTTGCAAACCAAAAAGAATTTGACCAACACTCCGCTTGAGCATCGTTCTGCCTCTAAGATGATCGTTCAGATTGTGAGATTGAGTTGAAGTCTCAATTGCAGCTGTTTAAAATAAAATATAAATTAATAATCAATTTATTGTTTAAGTCATTGATAAATACCTTCAACAATGCACAATGAAATCAGAGCAACAATAAGAAGGATCATCAAACAATTAATTGAGTTCATATTTTGAACGTTTGAACGTTTCAATGATTTGCTGTTTGCTTTAGAAAGTCAATTGAAATTGAATCTGTTTGAATGTCTATTTTTAGAATAATTTTCCACTTTATATATGATCACAATTGTGAATTGCTCTAATATTTTTGTCGGTAGAGATGAAATTGGTGAAATTGTCTTTAAGCTGCATTGTGACGTAGTTTGAGTATTTGTAAAATTTTAATTCATAAAATTCATTGCCAAATGGAGAGATATTATATTTTTCAATACTTGTAGCTATTTTTTACGTCATGGTACGTAGTTTGATAGTTACGTAGTCTTCCGGGATGAGAAATTGCGTAATTCTTTGTTTATATGTTCAAAACAAAGTTAAATGTATGGGAGACTGTAGTGAACTGAAAATTAATTCATATAATAAACAAAGCATTATACAATTTCTCATCCCGGATGACTACGTAATTGTCAAACTACGTATCACGACATAACAAAAATTTGGCAATGTGTAAAAATAATGTTTCTTCATTTGTCAATGAATTTTATGAATTAAAATTTTGAAAATACTCCAACTACGTCACAATGCAGCTTAAAGACAATTTCACCCATTTCATCTCTTCCGACAAAAATATTAGAGCAATTTATAATTGTGATCATATATAAAGTGGAAAATTATTCTAAAAATATACATTCAAACAAATTCAATTAATTTACCGAAGCAAACAAAAATCATTAAAACGCTCAATCGTTCAAACTATGAACTCAATCAATTGTTTAATGATTCTTCTTATTGTAACTTTGATTTCAGTGTGCTCTATTGAAGGTATTTATTATTATTTCTTTAAATAAAATAAATATTAATTTGTATATTTTTTTAAATCAACAGCTGCAATTGAGACTTCAACTCCATCTCAAAATCTGAACGATCATTTGAGAGGCAGAACTATGCTTAAGCGAAGTGTTGGACAAATTCTGTTTGGTTTGAAAATATAAAGCTGTTTTACTAGAAATTAACATTTACCAAACTAATTCATAATTCAAAGTCACACAACTACCTCATTTTGCTACAGAAAGTTTGCAAATCTAGTCATTTGATTTATTTTTTGAAATAATATGATAAAAATAAATCTATGCCAAAGGACATTTAATATTTGTTCGAATCTATTTGTAAAATATTCAAATAAAACATTTATTGATGCACTTTTTGTCTAATATTTTGCAATTCAAACAAAGTCACTTTGTCCTCAAAGGAGAAATTAGTTACTTGATAAACCCCAAATTCAGCCAAATTTATACCAAATATTTGTAAATTTTAGACAAGTCCAACCAAGTGAGAAGATGATTGCTTTTCAACAAAATATAATAATTTCTCTACGCTTTCTTAGAAATTCATAAATTTAAAAAATCAAATAATAATATTTTTCTCATTTAAATGCAATTTGTGGAAGTTTCACGCTAATTAGCTTATTTATTTGTTTGCACATATGTTTGAATTGTCCCTTCCAAATGCATGAGAGTCGTGTGTTTACTTAGTTTAGGAACACCAAAACATTAATGAATTATTGAACCATAAAATGCCCATGAAACTATCTAAAATTCTGTTTCTCGGAATTCCTGGGTCTGTCCCTGTGTGGTTTCTCATTTGTCAGTGAGAATTTATTTTATTGTATTTAAATTCGAATTTTTTATTGTATCATCAACTTTCAAAAAAATTCCGAAAAATGTATATCTCAAAAAATATTTAGTGAGAATATAACCAATATCTTCAAGACCATTGTGTCTTAAATCAATGTCAATTTGTACGCTCATTACACTCGTGAGTGATCTTATGTCACTTCAAGTCATTGTATTTACAATTTATCACATACAAACATGAAATAAGCGCTAATATAGGAAATGCTCTAAATTACAACAACAAAATATTTAGGAGAATTGTTAATTTTGTTTCAATTAAAAAGCACATCATATACATACCACGTGATATGTCTTCGACGTGATTCGGTAATTTCCGAACAGTTTGAAGGCATATGGATGAAACCGACGAGCCATTTGGAATGCTTCTGTCTGTCAAATAAAAATTGCATTAGGGGAATAGATTAAAATGTAAATATAAATTACTTTAACCAGTCTAGCTTTGTTTCCAAATTCTGCTCCACCTTGACGCCAAAATAGAAAACAAAATTCTCTATTGCACACTTCCAATTGTCGGCCAAGTTTTGCAATGCGAGAACACTCATAGATAATTATACACAGAAATGCATTCACCTCAACTGTTGCCAAGTAAAAGATTTGCCTCTGGAGAAGAGGAATGTCAATGTAGAAGGCAATGTAGATCAAATAGCACTGAATTGATACATAGAATGGTAAAATGATGGAGAGTAGTGGCGAACAGAAGTTCACTTGCTCTCGGATGACACTGCACAGATGGACAGACTCATGGTTGGCCTTGATGTACTGTCGCCAGCAGAGTGACAATGCTAGAGACCGATTGTTTCGTTTGATCTTGGACAAATTTGAGTTGATTTGCGCAAAATGTGTGAGCAAAGTTTGCTGTCGAATATGAAGATATCGACTTGCAAGGATGACATAGACCAACAAGCCAAACAGTGCTAATAAATGAACAAGATAGTTATTTTTTTGTTTGACAAACAAAATTACCATAGCACAGGTAGAAGATAAGCCAAGGAATGAGAATCAACCAAAACACAATCGATCCAAAGCTAAACGTGTAAACCGAGTTGAGCCAAACATTTGCATATAAAAAGGCGTCCATACAAGGCATGAGCAATAGAATCAAATACTGACACAAATGTTTCATCCTTATGCGCTTCAACAAAATCTTTTTGATTCTTATTGAGTCAATTCTATATTTTATTTTAAATATATTCAAACATACAGTATTATTTAACAAAGACAGAACATACCTTTTGAACCGAAGATGATTTTGTCGTTGAGTTGAAACATTTTCCCTTTCTCATGCACAGCATCTCTGTAAAAGATTACCACCATAAAAAGGGTAAGTGAAGCAGCCATGTCCGAATAGATACAAAAATCAAATAGAAACCAAGCAGAATGATGACATATTTGATGTGTAAAAATGAACGGACTTGATAGAAGTGTTGCAAAGCTGGTGATATTCGCCAGTGAACCATTGGTTGCTTCATACTGCAAACAAATAGTTCCATAAACACCAGTGATAATGACGATTAAAATGGCCAAATATAGATGCTTAGTTGACGATTTGAGGGTATTTTTGTTGGTTTCACTGGTGGTGCTCAGTTTGCGTATTGGGTCAATCTGTTGATTGAGAAAGGCTAGATGCGATTCCACCGGAGAGTAACACCACTGATGGAACACTGTGTACAGAGTTGTAGCTGCAGTAGTGATGTATTGTGACATTTTTGGGTTGCTTATGAGACGAAATTTCAGCCTAATAATGGCAACTTTTCAACTGCAAACATATATCCCGAATTGTAGTTGAACAGTGTTCGTAGTGCATATTATTATTACTTGTCACGAACATGAATATACAATATCAAATTAATGTTTTGTAAAATATTTTTAAAATTAAATTAATTGTTTTTTAATTATCTAAAATAATTTTGACTTTTTACGACTGATTTCGAAATTCACAAAATTAGATCGTTATTATCTTTAGAAAATTAAATCTTTGTTTGTCACAAAATTTTAATATCTAAATTATTAAAATTTAATAATAACAGTAATAATTGTACGGTGAGGTAAGATGAGATCGATTGTATTGATGCTGTTAGGGGGATAAATTTCCGGCTGTTTTTGCGGCAGCCGGAGAAATGGGAGGTTACCTTTTTAGGAGGCATGCACAAACGCGCTCTGTGCTTTCGCGTGGTAGTGAGTGTGCTACCACTACCACAAATGTATGTGTGACAGCAGCTGCTTGTGCAACTCGACTGATTTGATGAAGATGATGACAATTTGTGATTGTGATTTTGGGGGTTTGGTGCTTATTGACTAACTCGAGGGTTGCGAAACCAGTGGTGGTGGTGGAATTTGGATTGGGATACCATGGAACCCAATATGGAGACTGGATTTGGTGATTTTGAGATTCGGTGCTTATTGACTAACTCGAGGGTTGCGGAAACCAGTGGTGGTGGTGGAATTTGGATTGGGATACCATGGAACCCAATATGGAGACTGGATTTGGTGATTTTGAGATTCGGTGCTTATTGACTAACTCGAGGGTTGCGAAACCAGTGGTGGTGGTGGAATTTGGATTGGGATACCATGGAACCCAAAATGGAGACTGGATTTGGTGATTTTGGGATTCGGTGCTTATTGACTAACTCGAGGGTTGCGAAACCAGTGGTGGTGGTGGAATTTGGATTGGGATACCATGGAACCCAATATGGAGACTGGATTTGGTGATTTTGGGATTCGGTGCTTATTGACTAACTCGAGGGTTGCGAAACCAGTGGTGGTGGTGGAATTTGGATTGGGATACCATGGAACCCAATATGGAGACTGGATTTGGTGATTTTGGGATTCGGTGCTTATTGACTAACTCGAGGGTTGCGGAAACCAGTGGTGGTGGTGGAATTTGGATTGGGATACCATGGAACCCAATATGGAGACTGGATTTGGTGATTTTGGGATTCGGTGCTTATTGACTAACTCGAGGGTTGCGAAACCAGTGGTGGTGGTGGAATTTGGATTGGGATACCATGGAACCCAAAATGGAGATTTGGGTGGTTCAGGCTCATATCCCAGATGGTGATTCGGGTGCATATCCCAAATGGAGATTCGGGCTCGTATCCCAGATGGTGATTCGACCTAATATCCCAGATTGTGGTTCGGGCTCATATCCCAAATGGAGATTCGGGCTCGTATCCCAGATGGAGATTCGACCTAATATCCCAGATGGTGGTTCGGGCTCATATCCCAAATGGAGATTCGGGCTCATATCCCAAATTGTGGTTCGGGCTGATATCCCAAATGAAGATTCGACCTAATATCCCAAATGGTGATTCGGGTGGATATCCCAAATGAAGATTCGACTTTATATCCCAAAATGTTGATTCGGCGGCATATGCCAAATGGTGGTTCGGCTGCATATCCAAAATGGATATGTTTAGATTAACAATCGCGAGACTGAAATGGTTTTTACACAGCGCGAGCCTGAAATGGTCAAATTTGACCCAAAACTTTGTAAGCGATTTAAATAAAGCTTTGATTATTTGATATACTAATTTTTGTGGTATATATCTTCTGTGACTCATTAACATTAATTTTAAATACATTTTGGGTAAAAATATTAAACAGATTACTGATAAGATAATATTTAGTAAAACAAGTCAAAATTTTACTAAAAATTCATTAAACATTTTATTTTTTAATTTGTGGTTTGCGATTGCATTTTCTTAATATTATTCATCATTTGTGTAGACAAATGTCCCTAGTTATTAATTCAGTCATTAAACTTAGTAAACCATATAAAATAATTGCTATCAGATGAAAAAATATGAATAATCTACTGGAATCATAACGGTTGACTTCACTGCATCTTATCAAAATTGATCGTTATCAGCAAGAGATCTTGCCAAAATAAACACATAATTGAATATATTCCTATATAATGTTATTATATTTGCCAGATAAGCCAGATTTTATCACCATTCAATGTAATCTGATGCCCGCGCAGTGAAGTCAACCTATAGGGGAAGCACTACCAAAGGCACAGAGGGTAGCGTTTTGAGAAGATTTATTGAAAATTCGAGCTTTCTATCTTCCTAATTGCTAATATTTAAATTTTCTTAAAAATCCTACTTAGAGATACTATTGAGAGGATATCATATTTCAAATCTTAACCCAATATTCCAAAAGACTTTCGAGTAAAAAATTATCAAAGTTTTATGCAGTGACACTGTTTTATCAATGATCTGATAAGATTTTTCAATTTTTCTTTTTAATAAAATATGTGATTTGCAAAGAAAGTCAGCTAGACAAAAATTCGATACGATCGAATAAAGGGCTTATGCGTAGTTTCAAAAATACAGAACTTTGGGTCAAATTTGACCATTTCAGTCTCGCGATTGTTAACTTGTTAATTGTTAATTGTTAATTTAACCTCTTCATGGTGTCATTTTGGGCAGGGTGCCCAGGACGAGCCACAATAGCTAGAGACTTGAAAATTTAGGAGCATGCTCCCCCTGGAATACCGCTACTGCAGAAAATTGTCAAAAGTTCCAATTGGATCGATATCCGGGAGCCCATTTCCGGTCTGGATTTTTTGACTGATATTATGTTGTTGGACTATTCTAAGACTTTTGGCGCAAAAATTAATTTTCTTGGATCACCGGAAGTTAAATTTCCAAAATGGAACTTCCGGTTCCTGGTTGAAAATTACATTTTTGATTTCGGAATCGGATTCTCCATCCTTTTTCATGGAGAATAGCATATTTGAATATCAAAATCCATAAAGTCTAAACATAATAAACTTAAATTGAAAAACTTCTAATTTTGGCTAAATAAACAAGGCCGGAAAGTGAACAGACTGAATTGACATTGATATTGTAATTTTGAAACTCTAATTATATAACTGGCAGTAGATATATTTTATTGTTCTAAAATGCTATTCTTACTAAATACAACACAGAGAATCGAATACGACAAATTAAAATTCTCTACGTGTACCGGAAGTACTAGTTCTAAAATGGAACTTCCGGTTCTAGGGAAAAAATCACATTTTTAGCTTCAGAATCGAATTCTCCGTCTTTTTTCATGAAGGATAGCATATAAGAACACTAAAATAAGCTAATTCTAAGTAAAATAAAAGAAATTTTAAAAATTTCATTTCTGTTTGGTCCAATAGTCAATTTCGGCCTAAATTAGATGAAAAGTTTGAAACCCATTTACTTCTTTTAGACTTTATGGGTTTCAATATTAAAATATGCAATTCTTCATGAAAAGGACAGAGAATTCGATTCTGAAGCTAAAAATGGGATTTTATGCCGGGAACCGGAAATTCCATTTTGGAACTCTAACTTCCTGTGGTCCAAAAATTTTTTATTTATGCACCAATAAGCTTATAAACAAAACATCAGTTTCGTTTATTTTTTAAGGCGCTTTATGGTTTTGTGGTTTTTTCTTGTTTTTTGTTTAAGGTTTCATTTCCTCGTCATTGCCAACAAATCGTGCTCATTGTTTTAATGTTTTTCTATTTTATATCAACAATTTTGTTTAGTTAAAATTTTATTAAAAATTTATTAAAATTTATTTTTTTTAAATTAATAAAACTAAACTAATTTGGTCTATTTTAGAAAGTTATTTTAGGTCGAACTGTTGTTTTATGCTTAAGGCAGGACAGGACGGAGTTTGGATCAAAAATTGGAAAAAAATATTTTGGGCTTAAGATGTGTATTATCTCATTATCTATCATATCCCAAAAAAATCAAAACATTTTTCTGATAAGAAGTCCCAAAAATTGGGCGTTAGCGCTTAAACCAGTCTCACGCATGCTAATGTTTGCATTTTTATTTTGGCTTCTCTTTACAACTCATAGATAGTCCACTGTTTGGACCTTTTTCTCCTAAACCAATGGACCAATTTTTGCATACAGTAGCTCAAATTAAAGGTAAATGTATAATCTCGAGAAATGACGATCTGATTTTTCCTAATTTTATCTAATTTCACAGTGATATGATCTCAAATGACCAAAAACAGTGCAATTTTTTATATTTTATTGTAGACTTTCTAAACTAAGCTCAAATAAAAAATTTCAGATCGTCATTTCTCAAGATCATACATTTACCTTCAATTTGAGCTACAGTATGCGAAAATCGGTCAATTGGTTTAGGAGAAAAAGGTGCAAACCTAAAACCACTTTTTCCCATTACATATATAGGGCCCATTCACATATGTCGGCAACGTCCTGTCCTACCTTAATAAGTTTTCATTGTCAGTTACTATTAAATCGTTCTTTTAATTTCCAAGTTTAATTTTTTAAATTCATTTTAATTAATAGATTAATAAAACAAATTTTGGATAGGTTTTTCTTAAAGTTCATTTGGTTTATTGACGTACTCATTTATTGGGTTTCAGTCTTGTTTTAGGTTTATTTAGTTGTCATTTTCGGGCGAAAGTTGTTATAATATATTAAGGTTTCTCGGCTTTATTTCATTTCATTTTTAAAATGTCTTCTTACTTGAGCTCAGTCGATGCACAGCGGATGAATAGGATTATCAATCAGTTCCAAGGCGTTTTCAGCTACTGTGAGCATTTGCAAGGTTTAAAGTGCAATTATTGCGTTGAAACTGTTGACAAATTAAAATTAACGACTTACGATGAGTGTTTTAATCACTTTTTAGATGTTAACCACGTTATTAAACAAGGTCAAACTGTTTCTCAACGACTTACAACACGAAGGTCTAAAACTGCTGACAAACGACAAAAATGTGATCCATTGATTGATATTACTGAACGGTCCGATATAATGGAATTTTGTGAGGCAAAAGTTGCTCATAGTTTGAGTCAACCGGATTTCAAAGGTGAAAACAAAGTTAAAATGTTTGAAGATGCACTTGCTGATGATACATTTACTAACTTGCCTGGTAGGCATATTCAGTGTAATGTTTGCAGCATTGAAATTAATGATAGTCTAACTGATATCGGTAATCATCTGTTAGACAGATCTCATATCCAAAAATCGACTAAAATTGAAACTAATCATCATTCTAGAGGTGTAAGGCAACTCGTTGACAATGACCCTTACTTGATTTACTCAGGCGAGAATGTAAAGTGCCTCGTTTGCTGTTCAATTTTAAAGTCAAAAAAGTCTACTGTTTACGATCATATTAAAATTACTAAGACACACCAAAAAAAGTGTAAAAATTCACAAGTCACATCTCGAGACAGTCACTAAAATTTCTAATGATCAATTTGTTTTATGGCTTGTTTTAATGATGTCCTCAAATGATATTCCATTGCACAAAATCAAAGGAATGAAAGATTTTCTGGAGACTTTTATTGGTAGAAAGATTCTAGATGAAGCATCCTATAGAGGTCACCTGAAAGCTGCTTACTTGGTTGTTAGGGCAAAAATGGTGGAGGAAATAGGTGATCATGATGTCTGGATGTCAATGGACGAAGCATCGAATACTTATCACAAATCAAAGTTTGTTTGTGTTGTGATAGGAACATTAATTCCTGATGATCCAAAAAAACAAAAGACGTTTGTTTTTAATTATTATAAAGTTGAAAAGAACAAATGGGACACTGATGCTGTTGTTAAAGTTTTTGATAAGACATTAGAAAAGTTGTGGGGTAAAAAGGACTGTTTAGAGATCGCTAAGAAAAGGTTAAAATTATACGTTACTGATGGAGGCAAACAAATGGTTGCATGTGGAAAGATTAAGGCAAGGCAAATTCCTGGAATGATGGTGTACACTTGCTTGTGCCACGGTATGCATAACTTGTGTGGCACAATTGTAAAAGAGTATGCAACTGTACTAAAATTTGTAACTGTTTGTAACAACATTCTTCACGATTCACCTAAACAAATGAATCATTTCAAATCGAAGTACGAGTATAAAATAGAAACCCCTTCAAAGGCGATTGAATCACGTTGGGGACATCTTTAAGGTCCATAAATTATTGGAAAAAAAATTTTGAAAAAACTGTAGAAACGTTTCCCAATTTTTATGATAAAAATCCTGATAAGGACAGTAATGACATGAAGGATTTTAGGCAGCTTCTTCTAGACCGAACATTAAAAGCGCAATTTAAAATTGTAGTTGAAAGATATCTGTTTATTGCTAATATAATTAATTAATTAATTAATTAATGAACTTGAGACAAGACTTAAATCTATGTTAGAATCGATTGCTTTAATAAATGAAATTAAGGATAAAATTTACTTGTATGAAGATGATGCAATTGGTAGACGAATCATTAGCAGATATGTACAATCAAATTATAGGTGTCAACAAAGGTTATGTCGCTTTAACAAAAAATATTCACAAACCTGTGTTTAAGTACATGCTATATGCACCAATTGGAAGTTATGAGTGCGAAAGAGGAATCAAAGCTTTTAAATGTACGCTTACAGATGATCGAACTTCATTGCTATTCAAAATGTCAAATACTGGTCGTTTATAAGGTTTAATTCAATTCAACTAGCAATGAGAGAAATAAAAAGTAAATTAAAGAAAAGCCAACGCGATCCTGTGGATGAGGATGAAGAACCACAGGTTTATAGCTTTGTTTCCTTATTCATAAAAGATATGTAAAGTTAACAAGTTCAGAATCATAGACTCAACAAGGCCCATAACAGGCCCCATTGTTTTGCTATTTTATAATGAAGGTTTCATATACTAGAAAATTACGTTTATTATCTGAGAATTTGCAAATTGAATAATAGTGTTGAGAAACTTATGAAAAAACTTTATTTGATTCATTTGGAACAGTTGCCTTCAAATGCAATTATAAATCATTCTTACTCTAAATAATTCTACGTATTGAAATGGAATAATAGAGTTGCGAAACTTTTGAAATGACATCTGAAATTGTTTAAATCTAAATATCCCGTATTTGCGTTATAAGCCTAAATCTTCATTTTGAATATGCACCCGAATCGCCATTTGGGATATAAGGTAGAATTTCCATTTGGGTTATGCACCCAAATCTCCATTTTGGGTTCCATGGTGTCCCAATCCAAATTCCATCACCACCACCGGTTTCGCAACTCTAGGGTTAGTCAATAAGAACTGAATCCCAAAATCACCAAATCCAGTCTCCATTTTGGGTTTCATGGTGTCCCAATCCAAATTCCACCACCACCACTGGTTTCGCAACTCTCGGGTTAGTCAATAAGCACCGAACCCCAAAATCACCAAATCCAGTCTCCATATTGGGTTCCATGGTATCCCAATCCAAATTCCATCACCACCACTGGTTTCGCAACCATCGAGTTAGTCAATAAGCACCGAATCCCAAAATCACCAAATCCAGTCTCCATATTGGGTTCCATGGTATCCCAATCCAAATTCCACCACCACCACTGGTTTCGCAACCCTCGAGTTAGTCAATAAGCACCGAATCCCCAAAATCACCAAATCGAGTCTCCATATTGGGTTCCATGGTATCCCAATCCAAATTCCACCACCACCACTGGTTTCGCAACTCTCGGGTTAGTCAATAAGCACCGAATCCCAAAATCACCAAATCCAGTATCCATTTTGGGTTCCATGGTATCCCAATCCAAATTCCATCACCACCACTGGTTTCGCAACTCTCGGGTTAGTCAATAAGCACCGAATCCCAAAATCACCAAATCCAGTCTCCATTTTGGGTTCCATGGTGTCCCAATCCAAATTCCACCACCACCACTGGTTTCGCAACCCTCGAGTTAGTCAATAAGCACCGAATCTCAAAATCACCAAATCCAGTCTCTATATTGGGTTCCATGGTATCCCAATCCAAATTCCACCACCACCACTGGTTTCGCAACCCTCGAGTTAGTCAATAAGCACCGAATCCCAAAATCACCAAATCCAGTCTCCATTTTGGGTTCCATGGTGTCCCAATCCAAATTCCACCACCACCACTGGTTTCGCAACTCTCGGGTTAGTCAATAAGCACCGAATCCCAAAATCACCAAATCCAGTATCCATTTTGGGTTCCATGGTATCCCAATCCAAATTCCACCACCACCACTGGTTTCGCAACCCTCGAGTTAGTCAATAAGCACCGAATCCCAAAATCACCAAATCCAGTCTCCATTTTGGGTTCCATGGTATCCCAATCCAAATTCCACCACCACCACTGGTTTCGCAACCCTCGAGTTAGTCAATAAGCACCGAATCTCAAAATCACCAAATCCAGTCTCCATATTGGGTTCCATGGTATCCCAATCCAAATTCCACCACCACCACTGGTTTCGCAACCCTCGAGTTAGTCAATAAGCACCGAATCCCAAAATCACCAAATCCAGTCTCCATTTTGGGTTCCATGGTATCCCAATCCAAATTCCACCACCACCACTGGTTTCGCAACTCTCGGGTTAGTCAATAAGCACCGAATCTCAAAATCACCAAATCCAGTCTCCATTTTGGGTTCCATGGTATCCCAATCCAAATTCCACCACCACCACTGGTTTCGCAACCCTCGAGTTAGTCAATAAGCACCGAATCTCAAAATCACCAAATCCAGTCTCCATTTTGGGTTCCATGGTATCCCAATCCAAATTCCACCACCACCACTGGTTTCGCAACCCTCGAGTTAGTCAATAAGCACCGAATCCCAAAATCACCAAATCCAGTCTCCATTTTGGGTTCCATGGTATCCCAATCCAAATTCCACCACCACCACTGGTTTCGCAACCCTCGAGTTAGTCAATAAGCACCGAATCTCAAAATCACCAAATCCAGTCTCCATATTGGGTTCCATGGTATCCCAATCCAAATTCCACCACCACCACTGGTTTCGCAACCCTCGAGTTAGTCAATAAGCACCGAATCTCAAAATCACCAAATCCAGTCTCCATTTTGGGTTCCATGGTATCCCAATCCAAATTCCACCACCACCACTGGTTTCGCAACCCTCGGGTTAGTCAATAAGCACCGAATCCCAAAATCACCAAATCCAGTCTCCATTTTGGGTTCCATGATGTCCCAATCCAAATTCCATCACCACCACTGGTTTCGCAACCCTCGGGTTAGTCAATAAGAACCGAATCCCAAAATCACCAAATCCAGTCTCCATTTTGGGTTCCATGATGTCCCAATCCAAATTCCATCACCACCACTGGTTTCGCAACCCTCGGGTTAGTCAATAAGAACCGAACCCCAAAATCACAATCACAAATTGTCATCATCTTCATCAAATCAGTCGAGTTGCACAAGCCGCTGCTGTCACACATACATTTGTGGTAGTGGTAGCACACTCACTACCACGCGAAAGCACAGAGCGCGTTTGTGCATGCCTCCTAAAAAGGTAACCTCCCATTTCTCCGGCTGCCGCAAAATCAGCCGGAAATTTATCCCCCATTGGTGGTCGTTGACATTTTGAGTAAATTAATGAATACGCAGTTAATTCGCAGTTTGAACAGAATATTCCTTTATGTTATGGAATTACAGAGTTGTGCTAACGGTTTGTTACTAACCAACCGAATGAGCCTCAATTCAATTGTGCCACTGTGCAACTGTCACAACAAAATTGGGATTGAAAAATCAATAAAGTCACCTTTCAAAATGCCAAATTCCAGTTGCAATTACAATCGATAATCAACTTTTGAAAGACGTATTTGTTACCCAACAGATTTTCCAAAGTTAAGAAACGGAACTGCTCGGTGACGTCTTTTACCAAATTAAATGTGAAATTAAATATTTATTTGATTGCTTGAGGTTAATAAAGGTTAATTTAGGTTTGTTTTTCGGGCAGAGTCACTACTGCGAATAACCAGCAAATAAAGATGACACTAGCAATCAATTGTTATTTGTATATATGTTTCTGTTTACAGTACTGATCTTTATTTTTTAGGCAGATTTATTAAATTAACATTTTAAATCTAAAAGAATCTCTATATCTCATCAGTGTCTAACTAAGCAACTAAACTTCTAAAATGATCTATCAGTAACAATCAATCACATTTTGTATCTTTATCACCAACAAACGTCCAAACACATACAATTTGTCACACTATTTTAGATTTTCGCTTTAGTGGTGTCTAACAGCAACTTTTCTCGTTTGACCAGTTGTTGGGTTCACTTTGACCAAATATTGATTGGTCTGTTGTGAATTGGCCATTTCAACCTGTAAATGGTCAGCACAGACGTGCTTCTTTGCATATGTAAGTCGTGAAAAGAAGAAACCACAGCCGGACCAAGTGCAACGGTAACCAGACTTTTTGTGAATTCGAAGATGCATCTCCATGCAACGAGAAGGAATAATCCGTCCACATCGTGCGCAAGCCGATTCGGCGCGTTTCTTTGCTAATTTCATTGCATCAATTTGCTCTAGCACAAGATCTCTCGATAGAGCCTCTTCTCGTTTTCCAACATATTTTCTGGCTCTCTGTCTGTTTTTCGAATTGAAATGTTTTCTGTTGGCATGAGGCACCACCGTTTCTTGTCTGTCTGCCATTAAGAGGCCCTTGGGCCATCGTAAATGGCAGGGCTTCTATTCTTGATGAATCTCACGGTAGTGACTGAACAATTGGTTCACTGAAGTGAAACTAACTTCACATTTAGGACAATCAAATGAGCTTTCCTTTGTGTTTGAATTGACTGCTGATTTGTCACAGTCGGAATTGTCCTCGCTTTCAACGTTATTGTCAGATTCGATTTCACTTGAATTTGATCCATCTTTGCTTGTCGCTTGATTATTTGCTACAGAAGCAAGATGGAACCCACTTGTCGATGGTGGAGAATGATGATCATCCTGATTTTCCTGTGCAGAAGTTTTAAACTTTCCAATGTAAAGTTGAGCTTCGTTGACGTTTTTTCTATGATTGAAATGCTTCACGGTGATATGGTAATTCAATTGGTCGCGTCTACCTGAGGAATAGTCACATTTGGGCCATTTGCAGTAAAAAGACTTCAATTGCTGGTGTATTACACGATCGTGACGATAAGTTTTCATTCGTTGCAAAACTAAGATTACAGTGTGGACATTTTATTCTTTTATTTAAGCTTTTGTAAGGTTTGATTTTGAAATTGATGACCGTACAGGCGAGGGCGAGCACGCTCAAAACCACGAAATGATTAGCAAACGTAAACATAGAGTTCGCAATGAAAATAGCATTCATCTGCATCCAAAGTATTGAGACAAGCCCAGTGGCATTTGCAAACAGAAAGTCACCATTGATGTATCAAAAGTAAATCATATACAACTGAACCACAATTGTTGCCACATCTGTTTGCGTGATGATCGTTAATGTGTTAATCTTGAATGGAGATATCTCCTGTATTATTGATTCAAACATTCGAATGAAAAATTATGTGATAAATATTTACATATGATTTGCAAAAGTTACTTGACAATTCAAATGTCGCTTTTGATTAATTGAATTGGCAGACAGACTTATTTTGAAATGTAAATTCAAAATTATTTTAATTTTTGAATTTTAAAAATGTAATTAATTTTGTTTTAAAGTTTTAAAATTTAAAAATTGACTGTAAAATTTCGAAATATTGTTGAATAATTTATAAATTTTAATAAATTAATAATAACTCACCATCATCGTCATGGAATGCGTTCACTTTTAAATATATTTTGCTGTTTTAGTAGGATATTTCCAATATTGTGGCAGAACAGTCGGTTTTAATTACTAATAACAAAAATTTAAAAAAAATTATATTTTAATAAAATAATATAATAAATTTAAATATTTGAACGTACCATGGTAATTTATTTATTGTTTATCCATTTTTATCAATTTTTGTAACACATTTGACATTTGAGTAATGATAGTAAATGTCAATAGCAGATGTAATAGATTTGCACTGTTACAGGAAAAGTGTTGTTATCAATAATAATATATAATATATCGCAACTATAGCAGCAAGTGATTTTCTCACTAATTGAGTATGTTGTCCTTGAATGTCTAATGTATTCAATAAACATCAATTGAAAACACGCAATTGCGTGCATGTGACAGACTATGTGTTTAGTACCATTGGTAATACCAATTTGGTATATAAAGACGATTGCTTAGAAAATATGCACAAACTTGTTGGCTGAATGGACGGATCTCGGTCAAATCAATTTGTGTTTATTTTCAAAATTTAATAATATTGAATTGTCTCATAATGGAATATTTCACTTTATTGTTATCTCTAATAGCTGTTCTATTTCTGATTGTGATTTAGTAAGTTATTTAATTATTTAATAATTGATTGATTTTGTTATTTGCCGTTTTAGTAATTTGGCAAAAAATTTTTATAAAAGAAACTCGTACTGGTCAAGTCGGGGAGTGAAATCGTCCAAAGGACTGCCACTGATTGGCCACATGATTCAAGTTTTACGAAAGGGAATGTTTCAATTGGAGAAAGATTGGTTTGCCCAGTGTGGGAAGCTGTATGGACTGTGCCTTGGTGGGATGCCATTGCTCACCATTGTCGATGTCGAACTGATCAAGCAGGTGCTGATCAAGGATTTTCATGTCTTCACCAATCGAGACAAAAAATATGTGGATCACGAAATTTGGGGTTCCAATTTGTTCGTGTCACAAGGCGAACAGTGGAAACGTATTCGGGCGATCACAAGTCCTGCCTTCACCAGTGGCAAACTGAAAGCAATGCACTCGATGATGAATCGTTGTGTGGACAAGTTGACTGATTACTTTGATAAAACGATCGCGGCCAATGATGGACAAATCAACATGAAACAAGTCATTCTTGGCTTTACAATCGACGTGATTGCCTCCACTTCATTTGCCACCGAGACCAATGCCAACGATGACCGAAGCAAACAAAATCTATTTGTGAAGAATGGAGAAAGATTATTTGATTTCGAATTTTGGCGAGTGATTTTGCTGATCATATTTCCAATCAAGTTCAATCGTTGGATTGGAAATTCAGTTGGGCTCGACGATACTAAATTCAACTTTTTCGTCAGCCTTTCCCGTGAAGTGATTAGACAACGCAAAAATGGGCTCAAACGAAACGACATTGTTCAACTGATGATCGACTCGAGAGTGGATGAAAGTGAAATCCAACAAAATAATGGTGCAAATGGTATTTCGGATTTGAACAACACTCAACAAAACGAATCATCAAACGCGAATTCGATGAAAAAGTCATTAACCGAAAATGAAATCATTGCCCAGTGTATCATTTTCTTTGGCGCAGGCTTTGAAACGACTGCAACCACAATTGCGAATTGTCTCTACAATTTAGCCATCCACCCCGACATTCAAAATCGTCTCGTTGAGGAGTTGAGTCAAGAACTGGATGACTTGGAATACAACTCTGACGCATATTACGAGACAGTAATGAACCGAATTCCTTACCTTGAAGCGGTGATCAAAGAAACACTCAGAATGGCCCCACCTGTTGTTCGATTGGAACGATTAGTTGGCATTGACGATTACAAGCTGGCCGGCGTTCCTCTCGACAAAGGACAACAAGTGAATGTGAGTGTAATTGCAGTGCATTACCATGCCGAGTACTACCCCGAACCTGAACGATTCAACCCAGACCGATTTATGCCCGAGAATAAGCATCTCTTAGTGCCGTACACTTATTTGCCGTTCGGTGCTGGTCCACGCAATTGCATTGGAATGCGATTCGCTTATCAAGAGATGAAACTATGTTTGGCCAAAATTATTCGCCACTATCAATTCGAACCAACCAGAGATACTCAAATTCCGTTAGTTTTCGCTAAGGTTGGAATATTGACTTGCAAGAATATTCCTCTTAAAGTTAGTAAACGATAAATTTAAAAATAAAATATGCTGTTAATAGCTAAAAGTTAAAAGTACTTTGTTATATTTTCAAATTGAAATGCTAAAATGATTCAAAATCCATTTCATTAGTCATAACGACATTTGTGAACATGAATTGCTCTCTACAAAGGCACAAGTACTACTGTAGTACTACTAGTAGTAATTTAAGTGTTATAACTCACGTAAACAAGAAATGATCAATGATTGGTGGTGAGCTGACTGAAGATTCATGATGTGATGTCTTAGGCGAAATTGCTTTACCAATCAAGAAGTACAAATTGTATCAATGGTAGACAAACAAAGCAAATTGCACAAAACATTGTTTGAACATTCATTTTTGGAAAGTTCAAAGTTCCACTGTGGAACTGCACGCAAATGCTCAATTTAAAATGAGTTCCCCTGGTTCATGGCAGTGATAACAATATACAGCAGGCATTTCAGCTTTGTAACGCTGGCGACAGTTGCCTAACAGCAGATCTGCGTCAGCAAATGCATATGAAATGCTCATAAGCTCAATTGGCGTTGTGATCAGTGATCGCTTTTCTTTGTGTGCTTTTGTATGCATAAGTCTCAAAGTTTGCAGAATCATATCTGCACTCTCGCAAATTCTGATTCCCGTTCAAGCTACGAATCATGTTGTGCCACTTCTGACGACCATTGACTCTTCTTCTGAAGGTTAGCACACCAACAGATCAGTTGTACAGTTCTTTTTTACGACATTCTCAGTCACGCGTAACCACCGTAATTGTCTTTTCTCGAGCGAAAGGAACTCGAGAGGCAACTCGAGTACACCAACCAGGACAATAAATTAATCGATTAATTAATGCAAAAATGAAGCGCACAGTAACAAATGTCTAACATATGTCTAACACTTGTTCGCCAAACTCTCTCGGCTCTCGGTGATCGATAATGTTCTGTTCCAACTGATAAAATCCAAAACTTAAATGCACCAACAACAACCTCAACAACTTGTTCAGATTGAACACAATCAATTTGAGGGCAAAGTGGAATGTGATTGTGAGGAAAAGTTAAGAAACGAAACTGCTCGGTGACGTCTTTTATATTAAAAAAATGTGAAATTAATTATTTATTTGATTGTTTGAGGTTAATAAAGTTTAATTTAGGTTCTTTTGCCATTCAGAGTTAGTACAGGGAATGAAGTATGGCATTGATTGGTAATTGCATCACTATAATGACGAGAGAGGTGTAGACACTGCAAAGGTGGGAGTTTCCATTGTGGAAATTTGTTTGAATTGATTAATTTTAAATAGGTTTCTGTATAGACAGCCTTGATCTTTATTTTATATCTCTTATATATTAAAATCCCAATGTAACGCTCAACAAAAACTTATTTAGCCAAAAGTACTTGACGTAACGTCATGAAAATTTTTTACCAGACTAATTCGACCACAAGGTATCTGGGATAAATAGAATCGGTAAGATCCAGTCCCAAAATGGATTCTGGATTTTTGGGTTTTAGGATTCTTGATAAGAAAAAAAATACCGTTGGATTCGTCGTGAAAATCTAGGAACATTGATATATAATGTACTCAATACGAAAATGTGTCCTTGGTACCGAAAAAATCATTTGAATGTTCCACTCAACAGGCAAGCACAGAGCGTGTTTGTGCTGTCGTGTTGAAGAGTGTGCCATTTGTACAGTGAAGGGTAGAGCGCAGATGGACAGACATCCGCCGTGAGAGAGCGGAGAGAGGAGAGCACTCCGCTCACTCTGCCTGTGCCTGTGTCGGCCAATGTGCCGCACGTCATGCACACTCACACATCGGACATTGTCGGTTGTGTAATGGTGCATGCCTCTACTCCTGCCACTACTATTCAGGCCGGCCACAACACTATCCTCTTGCTGCACCGGTCACTCGTGAACTCGCATCAAATCTCACACCTCGTGTTTTAGGTCTCCTCTCCCCTCGTCGTTATCAAGCTATCTTATCATCATGGATCGAGGTTCGAGGTCAAAATCGCGTACGAGGTGGTGGACGTGGAGGAGGTCAGGTAGATTGTGGTCGAGTTCGTGGTCTCCCTCGTCAGAATCTCACCCACGAAGAAATGGTTGCTGCACGCCGTGAGTACCAGCGAAATGTGAGTGAACGCGCCTAAATGCTACTGCCCGTCAAGTCGAATCTGGAACTGCTCGAATTCAACAACATCGTCTCAGTCATGGTCCTTTCCTTTATCGTGCCGCTGTCCTAAATGCAGAAGGTATGAGGCTAGGCTGAGGTATTGCGTACCCGAGGAGAACTATCTCGGTCCGATGGACCAGGCGTGCACTAACTGTGGTACTCTGTATTTTATGGACGAGAGGAAGCGAATAGGTAAGAAGGTTGGGATTCTATCACTTATTCGATGTATTGTGATGGTGACAAGGTGTATCCTGTCCTCTTCAACCATCCACCGTATCCCGAAGACCTTGAAGCAGTATTTCAGCCAATTCATGAAAATAACGAGTGGTCTCGAATCTTCGTCACAACAACAGTGCGGTGGCTCTTGGATCTATCTCCTACAAAGAAGCTCAGGTTGAGGGAAATGGCCTTTAGGTTTTCCGAGTGAGATTGGTCACCCCGTATACAACATGAATGGTGGTCGATCAAACCCCAAAGCGCTATCAGTAAGCGATAATTTGATGTTTTCATTAGTTTTGTAATGTTTTGTTTGAATACAGGGTGAATAATCAGATGTGGGTCTTGGATACCACAGAAGCCACTCTTCAAGGCCAAGTACGGTGTCCTCGACGTAATCGAAGTCAGATGGGTTTTCACGTGCTGAAACAGCAACTGGAACTGGCCAATCCCGAACGCTACACTCGATACAAGATTATGCACAATGCGGTGCTTGATCCTACCAAGTAACTAATTCGCTACATTACAGGATATGTTCAGAGTATGTATGATTCTTTGTTTGATGTTTATAATGTATTTAGAATGTCGGACATTTGTCCTTTCTACTGCAAGCGAGATTGCAATGCTTTCAATAAATTTTTAAATCCTGAATTTGTCTGTTTGAAATTTGAAATAATTGGCACTTCTATTGTTAAAATCTCTGAAAAGGGGTTTTTTTACAAGAAAACGTTCGCGCAGCGACAATTCCCTTCGTGACCTGTCACGAGGGGAATTGAGTTTTCTTGTTTATGTAGATTATTTAAAGTTACATTTTAAATTTACAAAAATCTTATTAGCATGTAACTATGCAACTAAACTCCCAAAAATGATCGATCCATAACAATTAATCACATTTTGTATCTTAATCACAAAACAAACGCCCAAATGCACACAATTTGTCAAACTAACCAATTTAGCAAAACATGAAGAAAATCGTGAAAATCAACTCAATTTTAATTTTGCTCGTTTGGTTCGACCAACTTTTCCTTATTGAAACCAGAAAAGTTCCATTATCATATGCCTGTGTCAGTTCATACGACTGTGGACGCAATGCATTACTGTTTGGGAACTTTCCTTTATGGAACTTTTATCCCCTTTATCTTTATCCTGAATAAACGCTTTTAACTAAAAAATATTATCCATTAGTTGGAGATTTTATTTGATAAATATTGAGAAATTCCTACAATTCATCTTTCACAATTATCTGTTCAATATCGTGTGAGCTCTTGTCCGAATTGAGCATAATGTGGTGGAAAAAGTTGACAATTTTCTCATAGTTATCCACCGATATTCTCTCGTTATGACCATGGAATCTAATAACAAATCAAGTTCAGATAATTCAGATAAACAACAAAATTAAAAATTTTAAAACCTTTTGACGTCTTCGGGCTTCAAAACTGTAGGCGAAAATCGATAGACAGATTTTGTAAAGTTCAGATACCATCTAATACAACATTAAAGAATTAAAATTAATTTTCTGTTTAAATGTAACTACGTTCGTAAAAATGTATACTTTGTATCGGTAGAAGCCATCAAAATGCCCGGAATTGCGATTGTATTATCAAAAACTTGAAGAATAGAGCTTTTGATGGTTTGGAAGCCGAATGAAACAGAATCGTACGGGGAGATAGGATGAGGCTCAAGTGCTACACCCTTGATTTCTATTTCTACGCTTGGATCGTTGATCAGATTTTGGTCGAAAGCGATAACTTCTTTAAATGTTTAAATGAATAAAAACAATTGATCTGATTTTTTCTAATATTTATTTTTAAAATCGATTTTTGTGAGCTATGTAATATTTGTACAACAGACAAAAGTAT
This sequence comes from Rhizoglyphus robini, assembly GCA_023373905.1. NCBI lineage: Eukaryota > Metazoa > Arthropoda > Arachnida > Sarcoptiformes > Acaridae > Rhizoglyphus > Rhizoglyphus robini. Next base: position 656,334 of record JAKIJQ010000080.1, read on the forward strand.
AGCACAGTGCAGACTCAACCTTATCTTATCTGCAGTGAAGCAAGTGAAAGTGAACGATTTATCTTTTTCTTATTTAAGATAACAAATTCCTTCCGCATTAAAGTTATATTTAGTTTGGCAGCAACTGTGTGAGTTCACTTGTGGCTCACAAGTTGTGAGTTTACTATTGTGCCAAAATATATCCTCCAAAGATGGGTTTTTGGGGAAGAATCGTGCAAATCATCTTATTATCACTTGTGATAATTCTAGTTGTAATGTTTTTCAGAGCCAAAGTATACTTCCCTTACCCTCGAGATATTGAACAATGCAACCAAACACACGAACCAATCGCTGGTCGCGAACTTGTGGATCGATTCATTCGTGTACTTAAAATCAAGACCATCACCAGAGGCAATCGAGATTATGATCGTGTAGCACTGAAGGAGTTTGCACGATTTTTATCGGAAAGTAAATTGATAAAAATAATCTACATTATTGTAAATTAATTCGTATTTTTAAGGTTTTCCAACAATTTACACTTCAAAATTGGTTCAAGTGGAAACGATTAACAAGTTCAGTCTGCTGTATTCGATCAGTGGAAGTGACCCTACCCTGAAGCCTTATCTACTATGTTCCCATATGGATGTTGTTCCGGTAGAGATGGACAAATGGGATTTTGATCCATTTGGAGGTAAAGTTCAAGACGGTTACATTTATGGTAGAGGCACTATCGATGCGAAACAAACATTGATGGGAATTATGGAAGCGCTTGAGCATTTACTCAAACGAGGCTTCACCCCGAGAAGATCCTTCTACATTGCATTTGGTCATGACGAAGAAGGACAGGGCGTGGAGGGCGCACAAGAGATTGCTAAAGTTTTCAAATCGAGAAAAATCAATTTTGAATACCTTCTAGACGAAGGAATGTTCATCTTTAAGAATAGCTCATTCTCTGGAATTGACAAGTTTGTCGCAGTTGTGGGTGTTGGTGAGAAGGGCTACGTAACACTGAATCTCATAGCCCACGGACCAGTTGGCCACTCATCGATGGCGCCCATTGATACAGCGATTACAATTTTGGGTAGAGCGGTTTCGAAGCTCACGGGAAATGTGCACCAGAATCTGTTTGGCTTGGGACCCGAAAGTGATACGATTGAAACATTTGCACGTTATGTAAGTAATAAAGAAAACATTTTGTTTTCGCATTTTTAAATTAATTCTATACAGGCAACATACCCGTACAAGCTGATTTATAGTAACCTCTGGTTTTTCGGGCCCTTAATATCGAGATACATGTCCCAAGTTCCAGTGTTGAATTGCATGATTCGAACTACAAGTGCAGTAACAATGATTAATGGTGGATTCAAAGTTAGTAACATTTTTGAACATTTTCTGGATTTTTTCAAACCTTTTTCTATCAATCACACAGGAGAACGTATTACCAAGTTCCGCTGAGGCGGCTGTAAACCACCGAATTCATCCACTACAAAGTGTACAAGAAGTTATCGCTTTCGACCAAAATCTGATCAACGATCCAAGCGTAGAAATAGAAATCAAGGGTGTAGCACTTGAGCCTCATCCTATCTCCCCGTACGATTCTGTTTCATTCGGCTTCCAAACCATCAAAAGCTCTATTCTTCAAGTTTTTGATAATACAATCGCAATTCCGGGCATTTTGATGGCTTCTACCGATACAAAGTATACATTTTTACGAACGTAGTTACATTTAAACAGGAAATTAATTTTAATTCTTTAATGTTGTATTAGATGGTATCTGAACTTTACAAAATCTGTCTATCGATTTTCGCCTACAGTTTTGAAGCCCGAAGACGTCAAAAGGTTTTAAAATTTTTAATTTTGTTGTTTATCTGAATTATCTGAACTTGATTTGTTATTAGATTCCATGGTCATAACGAGAGAATATCGGTGGATAACTATGAGAAAATTGTCAACTTTTTCCACCACATTATGCTCAATTCGGACAAGAGCTCACACGATATTGAACAGATAATTGTGAAAGATGAATTGTAGGAATTTCTCAATATTTATCAAATAAAATCTCCAACTAATTGATAATATTTTTTAGTTAAAAGCGTTTATTCAGGATAAAGATAAAGGGGATAAAAGTTCCATAAAGGAAAATTCCCAAACAGTAATGCATTGCGTCCACAGTCGTATGAACTGACACAGGCATATGATAATGGAACTTTTCTGGTTTCAATAAGGAAAAGTTGGTTGAACCAAACGAGCAAAATTAAAATTGAGTTGATTTTCACGATTTTCTTCATGTTTTGCTAAATTGGTTAGTTTGACAAATTGTGTGCATTTGGGCGTTTGTTTTGTGATTAAGATACAAAATGTGATTAATTGTTATGGATCGATCATTTTTGGGAGTTTAGTTGCATAGTTACATGCTAATAAGATTTTTGTAAATTTAAAATGTAACTTTAAATAATCTACATAAACAAGAAAACTCAATTCCCCTCGTGACAGGTCACGAAGGGAATTGTCGCTGCGCGAACGTTTTCTTGTAAAAAAAAACCCTTTTCAGAGATTTTAACAATAGAAGTGCCAATTATTTCAAATTTCAAACAGACAAATTCAGGATTTAAAAATTTATTGAAAGCATTGCAATCTCGCTTGCAGTAGAAAGGACAAATGTCCGACATTCTAAATACATTATAAACATCAAACAAAGAATCATACATACTCTGAACATATCCTGTAATGTAGCGAATTAGTTACTTGGTAGGATCAAGCACCGCATTGTGCATAATCTTGTATCGAGTGTAGCGTTCGGGATTGGCCAGTTCCAGTTGCTGTTTCAGCACGTGAAAACCCATCTGACTTCGATTACGTCGAGGACACCGTACTTGGCCTTGAAGAGTGGCTTCTGTGGTATCCAAGACCCACATCTGATTATTCACCCTGTATTCAAACAAAACATTACAAAACTAATGAAAACATCAAATTATCGCTTACTGATAGCGCTTTGGGGTTTGATCGACCACCATTCATGTTGTATACGGGGTGACCAATCTCACTCGGAAAACCTAAAGGCCATTTCCCTCAACCTGAGCTTCTTTGTAGGAGATAGATCCAAGAGCCACCGCACTGTTGTTGTGACGAAGATTCGAGACCACTCGTTATTTTCATGAATTGGCTGAAATACTGCTTCAAGGTCTTCGGGATACGGTGGATGGTTGAAGAGGACAGGATACACCTTGTCACCATCACAATACATCGAATAAGTGATAGAATCCCAACCTTCTTACCTATTCGCTTCCTCTCGTCCATAAAATACAGAGTACCACAGTTAGTGCACGCCTGGTCCATCGGACCGAGATAGTTCTCCTCGGGTACGCAATACCTCAGCCTAGCCTCATACCTTCTGCATTTAGGACAGCGGCACGATAAAGGAAAGGACCATGACTGAGACGATGTTGTTGAATTCGAGCAGTTCCAGATTCGACTTGACGGGCAGTAGCATTTAGGCGCGTTCACTCACATTTCGCTGGTACTCACGGCGTGCAGCAACCATTTCTTCGTGGGTGAGATTCTGACGAGGGAGACCACGAACTCGACCACAATCTACCTGACCTCCTCCACGTCCACCACCTCGTACGCGATTTTGACCTCGAACCTCGATCCATGATGATAAGATAGCTTGATAACGACGAGGGGAGAGGAGACCTAAAACACGAGGTGTGAGATTTGATGCGAGTTCACGAGTGACCGGTGCAGCAAGAGGATAGTGTTGTGGCCGGCCTGAATAGTAGTGGCAGGAGTAGAGGCATGCACCATTACACAACCGACAATGTCCGATGTGTGAGTGTGCATGACGTGCGGCACATTGGCCGACACAGGCACAGGCAGAGTGAGCGGAGTGCTCTCCTCTCTCCGCTCTCTCACGGCGGATGTCTGTCCATCTGCGCTCTACCCTTCACTGTACAAATGGCACACTCTTCAACACGACAGCACAAACACGCTCTGTGCTTGCCTGTTGAGTGGAACATTCAAATGATTTTTTCGGTACCAAGGACACATTTTCGTATTGAGTACATTATATATCAATGTTCCTAGATTTTCACGACGAATCCAACGGTATTTTTTTCTTATCAAGAATCCTAAAACCCAAAAATCCAGAATCCATTTTGGGACTGGATCTTACCGATTCTATTTATCCCAGATACCTTGTGGTCGAATTAGTCTGGTAAAAAATTTTCATGACGTTACGTCAAGTACTTTTGGCTAAATAAGTTTTTGTTGAGCGTTACATTGGGATTTTAATATTTAAACATTTATGGTAAACAAACAACACTAGTTTTAGACAAATCTTTTAATCTTTAATCTTTTAATCAAGACACAATTGAATCATGGTTTCAACAAAAATTCTTGAATGCATAGTAGATTGTTTCATTGTTCTCTATCTTTACAGTAGTAACCATTGTGTTTGTAAAACTTTGAATTTTTCACAATACACAGAAAGCAATCCAAATGAAAATTGCAAAGTTCCATGGAATTTGAAGTCGTGTTTTTCATCATGTCCACCAGTTATTGCACCAAATCCAACTTTAGCACCCGTTCTGTTCGATTGGCCACTTGCTTGGCAAAAATTCTGTTCGCCCAAATAGTTTTCCTTCAGGAATGTAAATTTCTGCTCAAAATTGTAAAATTTAGCCAACACTTGACGACTCTCCTTCTCGGGTGAGCAGCGTTGAGTGAGAAGAAATGTGCATTTCATTCATTTCTCGTACAGGTAGGTCCAGTTCTTTTTCAATTGCCAAATCGCTCGACTTGATTGAAGCTTTGAATTCAGCCATTTCCGAATTGTGTTGAATCGCACCAATAATCGACGACACCAAGACAGTACAAAAGCTAATAAAGAAATAAAGCACAATTTTGAAAACTATTTTCAATGTACGAAAAAGTTGAACTTTTTCACTGAAAAGTTCACTTTCCAAATCGCCTTTAGTTTTAGACAATTTCAGTAATATTTTGTTTAATGTTGATTAATAGTCTAGATTGAGATTGAAATGACATAAATCAAGCAAGGTTTGCAGCGTAGTTGATGAATGCCTCGACAGTTATAACTATAGAGATGCAAACATTTCAACTTACTGGTTAGTGATGATCGTTTTTGATACAGTAAACTCTCGAACCAGAATATGTGTTGGCTGTTTATTAAACCAAAAATTACAAATTGTCTATTTAAAAAAAGATTTTTTTTCATTTTATGACTCTTGAAAGTATTTTATTCAGATTCAGAGGGGCAAACTTGTTGATAAATTAATGATTGACTGATTGAATTTTGTATGTTTACGGTTCGAAATCTAGTATATGGAAGCAAACTCAAAATCATATTAGCAACATTTCATTTACAGCATTATTCCTGATCAAATTTAAATTTAAAATAAAAATAAAAAATATTTTATTGGTTTATTTAATAAAAATCTGTTGTCATCTAGAATATCACAAGGAGTACTAAGCAATATTTTAGTATTTGTCCGACAAGTGAAAAAGTATTTCAACCAACATTTCGTTTTTTGCTTCAATTATTCTCGCAAGTCTGCAGCTCAGTGCTGCAATAGATTCAAGGAATCGATTATTTTTCATTTTTATTTCTCACCATTTGAGCCAGAACATGACATGCTATTTTCTTTGTCCAACACAACAATTTTCATTCGAACCAATTATTTCAAAAAGTTCCATTTGGCTAAATTATTCCCAAAATCACTATTCAAGTGAACTTTTTAGTCTGTTTTTTCATTAGTTGTGTAATAGTCAAGAGATTTGTCATAACTGTGTTGTTGTCCGCTTAGACAAGTGATTTTGATCTCGAGTCAAGAACTTTTGGCAAGCAAGCGACCGACCGTTCGTCAAGGGAAGACTCTTGTGAGATGGCACGTAAGAATGACTGGAAATCTAAAGTATTTGAGACTCCAAACCAAGATTCAAACAAAGACACAGCTGAAGACCAAGATCAAAGCCAACCCGAAACTTCAGTCCAAGGCTCAAGCCAAACTCCAGCACCAGTTCAAGATACCGATCCAAGCACAACTCCAGCCCCAGGTTCCGGTCCAAGCACAGCTCCAGTCAAAGGTCGTAAGAATGACTGGAAATTTAAAGTATTTGAGCCTCCAGCCCAAGTTTCAAACAAAGGTACAGCTGAAGCCCAAGATCGAAGCCAACCCGGAACTTCAGCACAAGGTTCACGCCAAATCCCAGCACCAGTACCAGGTTCCGATCCAAACACAGTTCTAACCTCTGAGAATAAAGTTTTAACAGAATATTCCTTTATGTTATGGAATTGCAGAGTTGTGACAACGGCTTGTAACCAACCGAATGAAGCCAACCACAAGCCATTTGTGCGATTACAAAAGAACGATCACAAAATCAATAAAGTCACCTTTCAAATTGCTAAATTCAAGTTGAAATTGCAATCGATAATCAACTTTTGAAAGACGAATTTGTTGCCAAACATGTTTTCAAATGTTAAGAAACGAAACTGCTCAATGACGTCTTTTAACAAAAATTTGTTTGCCGTACAGAGTCAGTACAGGGAATGGCCATCACTTTAGGATGTCTTTGAAAATTATTCAGAATATTGTCGAGGAAATTATACAAAAAATTGTGTTTATTATTTATTAAATGTTTAATTAGAGTACATGTTGAATATTATAATAATCTAATAATTCACATTTTGGAAAATGATGCAAACAAAGTGCAGCTCGAGTGGTCAAGTTTTTGTCAGTAAATTCCAGTTTCACATACTGTACATTGGGAAAGATGTGTGCAAGTGTTCGAGTGACCAAATCGGCATCATTTTCTGCACCATAGTCACCACAATTGATCATCTCAATCTGTACATTTTCTAGAGATAATTCAGTCACTGTTGAGATTTGATGTTCAACACATCGCTCAACCATGGCTGACAGATCAAAGATTGCATTCTCAATTCGGAGAACTCTCAACTGGCCCATACCATGCAGGGCATACCACATTTTGTGATCAAAGATAAAACCAGAATTTTGAAATTTCAAAGTCAAGTTATTCAATGATGCAAAACTTTGTAACATCAAAGAAGCATTTGACGAAAATTGAATGTCTAACTCAAGTTTGGTCATTTGATCGAAACTTTTATTGCTTTGAACAAATTTGGCACTTAACACTTCGGGTCTCATTTGGCTCAACAGCGGAATTATCTGCTGTCCGACCAAGTTTGCTCTTGTTCGAGTGAGGTCAAATGCTGAGCCAATTTCGCGACATAATTTAAGTGACTCAAATGGAGCGCCTTCAAGTGAGTAAATCAACCTAACGTCCCAATCCGTGTATGCAGATATATAAGATCTGTAATATTCCCAAATTTCCTCAACAATCAGGTGAATAATATTTGAAAATGAGTCTTGGTAGGTAGATTCGGGATCATTATTCCAAATAATTTTTCCAAAAATTGCAACACTCAAGAGTGTGTTGAGTGAATCGGCCCGTTTGGTCGCCTCCATCTCAGCTTCACAATAAAGCGATACACTCGAGACAAACACTGATGCACTGTACTCTTCCTCGATATTGGGAACCACCAAACTCTGGCGTTTTTCAAACACGTACATTTCAAGTTGTTTCAGTTTGCTGTTGATCATCGTCTGCAGATCATCATCGTCGTTTTCCGAATTGTTTTTATCGTCCCATTTGGGTAGTTCTATTTATTTTTTCATACAAAATAGTTTAAGTAATGATTGAAGAAGAAAATTTTCATTAAATTTTTGCATTTGAGATTTTAAATTCAGATTAAAAGAGTTTAACAAATGAATTCTTTTGAAGATGTAGTAGACTTCATCTCGGGGATCACCTTTGTCTTCAGATGATGGCGGAAATGCCATATCGATGCAAACAATGTGGTCACACTGCCACTGAACGATCAGCTGTAATCAGACACATTCGAATGGTCCATTTTGGTTTGCCTCGAATAATCAAACAACAACAAGCACTCAACATCATCGATCATCGAGATCCGAGAGAGTTGGTTGAGAAAGTTTGCACTAATAAATAAATGTTTTATTTGGATATTTAACAAAATGATTTGAACAAATGTTAAATAGCACAACATACCGTAAAATCTCAAACTAGCGCCGCGGCGCTTATTAATTTCGTCAGAAAATTTTGGCCGAAAAACCGGTTTCTCGTAACGTCCACAGTGCTTTTTTCTGCGGCGCTTAAACGAATGCGGCGCTTATTTGAATGCGGCGCTTGTTAGAGATTTTACGGTAATTAAATAAAGATGCACATCGATTATGTTAATGCAAGAATGTTTTGAATGACTAGATTAACAAACTTTTTCGCAGAGAATTCAGGCAGTTGTGCGACTGCGCAAACAATTAGAAAGGTAAGTGCAATGTTCGAGTAAAACAGTTTTATATTTGCAATCCAAAAAGAATTTGTCCAACACTTCGCTTAAGCATCGTTCTGCCTCTCAAATGATCGTTCAGATTTTGAGATGGAGTTGAAGTCTCAATTGCAGCTGTTGATTTAAAAAATACAAATTAATATTTATTTTATTTAAAGAAATAATAATAAATACCTTCAATAGAGCACACTGAAATCAAAGTTACAATAAGAAGAATCATCAAACAATTGATTGAGTTCATACTTTGAACGATTGAGCGTTTTAATGATTTTTGTTTGCTTCGGTAAATTAATTGACAAATTTGATTGGTGAATTTGTTTGAATGTCTATTTTTAGAATAATTTTCCACTTTATATATGACAAAACTTTAATGCAAAAATAATGTGTTTGCCGGTAGAGATGAAATGGGTGAAATTGTTTTTAATTGTCTGCATTGTGACGTAGTTGGAGTATTTTCAAAATTTTAATTCATAAAATTCATTGACAAATGAAGAAACATTATTTTACACATTGCCAAATTTTTGTTATGTCGTGATACGTAGTTTGACAATTACGTAGTCATCCGGGATGAGAAATTGTATAATGCTTTGTTTATTATTATAGATTTTTTATGATTTTGACAGAGTAAGTAACGCTTTTTCAAAGGGTTTCCCCTTTAAAATATTGGAGTGTAATGCAGGCAAGCATTGCCCCCAAAAAATCATACCATTCGGTTTTGTACATCTCAAGGAAGGTTTTTCAAGTGTGCAGTGGAAGTTAGCTTATCAGCACCGTAGCGTTCAGTGTAGAGTGCAACACCGCCCTTTTCAGTGGCGTGCCCCCAACATATGTGTTTTCTGAACACATTGCTAATCTCTCGCAGGACAGGTCTGCAGACCTACTGTCAGCATTACAAACAGTGCTTTAGGTGTGTTGTTGTGATTGAGATCTCGTGTTTTGGCAAATTTGTGGATCAATTCGAAGCAATCTCTTTGGCCATGTGGTCCAGAAACGTTTATTCTATTGTTCGCAACATCAACAAGTGTGGCTCGCTGTGTGTACGTGTTTGTGTGATGATTTTGTGTGTTGTCTGTTGTGTATTCAATTTGTTATTGTTTTTAAGCATACTTTTCACCTTATCCACAATGTTACCTATCCTATCAATTCACGAAACATTTTATCGTCATCACCTGATTGCATGGAACATCTCAGCGCACTCAACTCAACTCGTACTACAATCAAAACATCGTCCTCACATCGATCAGCTGTTTTGTTTTGATGTTTGTGAGCGGCGTTTTTGACGAATTTATAGATTTTTTGATTCAATTTATATTGTGATTGAGATCTCGTGTTTTGTGACATTTGTGGATCAATTCGAAGCAATCTCGGTGGCAATATAGCCCATCAATCTTTATCCGTGTGCTTTGAGTCTTGTTCATATCGTCAACAAATGTCTCTCTGTGTCTGTGCTTATGTGCTGTTTGTTGTGCTTTCACTTTGATATTATTTTGAATTGTATTCTCCTCATCCAAAATTAACCGATCATATCAATTGGCCAACCAGTTCATCACCATAACCTCACGACATTCAACATCTAGCCCTTGACACTCAATCTCTAAATCAGATCAACTCCTGCTAAAACATCGTCCTTGCATCGATCAGCTGTTTTTGTTTTTATGTTTGTTTGGTAAGTTTTTTGGTGATTTCGCTGATTTGATTTGACCTACATTATATTTTTGTTTGTTGTTTTAGATTTACTCAGGAATCATCGTGGAATTATTTGTATCACTTGATCAATCTGTATATCAATTTGATTTACACCTTAAAACGGTATGCTAAATGATGCATTTCTTTAACTGAAACTAATTTATTTTGCCTTTCACCGTTACAGGAATAAGTGGAATCCGTGATAATTATCCATTATGCACATACAGAATTATTTCTGGTCAAGGCATTGGCATTTTTCACTTTGGTGCAATTTTATTTAGTGTGAGGGTGACTGGCGTCTCCCTCTAGCTGGACGTTGTCTATGGACGAGTGGTCACTGTCGATGGTGACATGACACTGTACGATGATGACTGTATGAGTCAAACCTAACTAACACACACACACACACACCTCTGTATATAAACCCAACAACCGACATACAATAAATCAGACTTAACCCGACGGCCTTCGTGTTTACAACTGGTGGCAGCGGTGTTCTTCTTTCGTCGAGACCGGTCCTCTTCAAGCCTCAAGTGGTCGTGCTGTTCTGCCGTTTCCTGCTCTGTGGCTGGCATCCACGTCTGGCCGACACTGGGTATCGCGAAGTTGTATCGACAAGGAACGAATCTACTCTACTATCTCGTTGGCTGTCGCTGTTTTGGCTCGTCTGGTTTGGGAAGTACCCATTCGTCTGGTCTGAGGAAACCCTCATTCGTCTGGAAGTCTCTGACTTCATCTGTCAAGTTGTCTCGTTTTGGTCGAAATTTGGGAATTTCGTCAGGTTTTGGATGTTGTCGCGTGTTTGTTGAAGTATCGATGTCTCGATTAGAAGTTTTCGACGATTGGGAGTGGACCGAACGCAAGATTCAAGCAGGGTACGCCGATGAAGACTACTTTGCTGTCTCTTTGCAAATAGGGAACCTAGAGGACTACTTTCTGGAATTGGTTCCACGAAAGTCGAAGACAAAGTACCGAAAGAAAGTATGTAGACACTGGGAGCAGTTTTTCACCGTTGCTCCGTTCGAGGAATGTCAAGATGCTGTCAAATCATCGAAACTGATTCCGATAGAGTTGTGGAAGCGTCGTCAAGTGGAACACCAAGTTCGTCCCGTGCTGAAGAAAGCGAAGACTGGGTGGTTGGACGACATACGAGCGATTGGCAAAGTACCGAGTAGTGACACCTCACCGTCTGTCACGTTGTGTTTATCAACAGCTGAGTCATCGAGCTATCAGTCTGAGGTCGTAAACAAGGAAGAAGAGGCATGTACTGAAGTGCATCTGCCTGAAGAGAAGCTCGAGAGTGATCAACCCGTACAATGTGGCACAGTGGTTATTGTTCCAGTGGTTCAACCAGTACTCGAAGTGCTTGCAGTACCCACCATTGAAGTCAAATCTACGTTTGAAGTGCCCGAAGCACCGGTCCTGGCTACTATCAAGGCACCATGGGCGTGGAAAGCTATTGAAGAACTGTTAGTCGCCGAGTTATCCAAGCAAGAACCAAATGTTGGAGTTGCAAAATGTTATCTTGAGAAAATGGAATCGCGTCTCAACAAATGGCCCGAGAATCCACGTGATATGGCCCGAATGAAGCTGTGCACCTATTGGGAACGCGTGTCTACCGAAGCCCCAATGGACGGGTGCGAGAAATCTATCTTCGTAACCAAAGTGCTGAATGAAGAAGTGTCGATATGTGACACCTCACTGACTGTCACGTTGTCGCAATCAAGTTTATCTACAGCTGAGTCATGTGTCGATCAAGCTGATATCGACGTAAATAAAGAAGGAAAGATATGGACTGAAGTACATCATCCTGAAGTAAATTCCGAAAGTGATCAACTGGTACAAGGGGATTCTGCGAATACTGTCCCTGTGGATTGTTTACAAGTAACCGAAGTGCCGACAATGCACACGAATCAAGTGGAACCTAAAGGTGAAATGTCCGAAGTGGCTGTTCCATGTACGATCGAGACGGAGATGTTCGATGAAGCAGATGTTGCTTGCTGCAAAACTGATGTGCTGGCGAGTTGCACCGAGGAAGCGGAATCTTATCAAGAAACTTCCGAAAGATCTCTTAAGTGTATGCCCGAGATTGATGAACCTGGATTGTGTACGGTCAAGGAGGAATCGACTTTCAAAGCACCGAAACCACCCTGGGAAGTGAACGATATCTCGAACTATTACCCGACGTTGGTGGTACCGATTGGTCTCTCTGTGAATGATACTCGAACGTATCGATGGTTGTCCTATGATTGGTGGTCTCATCCGAGATGGACGTTTGTTTTGCCCGATTGGAAGCGACGCAAGAAAACGAAGCCAACTCAAGAAAAGAAGAGTGGTCTTCGTTTTGGGAGGAAGGTGTGAGGGTGACTGGCGTCTCCCTCTAGCTGGACGTTGTCTATGGACGAGTGGTCACTGTCGATGGTGACATGACATTGTACGATGATGACTGTATGAGTCAAACCTAACTAACACACACACACACACACCTCTGTATATAAACCCAACAACCGACATACAATAAATCAGACTTAACCCGACGGCCTTCGTGTTTACAACTTTAGTTGTTTTAGACTGACACATTTGAATTTTAAAATAGTACGCTCGCACATTTCATTCTCTGTACTTTGATGATCGAACAACTCTTTTGAATTTCAGCTTTGAGATTGAAATTTAATTTTATTATGTTTTTTGACTGTACGATGAATTTATTCTTGCCAATAATAATCCAATTTAGCAAAAGTATTTCAAACTGAAAATGGTTGAAATATATTTTTTTAAAATCCAAGATTAAAATGATAGATTTTTTATTTGCGCTTGTAAATGATTGAAACAAGAAAATGCGCTTGGGAATGTTGAAAACAAGAAAATTATCACTTAGGTAATATGTTTGAGATGTTCTTTAAATAAAAAATCAGGCGGCGGAGAATACCTGTCATTTAGAATATGAGGCTTGACCAAGAAATAGTTCATATGACAATTTTAGTGAGATTTGAATAATAAAAGCCAATGCTATTCTGAAAGAATTTGAATCCAGAAAAAATGACTACAGACAGTTCAGAACGGAATTACACTTTAATCGTAATCACTTAATTACTTTAATCAATTGCATTTTCAGCAAGAAATTCGCCATCATTACAATTAACATCTGAACAGCAGATCATTGCACTTGACTGTGTGTGATAATTTTAGATTTACAACAAACCATCCAAACAGAACAGAAGTTAATCAAAAAATGTAATTCTGCTCTAAGTAAACCTAAATACAATAATATTCTTATTGTGAAAAAGAATTTGAACAAATATTAATAAAGAAATTTTTGGATTTATATCTTGATTGTGAAAGTGTGAATTTGTTGTTAATTAGAACCAAAAGTACAACATTAAGAGATATTTATTAGATAATTTGGAATGTTTAACTAAATACCGTGGTATCAAAGCATTAAGAAATTTGAGGTCAGGTGATATTGGGCAAGTTTTAAGACAGAAATGTCTTATTTACTGAAACTTTGATTTTGTTTTGCAATTTTGAGTAATCAATTTTACATTCAAAGTTTATTTTCATATTAATGCTTCTGAGTGAAATTATTACAGGTAGAATGGATCACTCATCTTAATCATTATTGATTTCACAGTACTTATCTATAACTAGTATTAGTATTCTTAGGGTTCAGAGACACCTTGTGTTAACCTATGCTCCTACATTTTAAAACCTCTACCTTTTGTCGTTCGTTCGGTGCAAATTACCCAAAATGCCACCACGAATTGGTTGAGGTTGAGGTAACCCGCCGCCTGATTTTTTATTTAAAGAACATCTCAAACATATTACATAAGTGATAATTTTTCTTGTTTTCAACATTCCCAAGCGCATTTTCTTGTTTCAATCATTTACAAGCGCAAATAAAAAAATCTATCATTTTAATCTTGGATTTTAAAAAAAATATATGAATTAATTTTCAGTTCACTACAGTCTCCCATACATTTAACTTTGTTTTGAACATATATGTAAACAAAGAATTACGCAATTTCTCATCCCGGAAGACTACGTAACTATCAAACTACGTACCATGACGTAAAAAATAGCTACAAGTATTGAAAAATATAATATCTCTCCATTTGGCAATGAATTTTATGAATTAAAATTTTACAAATACTCAAACTACGTCACAATGCAGCTTAAAGACAATTTCACAAATTTCATCTCTTCCGACAAAAATATTAGAGCAATTTATAATTGTGATCATATATAAAGTGGAAAATTATTCTAAAAATAGACATTCAAACAGATTCAATTTCAATTGACTTACTAAAGCAAACAGCAAATCATTAAAACGTTCAGCCGTTCAAAATATGAACTCAATCAATTGTTTGATTATTCTTCTTATTGTTGCTCTGATTTCATTGTGCACAGTTGAAGGTATTTATTAATGACTTTTTCTTAATAAATTGATTATTAATTTATATTTTATTTTAAACAGCTGCAATTGAGACTTCAACTCCATCTCAAAATCTGAACGATCATTTGAGAGGCAGAACGATGCTCAAGCGAAGTGTTGGACAAATTCTTTTTGGTTTGCAAATATAAAGCTGATTTAGTTTGGAAATTAAGATTTTATCTAACTTGAGCATAATTGAAATCTCGCAGAACTACCTCATCTACGGAAAAGTTTGCTAATCTAGTCTTATATTGAATTATATTTTGAAACAATATAATCAAAATGCATCTTTACCGAAGGATATTTAATATTTGTTTAAATCATGTTGCAAAATATTCAAATAAAACATTTATTTATACATTTTTTGTATAATGTTGTTTACTCAAATGATACACGATTTGGAAAATGACGCAAACAAAGTGCAGCTCGATCGGTCAAGCGCTGATCTGTAAATTCTAGTTTTACATACTGCACATTGGGAAAGATGTGTGCAAGTGTTCGAGTGACCAAATCAGCATCATCTTCTGTACACAAACCACAATCACCACGATTGCTGCGCATCACAATTTGCATATGTCCTAGAAGTAGTTCTGTCACTGGAGAGGTTCGGTGATGTTCAATTATGGTTGAAAGTTCAAAGATTGTATTCTCAATTCGAAGAATTCTCAACTGACTCATACTAAGCAGCATATCCCACATTTTATGATCAAATATAAAAGCAGAATTTTCGAATATCAAAGTCAACTGAATCAACGATGCAAAATTGTTCAACGTCAAAGAGACATTTGGTGGAAACTGCAGATTCAACTCGAGTTTTGTTAATCGATCGAAATTGCTTTTAACAAACTTTGAACTCAGTCCTTCGGGTTTAATTCGGTCTAGCAGTGGCAGTATCTGCTGTCCGACCAAATTTGCCTTTGTTTGAGTGTTGTCGAATACTGAGCCAATTTCGCGACACAATTTGAGCGACTCAAATGGAGCCCCGTCAAGAGTGCTAATAAACTTAACGCTCCAATCCGTGTATTCAAGTAAATACAATTTGTAATAATCCTTAATTTTCTGTACAATTTTTTCAATAATATCAGAAAATGAAATGTTTGGGTTGAAATCATAATTCCGGACAATTTTGCCAAAAATAGAAACACTCAGTAGTGTGTTGAGTGAATTTGTCCGTTTGATCGCATCCATATCAGCTTCACGATAAAGCGACGCATTAAAGACGAGCACTGGTGCATTGTAATCTTCTTTGATATTCCAAATCACTAAACCTTCACGTTTTTCAAACGCGTACACTTCAAGTTGTTTCAGTTTGTCGTGGATCATCGTCTGGAACAGTTCTGAGTTGTCTTCATCATCAAATTTGGGTTGTTCTTTTTCTTTTTTAATCCAAAATATTCGTAGTAATGATTGAAGAAGCGATCTTTCATCATCGTTTTGCACTTTTGATTTCAATCTCAAATCATAAGAAATTAACAAATGAATTCGTTTGAAAAAGTAGTGAACTTCATCTCGAGAATCAAATTCATTCTCTGATGAATGTGGAAAGGCGGTATAATGCATTCGGTCGATCAATGCATTCCACCTGACGCAAACGAGTCGTGTGACTGTGATCCATTCGAGTAAAGTGAATTGGCTGAACAGTAACATGAGACAGTCATCGTTGAGATCGTTGATGGTGGTCGTTGACATTTTGAGTAAATTTATGAATACGCAGTTAATTCGCAGTTTGAACAGAATATTCCTTTATGTTATGGAATTACAGAGTTGTGCTAACGGTTTGTTACTAACCAACCGAATGAGCCTCAATTCAATTGTGCCACTGTGCACTGTCACAACAAAATTGCGATTGCAAAATCAATAAAGTCACCTTTCAAAATGTTAAATTCTCAGTTGCAATTACAATCGATAATCAACTTTTGAAAAACGTACTTGTTACCCAACATATTTTCCAAAGTTAAGAAACGGAACTGCTCGGTGACGTCTTTTACCAAATAAAATGTGAAATTAAATATTTATTTGATTGCTTGAGGTTAATAAAGGTTAATTTAGGTTTGTTTTCCGGGCAGAGTCACTACTGCGAATTACCAGCAAATAAAGATGACACTAGCAATCAATTGTTATTTGTATATATGTTTCTGTTTACAGTCCTGATCTTTATTTTTAAACAGATTTATTAAATTAACAATTTAAATCTAAAAGAATCTCTATATTAGGCGGGAGAACGGCACCTGAGGGTCCACCTCATATATGCAGTTGTCGCTTCTACCCCAAGCCTGCGTAATTGAATTGTGAAGTGGACCCTCAGGTGCCGTTCTCCCGGCTACTCTATATCTCATCAGTGTCTAACTAAGCAACTAAACTTCTAAAATGATCTATCAGTAACAATCAATCACATTTTGTATCTTTATCACCAACAAACGTCCAAACACATACAATTTGTCACACTATTTTAGATTTTCGCTTTAGTGGTGTCTAACAGAAACTTTACTCGTTTGACCAGTTGTTGGGTTCACTTTGACCAAATATTGATTGGTCTGTTGTGAATTGGCCATTTCAACCTGTAAATGGTCAGCACAGACGTGTTTCTTTGTATCTTCAAGTCGTGAAAAGAAGAAACCACAGCCGGACCAAGTGCAACGGTAACCAGACTTTTTGTGAATTCGAAGATGAACCTCTATGAAACAAGAAGGAATAATTCGTCCACATCGTGGGCAAGCAGATTCGGAGCGTTTCTTTTCTAATTTTATTCCAACAATTTGATCTAGCACAGGTGGATCTCTCGATGGAGATTCTTCTCGATTTCCAACATTTTCTTTTGCAGACAGTTCACATTTCCCAATATAAAGTTGAGCTTTATTGGTGTCTTTTCTATGATTAAAATGCTTCACTGTGATATGATGATTCAATGTATCGCGTCTACCTGCGCCAAAGTCACATTTGGGCCATTTGCAGTAAAAAGACTTCAGTTGCTGGTGTATGACACGATCGTGGCGCGATAAGTTTTCATTCGTTGCAAAACTAAGATTACAGTTTGGACATTTTATTCGTTTATTTAAGCTTTTATAAGATTTGGTGAATCCTTTGGAAGAACTTTTAGAATGGGATTCTTTAGAAAATTTGCTCGAGCTTGGTTTCGAGAAATCATAATCTGGATCATCGTCATCATCGTTTTCATCGTCATCGCTTTCACTATTTTGAATCTCAAGTTCCGTGTCATCCCCATCATCATCCACTGAATCGTCATCTTCATTATCATCAAGAACATAATCTGGATCACTGCTATTATCATTAATGGAACTTTCGGACTCAGATTCAGAGACTGCACTTTCATCACCAAAGAATCGTGGGAGATAATCTGGAGTTGAGCTTCTCGATTCTCGGTCATCATCTGGACCATTTGCATTAATGTGTTCACTTGTGGATGTTTCATCATTGTTTTGGATCGATGATTCTGACGGTTGGCCATTTAGGACTGACACGTCAATTGACTCGATATTCTCATTGGACTGCACCACTTGTCCTTCTGTTTGATTCACTTGGTTGGTCTGTTGTTGTCCTCTGCACTCTGCACAGGTACATTCTGCCAGAAGTTTCTTGACCAGTTTGCATGTGCTGCACTTGCACTTGGGATCATACTCTTCAGGAGTGTGAATGACTTTAGGCACAGAACAGAGGAAAACTACATCGTTTTCGTCATTTGAAGGTGATTTGATTGGTGCATTAAGGTTTGGTTGATGATGAGTTGGTGGAATGGAATTGATCAATGAGTGATGGTGAGTTGACTGAAGATTCATGATGTGATGTCTTGAGACATTTGCTTAACCAATCAAGAAGAAAGTGTATCAATGGTAGACAAACAAATTGCACGAACATTCATTTTTTGGAAAGTTCAAAGTTCCACTATGAAACTGCTTCACGCAAATGCACAATTTAAAATGAGTTCCCCTGGTTCATGGCAGTGGAAACAATATACAGCAGGCATTTCAGCGTCGTAACGCTGGCGACAGTTGCCTAACAGCAGATCTGCGTCAGAAAATGCATATGCAATGCTCATAAACTCAATTAGCATTGTGATCAGTGATCCGAATACTCTTTTCTTTGTATGATTTTGTATGCACAAGTCTCAAAGTTTGCAGAAGGAATCATATTCGTACTCACGCAAATTCTGGATTCCGTCCAGGCTACGAACCGTGTTGTGCCACTCCTGGCGACCATTGACTCTGCTTCTGAAGGTTCTAAGTCGGCACACCAACAGTTCTTGTACAGTTCTTTCTTAAGAAATCCTCTGTCACGCGTAACCACCAAACCACCGTAATTGTCTTTTCTTGTGCGAGAGGAACTCGAGAGGCAACTCGAGTACACCAACAAGGACAATAAATTAATCGATTAATTAATGCAAAATTGAAGCACACAGTCACAAATGTGACATATGCCTAACACTTGCTCGCAAACTGTCGCGACTCGGTAATCGATATATCGTTATAACGTTCGACTCTAACTGATGAATCATTATCCAATATTAGTGTTAGCACTGAAATGCAACATAAACAACTTGTTTACATTGAACACAATCACTTTGGAATGGACAAATTGGAATGGGATAGTGAGGAATGTGTCAATGGTGAGATTTAGGGAATTGAGTATGAAATGGTTGATAATAGATGTAAGTTGAAATGTCAGATGTGATGACAAAGTTATGTTTTTCAAGCTACATTAATGACACACTTCTCATCACTATGCAATGCAATGCATTCTATGCCCCATACAGAAAGTCTACCTGCAAATTTGGTTATGCATCAAAAGGTGCCATTGGAAACAGCACAGATTGTGAACTATTTCAATGTGCACACAATTACGAGTGTTCACTACCGTTTGGGCCTTGTACAAAATGTGTTCAAGCCAAACACGAAAACAAAATTTGCGAATGTGACTATTCTTGCATTCACGATCAAGTATGCTTTGATGCAGACATGCAAACATGTGTGTATTTTGATGAATTGCTTTCGAAAAGACCTTGTCGTGAAGATTCACAGTGTGATGAAGGAATGTACTACAATCGCCGGTTCAGCCCAAGATCAAAGCCAAAGCCGTTATGGAAACCAGAGTTTGCGTGAGCACGAATATGAATTATTCTGCACTCTTTAAGACTCATGCACACAAATTCACAAAGGAAAGAGAGTTCGGATCACAACGCTAATTGAACTTGTGAGCATTTGTAGACGCATTTTCTGTTAGGCGACTGTTGCCAGCGTTACAAACGTTGGAATTAGGAAAAATATAGTGACTCACAACAAACAGAGAACCATGTTAAATTGTGTTGCGAGTCACTGATCACATGAACGGAGGAGACTCATTTTAAATTGTGTTTTTGCGTGCGGCAGTGCCGGCAGTGAAAGTTTCACTGAAACTTTGAACTTTCCAAAAGTGAATGTTCATGTATTTGTTTTGTTTGTCCACAATACAATTTGTGCTTCTTGAAGGCTAAAGCAAATTCGCAAAAAGACATCACCATGAGTCATCAGTCAACTCACCATCACTCATTGATCAATTCCATTCCACCAACTCATCATCATCAACCCAACCTTATTGCACCAATCAAATCACCTTCAAATGACAGAGACGAAAGCGACGTAGTTTTTCTCTGCTCTATGCCTAAAGTCATTCACACTCCTGAAGAGTATGATCCCAAGTGCAAATGCAGTACGTGCAAACTGGTCAAGAAACTTCTGGAAGAATGTACCTGTGCAGAGTGTATAGGACAACAACAGATCAACCAGGTGAATCAAACAGAAGGACAAGTGGTGCAGTCCAGCGATAATATCGAGTCAATTCACAATCAAGTGTCAGTCCCAAATGGCCAACCATCAGAACTCAGTGCTTGGGGTCTCATTTGACCCAGCAGTGGCAGTATCTGCTGTCCGACCAAGTTTGTCTTTGTTCGAGTGAGGTCGAATACTGAGCCAATTTCGCGACACAATTTGAGCGACTCAAATGGAGCGCCGTCTGGCGAGTCAATCACCTTAACGTGCCAATCGGTGTATTCAGATATGTACCATTTGTAATATTTCTGAGTGTCCTCTACAATTTTGGCAATAATATAAGAAAATGATTGGCCATAATAATAATTCCATTTCATAATAATTTTTCTAAAAATTGCAACACTCAGTAGTGTGTTGAGTGAATTGGCCCGTTTGATTGCATCCATATCAACTTCACGATAAAGTGATACATTCGCGACAAGCACTGGTGCATTGTACTTCTTTACAATATCCCGAAACACCAAACCCTCACGTTTTTCAAACACGTACACTTCGAGTTGTTTCAGTTTGTCGTGGATCGTCGTCTGGAACAGTTCAGAATTACATTCATCGTCCCATTTTGGTTCTTCGTTTTCTTCTTTCTTCCAAAATATTTTAAGTAATGATTGAAGAAGAGAACTTTCATCATCGTCTTGCATTTTAGATCGCAAATCCAAAGAAATTAACATATGAATTCGTTTGAAGAAGTAGTAAACTCTATCTCGGGGATCAATTTCTTCCTTCGATGATTGTGGAAAGGCGGTATAATGGGTTCGGTCGATTAGTGCATTCCACCTGACACAGACGAGTCGTATGATTGTGATCCATTCGAGCAAAGTGAATTGTGTGAATAATGACTCGAGACAGTCATCGTTGAGATCGTTGATGGTCGTCGTAGACATGTTGAGAGAGATTGAAAAATAAATTTCAAGTTTGAACAGAAAAATATTCCTTTATGTTTGTAATGGTTTGTAACCAACCGAATGAGCCTAACCTCAATTCAATTTTGTCACGATCAAAAGAGTGATTACAAAATCAATAAAGTCACCTTTCAAATTGCTAAATTTCAGTTGCAATTGGAATCGGCACATGACTTTTGAAAGGCGTGTTTGTTACACAACATGTTTGCAAAAGTTAAGAAACGGAACTGCATTGACGTCTTTTACTAAAAATGTGAAATTAATTATTTATTTGATAGTTTGAGCTTAATACAGGTAATTCATATCGTCCAGAAATAGTACAACACTTGAAGATTCCATTGTCCAATCAAAGTGCCCAGCACCAGTCCAATGTTATGCAAAGGTTGCAAACAAATGCAATGTTATGGTCACATTGTGATAAAATGTTCCTTCAACCGCAACATCAGGAACATTCTTATTTGCCATCATTGTTGACTATAATTATGTTGAATTGTTTGAAAATTATCCAGAAAACTGTGGAGGGAATTGTAAATTATACAAAAATTGTATTTATGATTTATTAAATGTTTAATTAGAGTACATGTTGAATATTAGTAACTTTACTCTGTGCACACAATTAAATGTCATGGTTATGATTATTCATCTAAAAATAATCTAATAATTCACATTTTGGAAAATGATGCAAACAAAGTGCAGCTCGAGTGGTCAAGTTTTTGTCAGTAAATTCCAGTTTCACATACTGCACATTGGGAAAGATGCGTGCAAGTGTTCGAGTGACCAAATCGGCATCATCTTCTGCACGCAAGTCACCGCAATTGATCATCACAATCTGTACATTTTCTAGAGATAATTCAGTCACTGTTGAGATTTGATGTTCAACACATCGCTCAACCATGGCTGACAGATCAAAGATTGCATTCACAATTCGGAGAACTCTCAACTGACCCATACCATGCAGGGCATACCACATTTTGTGATCAAAGATAAAACCAGAATTTTGAAATTTCAAAGTCAAGTTATTCAATGATGCAAAACTTTGTAACATCAAAAAAGAATTTGACGAAAATTGAATGTCTAACTCAAGTTTGGTCATTTGGTCGAAACTTCTATTGCTTTGAACAAATTTTGTACTTAACACTTCGGGTCTCATTCGGCTCAACAGTGGGATTATCTGCTGTCCGACCAAGTTTGCTCTTGTTCGAGTGATGTCGAATACTGAGCCTATTTCGCGACATAATTTAAGTGACTCAAATGGAGCGCCTTTAAGCGAGTGAATCGGCTTAACGTTCCAATCCGTGTATTCAGATATATAAGATCTGTAATATTCCTGAATTTCCTGAACAATCAGGGGAATAATATCTGAAAATGAGTCTCGGTAGGTAGATTCAGGATAATAATTCCAAATAATTTTTCCAAAAATTGAAACACTCAAGAGTGTATTGAGTGAATCGGCCCGTTTGATCGCCTCCATCTCAGCTTCACAATAAAGCGATACATTCGAGACAAACACTGATGCACTGTACCGTTCCGCGATATTGCGAACCACCAAACCCTGGGGTTTTTCAAACACGTACATTTCGAGTTGTTTCAGTTTGTTGTTGATCATCGTCTGCAGATCATCATCGTCGTTTTCCGAATTGTCTTTATCGTCCCATTTGGGTAGTTCTATTTCTTTTTTCATACAAAATAGTTGAAGTAATGATTGAAGAAGAAAATTTTCATTAAATTTTTGCATTTGAGATTTTAAATTCAGATCAAATGAATTTAACAAATGAATTCTTTTGAAGAAGTAGTGAACTTCATCTCGGGGATCACCTTCGTCCTCAGATGATGGCGGAAATGCAGAATTATGCATTCGATCGATCAGTACATACCAACGGGTGCAAACAAGTCGTATGACTGTGATCCATTCGAGTAAGGTGAATTGGGTGAACAGTGACTCGAGACAGTCATCGTTGAGTGAGTGGATGGTGATGGTGGACATGGTGAGTGAGTTCGGATAATAAAGTTAAAGTTTGAAGTTCAAATTGAACGGTGAAATTTGATGTTTGCTCTCTGGGATTACAGAAATGACTGACTACAGTTCGCAACAAACAAAATGTGCCTAACCTTTTCAATTATGTTTCTAGAGATGAGATTGTAAAATCAATATGACTTTCCAATTCTCAAAATCCAGTTGCCATTGCAATCGATAATCAACTTTTGAAAGGCTTATTTGTTACCATATTAACCAAAAATAAACGGAACTGCTCAGTAAAGTCTTTTGCAAAAAATGTGAAATGAATTATTTATGTAATTGTTTTGGCTTTTAGGCAAATGTAGGTTCGTTTGTCGTACAGTAAATTTGGGGTACAATATTAATCGTCTGCTGCCTACTGGGAATTGACCTCAATCTCAGGTTTCAATTGACGCAAATAGTAACCGGTAATTACGGTCAAATGTTGATCAGTAAAAACGAGATTAACATGTTGAACATTAGGAAAGAAGCGCAAAAGTGTTCGAGCCACCAGTTCGGAGTCACGCTGACCTTCAACTTTGTCGGCTGGTTGAATCACAATCTCGACTCTTTCCAGAGTGAGTGCATGCACAGAGTGTGAGACTAGTGAGACTTGCTCGAGGATAGACAGATCGATTGACTCAATTGAGGCATTTCATCACTATTTGTACTCTGCACTCAAGTGCTCAAGAGCTCTACTAGTGATTATGAAGGAAACTTTTGTGAAGGACTTTATTAGAGTTGTGGAGTCAAATGGAGTGTCAAAATGTGATCACAAACAGTTTTTTGGTTACGCAAAAACAATTTGCAATCAATTTGATTTGAGTTTAAATCTGTGCTTTTGTACTAAAAGTGCAAAATTAACTTTACAGATACGAATGAACAAGATTCCTATTGCTTATTCAATCTCAACATCAGGTTTCAATTGTCGCAAATAGTAACCGGTAATTACGGTCAAGTGCTGATCAGTAAAGGCAAGGGCAACATGTTGAACATTAGGAAAGACGCGCAAAAGTGTTCGAGCCACCAGTTCGGCGTCACGCTGACCTTCAACTTTGTCGGCTGGTTGAATCACAATCTCGACTCTTTCCAGAGTGAGTGCATGCACAGAGTGTGAGACTAGTGAGACTTGCTCGAGGATAGACAGATCGATGCTTGCAAATGCAATTCGAAGTTTAATAAATTGACTCAAACCGAAAATCGCTTTCCAGATTGTCTGATCGAATTTGAATAAATCCTAAATAGACAGATAGATCGTAGTTAGTGAATTAGTGAATACATCTAACCATATACAAATTTCATACTTGATTTTGGAATTTCAAATTCAAAGAATGCAGACATGGACAATTGTTCAACAGCGCTGCAGCCACACTCGAGGAAGGCATACAAAGTGACAATTTGAGTTTGTACATTTGATTGCAAGTTTGAATGGAGAAATTGTGATGATTTTCAAATTTCGCACTCAGGCTTTCAGGTCTCACTCGGTGCACCAGTTCGATGATCTGTTGGGGAATCAAGTTTGCCTTTGTGTTGGTAAAGTCAGTGAATGAGCCAAGCTCGCGATACAATTTGAGCGACTCAAATGGACCGTTCGCTGGTGAGTCAATTTGCCTAAAGTGACAATTTGAGAATGGACGAAATTTTATCTCGAAAAATTTCAAAACATTTCTAACTATGTCTGAAGTAGCTGTCAAGGTTTTGTTCTTAATTTCCTCATTATCAATCATCAATACAACACTCTTTTTCCAAAATATTGCAACACTCAACAGAGCATTAAATGAATTGAGTCGTTGAATCGCCTTTCTATTTGACTCGTGATACAGCCAAACATGAATCGATCGCAATTTCGACATTTTATATTCAATGTCATGCCAACCATTGTAGGAGTCGAACACTTCCTCAATTGGGCCAAGTTTGTTTGCGATCATCTTGTGGAACACTTCATCATCACCAGCACTACAATCGTATTCTGCCAGTGGGTTGCATTCTTTAGAAATGTTCCAGAAGGGTAGAAGTATACCATGTAGAAATGATTCGCTGCGTTGCACTTTGAAATCAAACGAAATTGCAAAGTGAATTCGCTTGAACAGATAGACTTCAGTTTTGGTATAATTGGCCTGAGTCGGACTGCCACAATCGTTTGGTGATTTGTTCAGAAATGCAGTATGATGCATTCGATCGATCAGTGCATTCCAACGATGACAAACATGCCGCAGGACTATGATCCACTCGAGTATGGTGAATTGGGTGAACAGTGACTCGAGACAGTCATCGTTGAGTGAGTGAATGGTGGCCGTTGACATTGTGGGAGAAATCGAGAATTTAGTCGAAGTTTAAACAGAATAAAATTCTTTTATGTTATGGAAATACAGAGTTGTGACAACGGCTTGTAACCAACTGAATGAGCCTAACAATTCAATTCAATTGTGCCAGTGTCACAGTTGCGATTGCAAAATCAATAAATTCACCTTTCAAATTTTTTAATACTCAGTTTCAATTGCAATCTATAATCAACTTTTGAAAGGCGTGTTCGTTACCAAACATGTTTTCAAAAGTTAAGAAACGGAACTGTTCAGTGAACAGTGTTCAGTGATGTCTTTGGCGAAAAATATGAAATCAAATATTTATGTAATTGTTTGGGTTTTTATGGACTCGGTCAAGTCCACAAGAAATGGCGGTTGCGTCTTGAGAATTAATAAGAATGGATGATTTGTCTGGGTTTTTAGGCAAATGTAGATTTGTTTGTCGTACAGTAAATTTGTGGTGGACAATTTTAGCCACCTAGAAAGAGACGAACCACTCGAGTTTCCGAAATTAATTACTGTTCCCACTGTTGCCCAATTTCAGTTGGTATTTTATCCCAACAAGCGTCGTTAAAATTCCAACTTTTCTATGGTCTATATAAGAAATTATATCCATCGGTCACAACCTTATGGCACCAATGTCTGTCGAGTCATAACGAACAAGTCTTTCGTTGTGAGATTTCATTTCTGGACAAGAGCAATGAAAAGTTCTACACCAAGTTCTACCTTAAGGTATTTTTTACTTGTGTGTTTATTTTAATAATTTTGAATTTTGAATTGAATTTACAGCAGGTCAATTGGTTATTAAAGACAAAAAAATTGAATCTGACTGGTCTTTCTTTATTATCTCATGAATCCGGCGAATGGATTACTGCTGAATGATACTTTGACAATCTTCTGTGAGGTGAGTTAGTTTGTATTTGGTGTTTACTATGTTAATCTTTTGACTATTTATAGATATCTGTGATGAATCAACTGGAAAGCAATCTCTCGAAATTATGCAGCACAAGCACAACAACATGCCAGGCGATTTCAAGTCCTTGTTGGACAGCAAAAAGGGTGCTCAGTAAAGTCTTTAAGAAAAATATGAAATTAATCATTTATTTGATTGTTAGACTCTAAGAATTAGAGGTCAATAAAAGCCAATTTGCTAATTTCTGTTCACACTGGTCTCCTCAACATCGTTTTGATTATCACAAAGTTCCACCTTTAGGCCAACATTTGTGTATTTGATACTTTTTCATAAACTCGTACATAATGAAATCGTAAAATGAAGAGAACATTTCCAATTGAGCTTATCAAATGAATTTTGTACAAGTGCTGAAACTAATAAATTGTCGAAAATGAAAATAAGATAGATACCGACAACATAAAGGTAAAAGAATTTATTGATAGAAGAAATATAGAAAAAATACAAAATAAGTCACACTTTCTCAACCAACTCTCTCGGATCTCGATCATCGATGATGTTGAGTGCTTGTTGTTCTTTGATCGATTGAGGCAAACCAAAATGGACCATTCGAATGTGTCTGGTTATATCTGTTCGTTTAGTGGCAGTGTGACCACATTGTTTGCATCGATATGGCTTGACTTGCAGATGGATGGCTCGTTCATGATTGTTTCGATGGTTCGGTTGAGTAAACGACATTTCACAATGTCTACATTCGAATGGTCGCTCACCGGAATGTGTTAGAAGATGAGAGTCAAGATTGCGTTTTAGGGTAAATTGTTTGTCACATTCATGACACCGAAAACTTTTTATATTTTGGTGAATCAGTTGGTGTTGGGTTAAATTGAATTTCTTACTAAATCTTTTGTCACACTGATCACATTGAAATGGACGTTCACCTGTGTGCACTCGAAGATGTTGCTGCAATGTGGATTTGCGGTCAAATGATTTAAGACAATGTGCACATTGCAAATGACGATTTGGTTGAATTGGATTAGTAGTGCATTCAGTGGCAATTGATTCCACTCCAATTGCATGGTCTTCGCTGTCATTGTTGTCATCAGAATCTGTGTCTTCATCATCACTCAAAATCTGTTTGCGCTTTCCACTTTTACGATTCCTCACATTCGATTGAACCAAATCACCGAAAACTTTTGTCTGAATTCGTTTACGACTCGATGATCGAATTCCCAGTACTCGAATTAGTAAATCCAAGTAAAATCTCACCAATATCCCACGTAGTTGCTGAGATCTAGAAAATCAGTCAAAACTGCAGCCATTTCCCCATCTTTTTCCCGTTTAAAATCCAGGACACTGGGGAAACACCTAGATGTTGACCGATTTGGACCAAACTCTGGAATTACATTGTCTACACCACGAGACATCGTTTTTAACCTCAGGCCTCATCAAAATGTCAAAAATCGTCTTTTCGATACTCTCTATTGCTCGTGCTTGTTCCGAGTGGTCAATTGAATAAACGACTTTTCACAATGTCGACATGCGAATGTCAAGATGGCGTTTAAGGGTAAATTGTTTGTCACATTCATGACACCGAAAACGTTTTATATTTTGGTGAATCAGCTGGTGCTTGGCTAAAGTTCCAAAATCTTTAAATCGTTTGTCACACAGGTTACATTGAAATGGACGTTCACCTGTGTGCACTCGAAGATGTCTCGTGAAATCGGCTCTTCGTTCAAATGATTTATGACAATGTGAACATTGCAAATGACGATTTGGTTGAATTGGATTTGAAGTGCATTCAGTGGCAATTTCCTCTCCACTTGTAGTAGACGTGAGTAGAGTGATTTTCTTGATGTGCTGAGTGTTATTGTGATTACAACTCAAAGTTATGTCTCCTCTATTTTGTCATTATTTTAAACTTGTTCATAATTTCATAAATACTATACATTGTATAGTTCAAATGTTCTTAGGTTTCATGGCAACTGAAATAAAAGCCAAATATACAAATCCGAATGTTTTTATTATCAAAGTTTTTCTATTTCATCATAAATTCACTGACTTCGCTATTGAATTGCAAGTTTCAAGTTGAAACCCAGTGGGGGTTGCAATGCATTGCCACCATCTATAAGTACTCTGCGAAGGTAGCTTTGTTATGACCAACGCTACATACACTTCGCTTGCTGTTTTGAGCACTCGAGTGTTGTGTTGATTTGAGTTTGTGTGTTACTTTTGAGGTTTGCACTGAAACCACGTATATATTGTTCCATCGAGATTGGTGATTTAAGTTTGATTTAGATTTGATTACACCTTGACCACCTGATCATCATGTCATCATTTTTATCCGTTGTACCTCAATCCCGTGCTCATGTGTCCGTGTTGTCCAAATTGATTTCAGCTGAGAGCGTTCACACGAGGTTGTGGTTGAGGGGCGAGATTGTTCGACTCGTGGACCCAATGCTCGATGCACTCTTTCTCAGACTAATCATGTCTCTCTCATCTGCTGAACATGAACGCATTTCGACTCTGTCCGAGTTGTGTCAATTGATCGAAGGAGAGAGGGAGGAGACGAATCGATTGCTACGAGGCGAAATGGATCGACTGGTCAATTCGCTCTTCCACAAACTAATCAACAGATTATTAGTGAACATGGATTATGCTGGATTGAGGAATGTTGTTGATCGTTCACTGGTGGCGAATCCATTTTATCATGTCGAATCACCCAATACTGAATCACATCAACCAGTTCTCATTCCCAAACAATCATCTTTCGATCCACATTTCCACCATTCGCACCAAATTGGCGTTGAAGAGGAATTCAATCCAAAAATATTGACTGTAGTTAAAAGAGGTGAGTTGAGCCCTAAGTGAAAAAATAATAAATTGATTTGTGATTATAAAATTAGAAGATGGAGAACATGAAATGGCATTGGAGACGATTCAGGTCAATGCAACACTGACGAATCAATTGGGCACTGGTCCTTCTTCAACTGATGATCACCACTTGTTCTACCAAATGAATTCGACTCTTGGTGATGGACATTTGTCGAATCAACCAATTTCTGCTGATCACCAACAGAATGGACAAGTGAATAATGCCACTGACATTCAACAGGATTGGGAAGAATCAGAGATCGAGGAAGGAGATGATGAACAAATGATGGAGGAAGAGGAGGAGGAGATTGTTGATGGAAGTGATCACGAGGAAGAGGTTGATGATGAGACTGAGATTGACAGTGATAACGATGAAGAGGACAGCCAAAATGAAGAATCATCTCGACTTATTGCGAGCCCACCACTGGACACAACTTCTTCACCCAATCATTCACCGATCAGGAGACAGACGGCTAGAATTGTCAAACGAAAGGTAACTGAAAAACAACAACCGAAACAAATGGCCAATCGGGACAGTAAAGATGACGAAGAAGAAGGTGAAGTTGCTGACCAAGTCACTTCTCGGTCAGTCAAGCGACTACGATACTCCCGACATACAACTTTGAGTAATACCAAACAGAAGCAAATCATCACTCAATCATCAGAGAAAATTTCCAATAGATTCAGTACTAATCCAATTCAACCAAATCGTCATTTGCAGTGTTCACATTGCCATAAATCATTTGATCGCAATTCCAGATTGCAGGAACATCTCCGAGTGCACACAGGCGAACGCCCATTTCAATGTGATCAGTGTGACAAACGATTTAAACAGAAAAACAAATTAACAAGACACCAACTGATTCACCAAAATGTAAAACGTTTTCGGTGTCCTCGATGCGAAAAACAATTTAATCGAAAAGATTATCTCGACTCTCACCTCCTAATACATTCCGGAGAGCGACCATTCACATGTCGACATTGTGAAAAGTCGTTTTCAGCATTATTTGCTCTGAACATTCACGAACAAGCCATCCATCTGCATGTCAAGCCATATCGATGCAAACAATGTGGTCACACTGCCACTCGACGATCACATGTAATCACTCACATTCGAATGGTCCATTTTGGTTTGCCTAAATCAATCAAACAACAACAAGCACTCAACATCATCGATGATCGTGATCCGGGAGAGTTGCTTGAGAAAGTGTGACTTATTTTGTAATTGTCAAAGTGTGTTACCAAACTGGTTTGATAACATGGGATCGACGAGCGACTCTCGTCAACCCATTTTGCCGCGCAATGCCAAATAGGCGTTGCCTTCTCTCCTCTTCTCTTTTGGGCCTAAGATGGCGACCATCACGCACTGAAGCAAACCCGTTTGCCCCTCTGTCCCTTAGGTCCCCCATCCCCCCCCTCTCTCTCTCTCTCTCTTTGTCTTACTTACTCTTCTTCTTATTTGTACTTCACTTGTGCCTAAGCTCGCGTTTAGAGCGGACACTGTCACTGAGGTGTGTTCTCGGCACAATTTGTGTGTTCATACTCTCAACCTGAGTTATGTTCTAGGCCCCATTCGGGTGTTCATAATCTCTATCAATCGGGTCCAGCGTTCATGGGCAGATTGCATCAATAAATCATCTATTATACCTATTATCTTGTGTTTTATCTCATTATCTCACAATCAACGCGTCGCGCCATCTCGCGACCATTTCCCTGTTACCAAGCACTTTGGTAACAAAGTGTATCGATGCAATGTACCAGGTACATTGTACCTAGTCCTATCTATGCCTCCTCTTCAATAAATATTCTTGACTCAAATGTATTCATTTACTGTACTATACATCTCAATATCCAAATGACACTTTCAGTACCAGTTGAGTCATGCGACTCGACTTCAATCCGTCATATCTCTACGTGGCTGTGTATTATTCCAATTGCCACTCTTCTCCAACTGCTTCTTCGTTCTCCTGTTCAGAGGACAATGTTCTTCAATCAAACTCACTAATTAAATATGCATGCATTGATATCAATGCATGCATATACTGAAGCTTTTCCAACAGTCTACCGATTTGATTAAGACGAACCCTCGTTTGATGGCAGCTTTGGGTGGTGATGAAGAAAAGGAAGAAGTAGAAGTTAGCCAACTGCTTGCACAACCATCGATTGTGTTGCTGATTGATAATTTTATTGCGTCTTATGGCGAGCAATCGGTGGCTTCAACAAAGAAGAAGGACGCCACCGCGTCTGTCGAATATCGTACTCGTGGTAATCAGGACTATGCTCGTGGTCTACTGTCCCAAGCCGCTTATTACTACACGATGGCTATTGTTTACGCTCCAGATGTGGTCGTAAACAGCTGCAGCGGGCCAGATGCACTGTCCTTGGCTTATGGAAATCGTTCTGCTGTGTTGTTCCAACTTGGCAAGTTTGAAGCCTGCCTAGCGGACATTGAGCACGCATACGCCACTGGTTGTCCACCCGCAAAGTGGCCCAAGCTACTTGTACGCAAAGTTGAGTGTCTCATTTCGTTGGCCAGACACCGTGAAGCGAATGACGCCTGGAGGGAACTGATCACGTGTGCTGCGTGCATGATGTGCAACACTCCTGGAGTCATATCGATCGAGACCTGTGACCGAATACGCAACATTCAATTTCGACTACGGCCCTACACTACTGATGATGATGATGATGATAAGAATAGGAATGATAAAGTTGTAGCCGATAAGAAGATTGAAGTACACCGCACTTGGATGGACTATTTGAAGTCTCAGATTGAGAAGAAATGTCGAAATTTGGATGTTTGTAATTACTTTAAAGTGATTTACGAGGCTGTGATTGAACCTGTCATGCTGTATGCAGAACGTAGTTGGCACAATGCTTTAAAGCGCAAATGGGAAATCAATTACAAAGTTGAAGTTTCTGAAACATTATCATTTGACTCTGAAGGATCGTCGTCTGATTCCGTTGCATCATCATCTGATTCCGAAGCATCATCATCAGACGCCCAAGCATTGCCATTCAACTCCAAAGAATCGTCATTCAAGTTCCAAGCATCGTCATCATCAGCTACCAATCAGCTGCTCCCTATCATCAATTACCTGAGTCGTACTGGACGCTATGAACCCTCCACCAAATTACCTTCACTTTCCGCCAAACTCGAGCCTACTCGTACTGCAAAGGGAGCTCATCGCCTCGTTGCTAACCAGAACATTGCGCCAGGCACCATTCTGGTGGTTGAGTCGCCCTTTGTGTCGGTGCTCGACCGAAAGTTTGAATTTCACTTTTGTCATCACTGTGCCCGACGATTGGAAGTGAAGATTGGAGATGTTGATCCGGCTTATAAGGAACTTTGCATTGGCGGATCGTCTGTTCCGTGCACTCGGTGCACTCGTGTCCTGTACTGCTCCACTGACTGTCGTGCCCAATCCTGGCGTCAGTATCATCAGTTCGAGTGTTCGATTCTTCCTGTTCTGTACGAAATGACCACTTTTGGTCATCTTGCGGCGCGTATTCTACTTGTCACGGGACTGGATGTGGCCTCACGTGTGATTACTCGCAATGTTGGTCAAGAACAACGCGAACAGATGCCAGAATACAGTGATCCAACAGATATTGAAGCCAATTACGAGACTTTCCACCGACTGGCACTACCCGAGCGTGAGAATCCCCCACCCGAATTGGCTCTATTTCGTCTAGCATCTGCTGTAATGGTACAGCTACTGAAGAAGTGCCAATTTGTACGCACGGATGAAGAGGCAAAACTGGCGGGAACAATTGTGCAGCGTCACTTTACCCAAGTGTATGTCAAGTCGCACCCAATTTCGAGTCGTATCTCCATTGCTGAGCACTCTCCTGCAGCTGTACAGGTGGGTGAGAGTGCTTTCACCATCGGTCGGGCCATCTATCCGTACCTGGCCAGTGGCTGGCGTCACTCGTGTCATCCAAACACTAAGCACACTTATGTCGATGGCTCACTGGTGCTCTATCGTGCTACGAGATGCATTCCTGCTGGAACCGAGATGACCATACGCTTGGGCACTACTTTTGTGGAGCAGAATTGGCCTGAGCGACAGGAGGCCCTTTGGAAGCAGTACGGCTTCAGGTGTGATTGCGCTAAATGTGTCCTTGAAGCCAGGGATGGACTCGATGGAAAGTATTTTCCTATTGGCTGTAAAGACTGTGGGTAAGTCATTTTATGATTTTTGATCTTCATGATTTTCATATTCCTCATTTTCTCTCTAGTTGCACCCTAACCCGCACATGTTCAACCTCTGCCACCTTCAACTGTTCCAGCCCAACCTGCTCAACCGTCACACCACTGTCCACTGTGTCGCAACTGTATGCTCAAGTCGAATCGCACTTGTCCATTGTGAATGGACTGTGCGGCAACGGCATCATCACATCACCCATCAGTGCTGATCGATTTGTCGAACCTGAGCGTCACCTAGCACAACTGTCCGCCATCAAGGGAATGGACAACTATCACAAGTTGAGTCTGCTCAATTATCTTTTAGTCTGTCTATTGGGTCTGAATGGTTGTCGAAATATGGCCAAATTGCGACAGTACTATGAGCGCTATGTTGACATCTTTGAGCACAACAATGGAATATGTGATGCATTCTTTCTGTTGGCCATCAACAAGGTCGATTTCTACCGTAACGAAGCTATTGTGGCTGCTAATGGTCGTGTTGGTGATCGCATTCGTTTCTCCCAATGCTATCCACGTGCCATGAAACGAGCCGCTGAACTTGCACGGATTTTCTCGCTTGCCGATGCTCAGGATGAGGCCACTGCGCCAACTCTTCTGGTGGAGGAGTCACGCTATTCGTGGATGGTAGAGCACACTTTCGTGAAGCGTCTCAAGGAGTTCGAGTAACGATGTATGCAGTGAGATATATATTGTAATACAAATTCGGTCCATTAAAACTTTTCTATTAAAATTGTTTATTTTAATTTTAATAACTAAATTATTTCTGTCTGTTGAATTTGGGACAATCCTTTATGTTTGGCACACAATCTCGGCAAACTGCTAAATTATGGAAAAACGAAGCGAATTTTATTTCCACAAATTCATGACACAATTGACATTGATTATTGACGTTGTTTGGCAGAGTTTCGCTTGTCTAGTCTGTGTTCTTATTTAGTGTGGTTTGGTGGTTTGTTCCAAGTCGATCAGTAGAATTAGAAATGATCTCAAGTGAAACATCTCCCATATAGTGTTGGTTGAATTATTTGTAACAAGCACATTGTTCAGCTGTGAATTGATTATTTGATCTTTGAGAGTTTTTTATAATCGTTTTCGAATATTTCATCGTCAAACAATTGTGATAAACATGAAAAATGCAGCGAAAGAACTGATAATTAATATACAATTGATAATCCAAAAGTGTATGAAAATAGCTATCATGATGTGCATCTTTTGAAAACAACAGACTTTCTTCCTTTTCTGACCGAACTTGTACATTACACATTCGAATTTTTTAAACAGCTCTGAGTTGGTCATCTGAGCTTCCATCGTTCACTATCGTTCATTTGTAAATCTTCTAGACCCATCAAAGCAAACAATTTGGTCCAATGGTCGTATGTTGCTACGAATGTTTTCATTAAGAAGCACAGAATGTCACTGCTAATAGTATCGAGATGTAAAGTCTTTTTTCCTTGTCTAAACCCAATCATTTCACTATATTTTATCATATAGTACAAAACGATGCAAAAGTTGCGAGTTTGAATTATGTTTTCCAATTTCACTTGATTCGAAACGTTAAAAGTCGACCAACAATACCGTTGCCAATTTTCAATTAGTTATTTTTCACCTGCCGTGCAAAAAACCTCAGAGCGCGTTATTAGACGTCTACCATCTAAACCGAAACCAATTTTCGAGTAGTTATTTTCACCTGCCGTGCAAAAAACCTCAGAGCGCGTTATTAGACGTCTACCATCTAAACTGATGCCAATTTTCGAGTAGTAATTTTCACCTGCCGTGCAAAAAACCTCAGAGCGCGTTATTAGACGTCTACCATCTAAACCGAAACCAATTTTCGAGTATTTATTTTCACCTGTCGTGCAAAAAACCTCAGAGCGCGTTATTAGACGTCTACCATCTAAACCGAAACCAATTTTCGAGTAGTTATTTTCACCTGCCGTGCAAAAAACCTCAGAGCGCGTTATTAGACGTCTACCATCTAAACTGATGTCAATTTTCAATTAGTTATTTTTCACCTACCCTCCCATTTCACTTGATAGGCAACATTAAACGTCGACCAACTAAACTCTGCCAATTTTCAATTAGTTCATTTTCACCTACCCTCCCATTTCACTTGATAGGCAACATTAAACGTCGACCAACTAAACTCTGCCAATTTTCAATTAGTTATTTTTCACCTACCCTCCCATTTCACTTGATAGGCAACATTAAACGTCGACCAACTAAACTCTGCCAATTTTCAATTAGTTATTTTTCACCTACCCTCCCATTTCACTTGATAGGCAACATTAAACGTCGACCAACTAAACTCTGCCAATTTTCAATTAGTTATTTTTTACCTACCCTCCCATTTCACTTGATAGGCAACATTAAACGTCTACCAACTAAACTCTGCCAATTTTCAATTAGTTATTTTTTACCTACCGTGCCATTTCAATTATTCTTAAATTCACAAATCTAGGCTATATTGTGTAGAATTGTCTGTTGATTCAATGTACAATTTCTTCAGGCAGGCAATTGAAAGTAGGGATATATCATGTAGAACAACTTTGATGGTGAAACTACATTGCACAAATCTTGAATCACGCCTCTAATCCAGTTGGCAACAAAGTCAATCTTTTTGTCGTCCAATTCATGTCCCATTACATTGATGATCGATTGTAAACAACGAAACAGATCGTTTCTGCGTTCGATTCTCGTTTCTGGGTTACGATAAAACGATTCATCTATACAGTGATGTACAAATTTCACCTGGCGCTCCTTTTCAAAATGTTCATTTCTTTAAAATGTGTCTTCAATTTTTTGATTATTTTTGACATTCTTTTCAATTTGTTTGACATAACTGTCACACTCACTCCTGTAGCTGGTCACAAACCACTTGATTGTCAATCAACTCACGCTTGTACCAATAGTCACCCTCGACCTTATCTGTTTCAAGCAAATAAAATTTCGGTGCATTCCCTTCAAGTGATTTGGAGAAAATTTCGAAATTCAATTTTACTAGGCGGAAATTTGAATGCATTTTGGCCAAAATTAAAATGACATTGTTGATGTGTAGACAGTGATGCCACAGTATGGTAAGGTTGGCTGGAGAAGTGACACTTTTCTGGATCGCATACGATCGATTTGCCGTTGATAAAAAAAATTAAATTTACGTTTTTCCATGTTGATTAAACAGCCCACCACTTTACCCTCTTGCCAACATGGAACACCCACCAATTGGGGCCCAGCTCTGAAAGAGTAATGCTGAATAGAGCGCTCAAAGCCGTCAATGCAAATGGAATGTTAATCAAAGCCAAGTTCGCCTGACGGGGGATCGCTTATTCGATTTTCCCACGTATTCCCACCGAATCGCATTTTCCCATCTGTTATAATTACACCGAGAAAAGTCGTTTTCAGTTGCAACTGAAAATTTTGTCATTATGGCCTACTCTGTTACTCTATTTACAAGGTAGCAAAAAGTCAAGTTTATTTTTTACAAGTTCAATAAAAAAAATCTATAATATTTTTAAAGATACACAATTACAAAGTTATATTTTGATTAATTTCTCCTAATGGTCGGTTACTAGCAGCTACTACTTTCGTACTATTGCTGTTTGACTCCATCTTCTTAGAAACTTTTGGTCTTTTCAAGATCTTCCTGCGAATGTCTCGTTCTTTCTTAGGGATGTAAGAAAATTGTGAAGCAAAACGCCCCATGAGATAATCCTATATCAATAATCATAATTAATATTCAATTGTTTAGAATGCATATATAGAATGTATATTACCGTGAAATAACGAGGTTTTAGTGTACTTTTCTTTATGCCAATTAAATTTTCGAATTCCTTTTTAGACAATAAAGTACGAAATTCATTGTATCGATCAGCCAACAATGGAAATAAAGTCTCGATGTTTGCACAAATATTTCTTCGGTTTGTGGCTGACATTCGTCCAACATAGAACTGACCAAGAATGTCTCGATAACGTTTCAATAGACGAGTGACACGTTTTCCATAAGTTTCCAAATCAGCATTCTTCACAGAATCACTTGATTGAAGCCATTTGAGCAATCCACCAGAATAAAGTTTAAATTTGAACTTGGACACTTGGAAATTCCAAAGATTTTCATTAAACGGGTCATTAATCAACCAAGACGGCATCACGTCACGTTTTGTAACTTCTTCATTTTCATCAAATTTATAATCAAACTCAAAAGTATCTTTCGTGTTCTCTTCGTTCTCAGCAATTAAATTTGATTCAATCAAATCTCCTTCCTCATCTTGAAGAACCTGCAAAATTTCATCTTCAAACTCATACTCAATCTTTTCACAATCCAGAAATTCTCCGTTATCGGCAAAAGTAAAATCAAAATTATTGTTAATCTCAGCATTGGTCATTTCTTGATTTTCTTTATCGCAATTTTGTTGAACAACATGTGATACCACCGCATTACGATGAGGCTCGATTGAATCCGATAGAGATTTGTCAATTTGGCATAGATAATACGAAGCATCATTAGTGTTAGAAACATTCTCAGTTGGATTGATACATGATTTTGCAACGGGAGAGTAAAGTAATGAGTCATCATTAAACGAAATGTCTTGGGTAGAATCGAAATTGATAGCAACATTGAGTTCCGCAGAAGATTGATGTTTGATTTGGGTACTACTCGTAGTTGTAAAATCCGAATTATTTTGTTCTAAAATGAGCAATAAAATGTAAAGATACCGATTCATCAATACAACAGCATTTTACCTTTAAAATCTAAATCTATTTGAATTAAACTCGATTGATCTTTAGTTGAGTTACTAATTGTCGATTGTTTTGCGACAATTCGACTTGAACGTCGCTTTGAAGCACTTGAAACGATTGACTGTTTGCAATTTGCAGATTTTCTATTTAGAATTGGTGCATTTGTTTTAGGAGAATTACGACTCGAACGAGTAGAACGACTTTTCGTTTTTGATTCAGCATTATTTCCAAATTGCAAATTGTTTTTCATGTTTGACCTTTTATGAGGAGCCATGATGAAATTTGTAGTTGAAGAACAATAGCAACTTGGCAGCTAACTTAGCTGAAAGCATCGATGCATCGATTGAAGAGCAGCACATTGCCACTCAATCAGTGACAGACTGGCTCTGTTGCAATGTTGGCTCAAAGAGGCGGGACCAATTCTCTGGGCTTGTGAGCACACAAGGAATGTTATTGTCTGTGTTAGCA
Source organism: Rhizoglyphus robini (assembly GCA_023373905.1). Lineage (NCBI taxonomy): Eukaryota > Metazoa > Arthropoda > Arachnida > Sarcoptiformes > Acaridae > Rhizoglyphus > Rhizoglyphus robini. The sequence continues at coordinate 695,039 of JAKIJQ010000080.1, forward strand.
ATATCTCTGGTTGTCAACTTGTTATTGAGCGCATTCGTATTTGTGGTATTTTGGTCTAAAATCGTTTTAAAAAATCACAACATTTTCAGTTGCAACTGAAAACGACTTTTCTCGGTGTATAATAGTAACTTCATAAAAGAAGACACCTGATGTTACGGAAAATGAAGAACGTACAGGAGCCATCGTGTCAATGTTATCATTCCAAGCACTTAGCCTTTCTTGAGACAGTTTTACTGGTGGTAATTTGATTGAGAAATTTTCCGCATTTAGCAAATTATCCAAACACCATTGTGCACACCATCCAATTTGGTGACAAATGTTTCCCTCATTTGTGTTGGTATCGGTCGGATAGTCATTCATAATTTTGATCAATTTCAACAATTTCTCAACAAATTCCAACTTTATTTCGGTGTCAAGTAGTTGATGTTTTAAGCAAACTTTATCCTCAAGCCAAAACTGCCTTATACATGTATTTTGCAAAGTGTCCAAATTATTACACTTGTCATAGATTACCATCAGAAGGCAACACATTTGATAGACCGTAATTTGAGGTAAAAGATCAACAGACTTCATTGTGGCTCGGTTTATGAATGACAAAATCATCTGACAGAGATTGGTAGTATTTTGAAATCATGTTCTGCACTGTGGAATACAAAAAGATTTTTTATATACAATATTTTATTGATCGCCGATTACATTGAGTGGGGGCGAGCTCATTAAGTCTCTGTTAGATATTTTTTCTTGTTTCTAAGTTACTAAGTGCATTGTACTAAATGCACTTGTAACTCAAAACTCAACGAATGTGACTTAATAGTATCAGATGATTATAATTTTGCACATTGGAAATTGGTTTATTTGAAGCAAAGAGTTCAGTACATTGGCACACAAATGATCACACTTACTACACGTGTAATCAGATCATTCTACAGACTATAATGATCAATCTGTTTTCCAATTTGACTCTGTCTGCATAATTTGTGTATTTAATTGTGTGACTCTAGTAGGACCCTAACCTCCTAGATGTCGCTAGTGTAAATAATGTAAATACTGTACATAACATACATGACAGCAACACGCATGCGCTCTCACAGGCAGCCTTTACCAACAGACAGAACGACCGTTGGCTCAGTCTCGGCTGACCTCTGGCACGCATCACATCGTATCAGTCCCATATTGTAACCACCGATATTACCCTCTTTGTATATCGTGTTTTTCCATCAATAAAGACTAATTCGATCCCAAAGGTCACAATTGCAAACTGTAGAATTTTTGATCTATTGCAAATACAAGGATAGCTTGCTAGGTATGGTAAAGTAGATTGGCCAAATCAAAACACACACTGAAACATACATCTTAAACACTCACAAAATAAGTCACACTTTCTCAATCAACTCTCTCGGATCTCTTTCATCGACGTTGTTGAGTGCTCGTTGTTCTTTGAATGTTCGAGGCAAACCAAAATGGACCACTCGAATGTGAGTGATTATAGTTGATTATTGAGTAACTGTGAGACCACATTGTTTGCATCGATATGGCTTGACATGCAGATGAACATATGCGCAATGATCACCACAAAAGTCCACACCACCAAGTTGAGAACAATGTTCGACTAAATATTCAGTAAGTTACTGTACTTAAACTCAATTGTCACTAATTCATATATTTTCTCCCATTTTCACCACTTCACCTCAGTGATCAATTTCTGTGTACTCATGTCGGATGCGAGCATGGTGTTTATAAGTCACTAGATATACTTAAATACCATTGGAGCAAGTATCACCATTCATGAATTCAGGCAAATTTCAGTGTCCATCGTGTTCTTTTGTGGCTAAATTGTTCTACAAAGTTAGAAACCACCACAAAAGCACTCACAGTTCGCATGCATGCTCACTGGAGGATTGTGGCGAAATGAAACGACACTAACGAATTCACACTGAGGAGAAACAGTACAAATGTACTTGGGATAAGTGCGGAACATGTTTCAAAAACCGTGGAGCTGCAGTTCAACATTTCCGGGGAATGCACTTCAATCTGCAAAAGAACGTTAAATAACAAAACGAGAAAACATCATCGATTCACACAATGCTAACGATTACATTCAAAAAGATTTACAATTGCTTTAGTTTTTCTCCAATTTTATCTTTTGAGTATAAACAAATGTCACATATGTCACTAAATTCGTCAAATTTTTAGTTGAGTAAATATATTTGAGTATGTAGCTAAATTTAAATTAACTCCATACTTACAGGCACCCAGTTTTAAAGTTGTGAACTAGGATAAATTTTGAATATAATTGGGTCTAGAATGTTGCCATTGGGCCTTATGAATGTGTGCGCGATTATGGTACAATGGGCGAAATTGGTTAAACTTTTACCGAAGAATTTCAAGGATGAAGATCCTCATTCAAAATCGGACACTGACTGTTTGTCCCAATGCATCAAAATATACATAAACTTAAACTTTCTCAAACAACTTTGTCGGATCTCGATGATCGATGATGTTGAGTGCTCGTTGTTCTTTGATGGATTCAGGCAAACCAAAATGGATAACTCGAATGTGAGTGATTATATTTCCTCGTTGAGTGGCAGTGTGACCACATTGTTTGCATCGATATGGCTTGACATGCAGATGGATGGCTTGCTCGTGATTGTTTCGATTGCCCAATGAAGTAAACGACTTGTCACAATGTCGACATGCAAATGGCCGCTCTCCGGAATGTATTAGGAGATGAGTGTCAAGATTGGCTTTTTGAGTGAATTGTTTTTCGCATTGAGAACATCGAAAACGTTTCAAATTTTGGTGAATCAGTTGGTGTTTGGTTAAATTGCTTCTATCGCTAAATCGTTTGTCACACAATTTACACTGAAATGGACGTTCACCTGTGTGCACTCGAATATGTGTCTTCAAATGGGATAATCGGTCAAATGATTTATGACAATGTGAACATTGCAAATGACGATTTGGTTGGGCAAGGTTTGGTTGAGTTGTGTCCATTCTTGTTCTTTTCACAGGTCGAGATGATTCATCATCCACTTGGTCATCTTCATCTTCTTTTTCCGTTTCTTTCTGATTGTCCACTTCATCAGTTTGTTTTCGTTTCATATTTCTCACAGACCGCCTGGGGATTCTCTGAGTTTGTCCATTGGGAATAGTCTCAGTTCGTGCTTTCTCAACAATTCGATATTCATCTTCATCATCAAATTCACCGTTATCACTGTCAATCTCAGTCTCATCTTCATCTTCCTCCATTTGCATCATTTGTCCATCATCTCCCTCCTCGATCTCATGTTCGTCACAATCCTGTTGAGTGTCATTGTCAGTGTCATTGTTCACTTGTCCATTCGGTTGGTGATCATCGCAAATTGGTTGATTCACAAAATGTTCATCACCAAGTGTCGAGTCCATTTCGTAGAACGAGTTATTGTTATCAGTTGAAGGACGATTGCCGAATTGATTAGTCTGAGTTGTATTGTCCTGTACGTTCTCCAATGTCATCTCATGTACTTCCTCTTCTAATTATAATCACAAATTATAAATAAATTATTATTTCACTTTGTCTTAAACTCACCTATTTTAACTTCAGTTATTATTTCTGAAGGGTATTCCTCAATCGAGTGTGGTTTAAGGTAATCTGTATTCAAAGTTGATGGTTGGTGTGTTTCGGTATTGAGTGATTGTATATGATCAGATGGGATCACCTGTGAACTGTCACAAACATTCTCCGATCCAGTCCAATCCATGTTCATCAATAATTTGTTTGTTAGTCTGAGGAAGAGCGTATTTACGAGTCGATCCATGTCGCCTCGAAGCAATCTATTTGTCTCCTCCTTCTCTCGTTCAACCAAGTCGGCCACAGTCGAGTGGCAATAAGGCACAACAGATGGTAATGAGGGCGACATGATTAGTCTGAGGAAAAGCGAATTGAGCATTGGGTGCACGAGTCGAAGCATCTCGGCCCGCAACCACAAACTCGTGTCCACCTTCTCTGGTCCGATCAATTGACACAACACGGGCACATTCGAATGGTATTGAGGTAGAGCAGATGAGGATGACATGATGATAATTAATATAAAATATAATCGAAGTAGTGGTCAAGGCAGACAATTCTCGATGCAACAATACACACGTGCTTTAGTGCAAACCGAGCAAGTGCAACTCAACACAACACTCGTGCCACAACACTAGCACAAATGGCATCAGCACTCACCACAACACAACTTACACTGCTCGAGCATAGATGGCCGCACGTGGGCTTCATTTGAGTCCCCTCAGGTACTTGAAAGTTTCCTGTAAAACTGTCCCTTTCCTGTTAGTGCATGTTTAGACAGCATGCGTGCTGTCGTGTCTAGGCATTTTTTAAGTGTTAGCTTTTTTGTCCAGTAAATTCGCTTAAACATATGTTTTTGTGTCGATTCTAACATGGAATGCTCATCAAAAAAACCACTGAGATGACCAAAATTGTGACAGATCAAAATTCTCGACCAGTTAGCGTTGAGCGAGACAACGAACTATTGATTGAACCAACCAGTGGAGTACGTTAATCGACACGCAAACGATTTCAAGCGAAAGTTTTTGGCGTTGACAAATCAAATGGTTTGGTGAAAAGTCCAAAAAGTGAAATGCGGTCATTTTCTCTATCGAATGAAGATGAAAGTACCGATGCTGACAACCAAGAAGAAGATACAAATCAAATTATTACTCTCGAATTGCACTGCACTGAGCCAAGATGTGGCCAAATTCTGTTAAATCATTCATTTTGGAGTGAACATATGCGCAATGATCACCACACAAATCCATACCACCAAGTTGAGAACAGTATTCGACTTAACAATCAGTAAATTACTGTACTTAAACTCAATTGTCACTAATCCCATTTTCACCGCTTCACTCCAGTGACCAATTTCTGTGTACTCATGTCGGATGCGATCATGGTGCTTACAAGTCATCAGATATACTTAAAGACCATTGGAGCAAGTATCACCATTCAGGCCAATTTCAGTGTCCATCGTGTTCTTTTGGGGCCAAATTGTTCCACAAAGTTAGAAATCACCACAAAAGCGCTCACAAAGTTTGAACATTTGTTTAAGTTTTTCTTCAATTTTGCCTCTTGAGTATCCAGTGTACAATGTACACTGTACATTGTATGCTAATAAAGACATTAAAAAATTATCTTTTGTATCTTTTGCATTTCAAAGTTTCATACCACTTCAACGCCACTCATGGTTCCCATGTGTGCACAGAGGAGGAGTGTGGCAAAAAGTTTGAAAATACACGAACGAGTTCACTCTGGTGTGCGGCCGTACAAATGTACTTGGAAAAGATGCGAAACGAGTTTTAAAAACACTAACGTTGCAGTTCAACATGTTCGCATAAAGCACTTCAAGCTGCCAAAGACGGTCAAAGAACAAAACGAGCTAAACATAATCGATTCGCGTAATGCTCGCGATTACATTCACAAGATTGAACATTTGCTTTAGTTTTGTGTTTCAATTTGGCTTATTGAGTATTAATCGAATGATACACAATGAACTATACAAATTTGATGATGAAATAGATTTGTCTTTTATGAGTGTTTTTTACATTTTTATAACTTTGTTTTAAACATCGAACTTTTATATTTACTTGATATATAGATTGATTACATAATGTAAAATACTATACACACTCTACATGAACAAATACAACATTTTACTTGAGTTCAGTCAGATTGGCCCAATTGCATTATAATTTACACAATCAGTGCATATTGCATCGATATATAAAATTAGTCACACTTTCTCAACCAACTCTCTCGGATCTCGATCATCGATGATGTTGAGTGCTCGTTGTTTTTTTATGGTTTGAGGCAAACCAAAATGGGCCATTCGAATGTGAGTGATTACATCTGATCGTTTAGTGGCAGCGTGACCACATTGTTTGCATCGATATGGCTTGACATGCAGATGGATGGCTTGTTCGTGAGTGTTCCGATTGCTCATTTGATTAAATGAAATTTCACAATGTCGACACTCGAATGGTCGCACTCCGGAATGTATTAGAAGATGAACTTCAAGTTGTTGTTTTAGGGTAAATTGTTTGTCACATAGATGACATCGAAAGCTTTTTATATTTTGGTGAATAAGTTGATGTTTGTTTAAATTGCTAAGCTGATTAAATCGTTTGTCACACTGATTACATCGAAATGGACGTTCACCTGTGTGCACTCGGAGATGTGCCTGAAATTTGGCTTTGCCATCAAATGATTTATGACAATGTGAACATTGCAAATGACGATTTCGTTGAGTTGTGCCCATTTTTGTTCTCTTCACAGGTCGAGATGATTCATCATCCACTTGGTCATCTTCATCTTCTTTTTCCTTTTCTTTCTGATTGTCCTCTTCATAAGTTTGTTGTCGTTTCACATTTCTCACAAACCGCCTGGGGATTGCCTGAGTTTGTCCATTTGGATGTGGTAGAATAGTCTCAGTTCGTGCGTTTTCAACAATTCGATATTCATCATCACATTCACCGTTATCACCGTCAATCTCAGTCTCATCTCCATCCTCGATCTCAGGTTCGTCCCAATCCTGTTGAGTGTCATTGTCAGTGGCATTGTTTACTTGTCCATTTGGCTGGTGATCATCCTAAATTGGTTGATTCAACAATTGTCCATCTTCAAATTTCGAGTCCATTTGATGGAACAAGTGATGATTGCCAGTTGGAGAAAGACCAGTTTCAAATTGATTCGTCTGTGATGTATTGCCCTGCATGTTCTTCAACTCAATCTCATGCTCTCCCTCTTCTAATTCTAAAATTACAAATTACAAATCAATTTATTATTATTTCATTTTGTCCTCACCTCTTTTAACTTCAGTTATTATTTCTGAAGTGTATTCCTCTTGACTAATCGAATGTGGTTGAAGGTAATCTGGAATTAAAGTTGATGTTTGGGCAATGAGAGAAGATGGTTGATGTATTTCAGTATTGAGTGATTGTATATGATCAGATGGGATCACCTGTGAACGGTCACAAACATTCTCCGATCCAGCCCAATCCATGTTCATCAATAATTTGTTGGTTAGTCTGAGGAAGAGCGAATTTACGAGTCGATCCATGTCGCCTCGAAGCAATCTATTCGTCTCCTCCTTCTCTCGTTCAACCAACTCGGCCACAGTCGAGTGGCAATAAGGCACAACAGATGGTAATGAGGGCGACATGATTAGTCTGAGGAAAAGCGAATTGAGCATTGGGTGCACGAGTCGAAGCATCTCGGCCCGCAACCACAAACTCGTGTCCACCTTCTCTCGTCCGATCAATTGACACAACACGGACACATTCGAATGGTATTGAGGTACAGCAGATGAGGATGACATGATGATAATCGAAGTAGTGGTCAAGGCAGACAATTCTCGATGCAACAATACACACGTGCTTTAGTGCAAACCGAGCAAGTGCAACTCAACACAACACTCGTGCCACAACACTAGCACAAATGGCATCAGCACTCACCACAACACAACTTACACTGCTCGAGCATAGATGGCCGCACGTGTGCTTCAGTGGAGCCAAATTGGACTTTGAACTTGTATAAACTTGATAAATCAGTAGTCAACTCACTCAATGGATTCAATCATTGGTTAAGTTGCAATCTAATTCAAAACAATCAGTAATAATATAAAAATTAATTTTTAAATTATACTTTGATCTAATTAATTTGATGACTTTACCAACTCGCCAAATCAGTCAACCTTTGTTGGGCAAAATTAGAATATCTATTCAAATACTGTCGAGTATAGACCACTTTACTGTGTCCACTTTTGTATCACTTGGTTAAGTTTGACGCCAAATCAAAAGTGATGTTTGCCTTATGAATCTGTAGAAACAATGCAGGCTTGAATTTATTTATTACAAACAAATACGAATACAGCAAGATTGTGCAAATCATTGATACAATTTGACAATCACAAATTGAGTCACACTTTCTCAAGCAACTTTTTTGGGTCTCGATCATCGATAATGTTGAGTGCTTCTTGTTGTTTGATTGTTTTAGGCAAACCAAAATGAACCACTCGAATGTGTTTGATTGCGGTTGATTGCCTAGAGCAGGTGAGACCACATTGTTTGCATCGATGTGACTTGACATGCAGATGGATGGCTCGTTCGTGAGTGCTTCGAGTGCTCAATTCTGCAAACGACTTTTCACAATGTCGACATGGAAATGGTCGTTCTCGGGAATGTGTTCGGAGATGAGAGTCAAGATTGGTTTTTTGAGTGAATTGTTTATCACACTCATGACATTGAAATTGTTTTATATTTTGGTGAACCAGTTGGTGCCTTGTTAAATTGCCTTTCACATTAAATTGTTTGTCACACAGGCCACATTGAAATGGCCGTTCACCTGTGTGCACTCGAAGATGTCTCTTAAAATCGGCTTTTCGTTCAAATGATTTTTGACAATGTGGACATTGGAAAAAACTACGATTTGGTTGAATTGGATTAGTAGTGGATTTAATGGTAAATTTCTCTCCAATTGCATTGTCTTCTTGGTCATTGTAGTCATCAGAATCAGTGTCTTCATCATCATCCAAAATCTGTTTGCGCTTTGCTTTTTTCACATTTTTATTCGCTTGATCACTTTTGAGAGGAATCAAATTCGGTTGAACCAAATCACCGAAAACTTTTGTCTGAATTCGTTTACGAGTCGATGATCGCACTCCATTGGTTGATGAAGTCGATTGTTCCATGTTCCTCACACTGACAGATCTCTCATTGATAACATTTTCTTCATCATTTTGGTTGTTGATTTGAGTGTTGTTTGCAGCACTAACATCGATTTGAGATTGTGCCTCATCAAGATTTGTTTCAATGTCAGTTTCATCGCCATCTCCAGAAAACACATCATTGTTTAGGTGATCGTTGTTGTTCTCAAGATCAAAATCGCAATCTCCATTGGCACAATCGTCCCAATTAGGCTGATTCAAATATTCATCTCCACCACCTTCACTGTAATCATCATCATCTACATCGTCGTTGTCATCAAATTCATCACTTTGAATTTCTGTGTTTTGTCCTTCAATCGGTTCATCGATGGAAATATCATGTAGTGCAGCATTGTTGGTGAAATCCAATGGAATTGACGAACCTTGGAGACATTCTTGCTTGATCTGTGGTTCGGTGTTGATTGGGTTGGTTGGTGATGGCGATGGCAAAATGTCATTTGAGATGATCGATGGATTGATTTGATTTGCTTCATTAACATTATGTTGAGTGCAAGGCTCATCTCCTGACTCTGCATCATCCCCAGAAGCATTATCGTAATTTTCACGAACCGAATTGCAAATTCCTTTTTCACAATTCTCACATTTCGCAACATTGTCATTATCAATATCCTGTCCATCATCATCTTCATCATCAAATTCTTGTTTGATCATTTGATCATCAGTGTTGATTGGGTTGGCCAATGTGGCCTCATTTTGCATTCTGTTGTGATGTTTCTGTGCTCTGGTCAATGTGCCATTTGAATGTTCATGTGAACACTGAGCACTCGATTGATCTGTGTTTGCTTGAGTTGGTGGTGGTGATGTTGTGCCAAATGTAGCCACATCGTAATTTTGTTGATCTATATCAATCTGGCCAGACTGAATCATCAAAAGTATACTATCCTTGAGAGAGGCAAATTGCTTGTCCACGGTGACATCGATGTAACTAGTGAGCATTGACTTGAGACAATTCGCGTTGTATTCAACCAGACAGAGCAGAGGATGGGATGGCAGTGACATTTTGGTTCAAATCAGTAAAACAAATTGAAATGAAATACAGTCAGATAAAATTAACTCAAATGGTACAGCACGAACGTTGATTGTGTTATGCTACTGCAGTGAAATGAAATGTCTTGTTATGACCAAAACAGATGAGCAGTAGGAGTGGAATGGCCAATGGTTACACTCTGCCTCTCTTCCACCACTACTCGATTTGAACGCGCGTGTATGTGTTCATTTGAATACAGACAAATTACTAAATAAACAGTGAATTCCAAAAAATACAAAAGATAAGTTAAGAAATTTATATTCGTTGTGTTCAGGCTGTTTCACTGATGCCGAGTATGGCTTTTGAGTATTTGCCTGTTGGTAATCAAAGTTTGATTGAGTTGACTAAAAAATTCATTGATTTGCATCATGAATTTGCTCAAACAATAATTGAGTTGGCCAAGAAACGTGTCACGGACGGCAGTCCAATCATTCGTCCTTTATGGTATGCCGAACCAGACAATGTAATCCCTAACACAATTGATGACCAATTTATGCTTGGTGATGACATTGTGGTGGCACCTGTGCTCAATTTGGGATAACGTGAAGTTCGTTTGTGATCACGTTGTGAACGAAGTGTCTATCTCCCAGCAGGAGAATGGATCGATCAACATGGAGTGACCTACAGTGGTTCGGATGCGATTAAAGTCAAAGCGCCACTTGAGGAATTACCACATTTTAAGAGGAAAACAATATAAAATTCACAAATAATTATTAAACAAACATGGTGGAATACAAATGCATAAAAAAGGTAAAGGTAAAGCATTAACAACATTCGAGACTAATTGATTTGTACAGTTACTTTGAAATGACTCAATTGTAACAAGAAAAATATCCAACATAGACTTAATGAGCTCGCCCCAGTCAATGTAACGGTAATCAATAAAATTTTTTGCAAAAATACTGCTGTCCAGTAAGATTTTAGTTATCATTGGTTACAATTGTGTAATCATGTCGAGTCAATACATTAACTGTTTATTGATTTCATTGCATTGTATATTACATCGAAAGACTTTGACAATCCAAAAAAATAGCTCACACTTTCTCAACCAACTCTCTCGGATCTCGGTGATCCACGATGTTGCGTGCTTGTTGTTCTTTGGAGGTTGGAGGCAATCCAAAATGGACCACTCGAATGTGTCTGATTACATCTGATTGTACAGTGGCAGTGTGAGCACATTGTTTGCATCGATATGGCTTGACATGCAGATGGATGGCTTGCTCGTGAGTGTTCCGAACATTCAACTGAACAAATGACTTCTCACAAAATCTGCATTGATGTGGCCGTCCTCCGGAGTGTGTTAGCAAATGACTTTCAAGGGTGGTTTTTTGTGTGAATTGTTTTCTACACTGGTCACATTGAAATTGTTTTATATTTTGGTGAATCAGTTGGTGCTGGTTTAAATTACCTTTCTCCTTAAATCGTTTGTCACACAGGTTGCATGGAAATGGACGTTCACCTGTGTGCACTCGAAGATGTCGCTGCAATGCAGAATTGCTGTCAAATGATTTCAGACAATGTGAACATTGCAAATGACGATTTGGTTGGGCAAGGTTTGCTTGAATTGGATTAGTAGTGCATTCAGTGGCAATTGATTTTTCAATTGCATTGTTTGCATTGTCTTCTTGGTCATTATTGTCATCAGAATCTGTGTCTTCATCATCATCCAAAACGTGTTTGGGTTTCACTTTTTTCACACTTTTATTCGTTTGATCACTTTTGCGCTTTCCACATTTGCGATGGTTCACATTCGATTGAACCAAATCACCGAAAACTTTTGTCTGAATTCGTTTACGAGTCGATGATCGCCCTTCACGTGGAGTACTGGTTAAAGGAGTCGATTGTTCCATGTTCCTCACACTGACAGGTCTCTCAATGATAACATTTTCTTCATCATTTTGGTTATTTATTTGAGTGTTGTTTGCAGCACTAACATCGATTTGAGATTGTGCCTCATCAAAATTTGTTTCAATGTCAGTTTCATCGCCATCTCCAGCAAACACATCATTGTTCAGGTGATCGTTGCTGTTCTCAAGATCAAAATCGCAATCTCCATTGTCCCAATTAGGTTGATTCAAATATTCATCTCCACCACCTTCACTGTAATCATCATCTACATCGTCGTGGTAATCAAATTCATCAGTTTGAATTTGTGTGTTTTGTCCTTCAATCTGCTCATCGATGGCAATATCATTTAGTGCAGCATTGTTGGTGAAATCCAATGGAATTGACGAACCTTGGAGACATTCTTGTTTGATCAGTGGTTCGGTGTTGATTGGCTTGGTCAGTGATGGCAAAATGTCATTTGAAATGATCGATGGATTGATTTGATTATTTTCAAATGCAGCATTGAAATTATGTTGTATCTCAAAAGGTTCATCACCATTTTCTCTCGTGTCTGTATCTCTAGAATAAACATAATTTTCACGAACCAAATTGCAAATTCCTTTTTCACAATTCTCACATTTTGAAACTTTGTCATTATCAATCTCCTGTCCATCATCATCTTTATCATCGAATTCTTGCTTAATCATTTGATCATCATTGTTGATTGTGTTGGCCAGTGAGACTTCATTTTGAGTGTTTTGATGTTCCTGTGCTCTGGTCAAAGTGTCATTTGAATGTTCATGTGAACACTGAGCACTCGATTGATCTGTGTTTGCTTGAGTTGGTGGTAGTAATGTTTGATCAAATGTAGCCACATCGTAATTTTGTGGATCTATGTCAATCTGACCAGACTGAATCATCAAAAGTATACTATCCTTGAGAGAGGCAAATTGATTGTTCACGGTGGCATCGATGTAATGAGTGAGCATTGACTTGAGTCCAGTCGCGTTGCATTCAACCAGGGTGAGGAGAGGGTGAGTTGGCTGTGACATTTTGGATGCAAATCAACAAAACAAATTGAAAGGAAATACACTCAAATGAAATGAATTCAAATGCTACTGCACGATCATTTCTTGTTTCATACAGCATATAATGCTTCAAAGTATATGCGAGTGCAGTGAAATGTCTTGTTATGACCAAAACAGACCGATGAGCAGGAGGAGTGGAATGGCCAATGGTTGCACTCTGCCTCTGCTCCACCACTACTCGATTTGAACGCGCGTGTATCTGTTGATTTGAATACAGACAAATTACTAAATAAGCAGTAAATTCCAAAAAATACAAAAGATAAGTTAAGAAATTTACATTCGTACAAAGTACAAATAAAATCCATAATCTTATTATATAATATGGAAAAAAATATTCAAAAGCAAATATAAATATTACATTTATTTATTTCATTTTAAATTCAATTTACATTGTTAGTTTACTAAACCGTTGATTTAATATCTCGAAGGCCACTGTCAAATTTGCATTTTCAAATTTTTGGTTTTGTTGAATAAGACGCGGTTAACGGTGATAAAGACAAATGAATACTGGTAACATTTTCTTCTCTGAATTGTCTGTATGGAATGTTTGTTTTTGAGTGCATTTACCCAATAATAAGAAACGAAACAGCACAGAAATACGACACAACAACAAGTTGTAGCATTAAGTAGCATAAGTTATTTGGGCAAACATTTTGTGGTATTATTATTGTGTTGATCAAATAGTCATCGAATTTTTGGATTGTACAATCAAAAGCAAAACAATTTCAATGTACTCAAAAGTGAACAACTTAACGTTTCAATTTATAGGTGAATGTACTTTCCATCTATGTATCCAGCAAGAGGATACGGAAGGGTTACTCAACCCAACATTTTTGGGATCATCATTTGCGATTCAGACCACATTTGCGACTATGTGTGTCCAACTGTAGCAAGGAAAAATGCCCGTTCGATTGCACACCACGAAATGTCGCCTGAAGATGATCGTCAGTGTCAGTGGAGTGAGACCTTCCACATCTTCTTGCTGGATACACAGATGGAAAGGACATTCACCTGTATGGAAACGTTAAGGTATACACTTTTGAGTACATCGAAAGTGTTGCTGTTGATTGTACAATCCAAAAATTAGACAACTACGTGATCAACACTTATACACCTCCAGATGAATGTCTAACTAACATTTGGCTCTTATTACTACTACTGGTGGTGGTTGACGTGTTTCTGTTTGTGTCACTTGTAATCTAATTGGGTACATGTTCACTAAGACAAGCATTATATGCAGACAATTCATGAATTGCAGCGAAAAGAATGTAACCAGCATTCATTCGTTATCATGACTGTTAACATTGTCCTATTCAACTTCTAGTTCTCAGCATCAGCAAATCAATCATCAAGTTCCGATTTATAAGCAACAATTTGCCAAATTACTAGTCCGGAAAATCTGAAAATTTAAAAATGCCCTATGTCTTCGAGATATTGAATTATTGGTTTAGACCAACTGCGAAACTGTTTCATCAAATAAAAAAAGTATGGTCAGTTTTGTTGAATTTGAACTTGTGCAAATGGCAAATGTGGTTCATGTTCAGGATAACTGATGTTCGGTTCACTATTGGAAACCAGTAAATGTAACTGCATGTGTGGAAAAATTGGATGCCAACACTCTGTGTAGGTATGCAAACTTGCTTTCCCGTGCTCCATATCGAAATGGACTGCTTCAACGGTTGAGTTGTCCTCATGCCTCCATCAATCAAAAACACATCATCTTCTATTATAATATGTGGACTAAAAGACAGCATGAGAATTGAAGGTTAGCGAAAAGAGTGGCGACAATATAAAAAAACTTACATTACAGAAGACATGCCAAATTTGATTAATTGACAAGAATCAGTAGAATTGAGCAAACATTAAAAACATTCATTTTGTTTGTTGAAATTTGAAAAATTCAGGAGAAACTAACCAACAGCAAAAGCTAGACATTTTCATTTTCATTTCATTTCTATCTATTCGAGTTTATATATACCCAGTAATTGAAGCCAATGTATGTGCGCAAAACGAACAGCTTTATACAATTGTGTTTTCTGTTCACGTAATATGAGATGATTGTGTGCACAATGATGTATGTGTTTAAAGTAAAACTGATGCAAGTGGTGCAATGCTCACGAACTGTCCAATTGAAAGTAAGTACAGGAGGGCGTTTAGGCAATCAACTTGTTAGACACATTTACATCAAGTGACATACATACTATGTATGTACTCGAGTATCGACGATCGTATTACATGTCTCGATGGAAAATCTATTGTTTTTATATTAATATGAGTATCAAATTTGAGTACGTATTTCATACTGAAGAAGGCTCAAATTACACAGAGATTGCAATCTGTGTATTGCTTACATTGTTCAGAGGTATGATCGTTGTTTGTTCAAAATTTCAATTAAATTTTGGCAATTGAATTCCGACAAAGGGGGGACGGGAGAAAAAAGGGAGGAAATGTGAGAAGAATACAAAAATTGTGCATTTCTTTATTGATTTTCAAGAAAGTAATATGTATTAATAATTAAAATATTTTCATGACATTACGTCAAGTACTATTGGCTGGCAAAGTTTTTGTTTGTTTGTCGTCACACTAGGATTTTAATTTAACAAAGGATTTTAATATATAAGAAATTGTCCACTAAACGATTTCGTTGCTGGTTAGCTATCGAAGTGTCTGCGAATTGTTTACATAACAAATTTGTTTGTCTTGAAAGGCAAACAAAACCTGATTTGATTCGATTGTATTGATTATTTTTTATTGTTCTGGGCAATTTTGATTTGTGTTCTTTATATTCACATTTTGTGACCATTTGTTTCAATAGAAATTGTAATTGTAATTATTCATAATAAAATTTTCTAACGCAATTTGTCTATTTTAATGCATTTTTAATTACTTCCTTAATTAATTAGGCAAAATGAACGAGCGTATGACATGGCAGAATGACGCATTGAAATGTTCTGGGAACATTATGTTCTCCTATCCATGAGTTTTGAATTTTGAAAGTTTTGAATCTTGTGACTATTATTGATCTGTTTAGTATAAACCATTTATTTTTTGTTTTTCGTTTTAACATTTGAGTTAATTTTTGAGCCACAAAAAAATAAATTGAAAAACAACAAACAATGTCTCAACCAATTGTTCGACTTCTTGAGCCATTGTTGAATCCATTCAAAAGTGTCCAATACTTTTGTGATTATTTCCATTTGGTCCAGCAAATTTATGTTTTCAAAAACATGAAATACAAAATTATATTTCATTTTCTTCAATTGCTGCTTAAGCTTGAGTACAATACGATTTTTGTACCTCTCAATTGTAGCATCGAACTTCACCGAACTTTCACATGGAATCCACTTCAATGCCCTTCACTTACTTGCTTCCAATAAAACAGCTGTTACAATTTGTTGGTTGTTCCCAGTTGTGTAATGATGCTATACTATAATTGGCACATGTTTCTCAAACCAAATTATCAACAAATTTCACTGCTTCACAGTGTGATGATTGAAAATGATTGGACATTTTTGATCAAGTCAAAGTATAGGAACAAATCTTCGTGTGCAATTGTGAGAAAGCATTATGTGCTTGTTCTCAAGTTGTTCTTTTTTCTACTTTTGGTTTTTGGTAAATATTGGTCTTATATCATTGGCTACTTTTACAAAGATATTTTATGATTTAACCAAAGATTAATATTTAGCACAATAAATTGAATTATTTTTACAGTATTTCATTCTCTTTAGAAAATTTTTAATGATTTCTTATAAATTGTTACAATATCTTAACTGATTAATGATTTGTACATTAATAAATTGATTCTTGCACAAAGTGGCTTGAGCACAAAAAGATGTTCCATGTACGTGAAATATAGTATCCATTGTAAGGACTCTTATGAAAGAGTTTCTATTTCGATTTGCAGCACCGAGTTTGGTTGCGCATTGCAAAATGCCATTCCGAAGGTTAATTATTAGTCATTCCCAAAATTAACGGGTAGGGGTGGCAAGGGGAAGAGCACTAAAATTAGTAAATTTGAAACAGCCGAGATGTCGTTACTAGCAATCATATAAAAAAGCAACTTTACAATTCTTATCGATTAGTCATTCTTGTTCATTTGTGTGCTATTTGTAATCACAGCAAAGTTGATTTGTCTGCCTTACAAGTAACGACATCTCGGCTGTTTCAAATTTACTAATTTTAGTGCTCTTCCTCTTGCCACGCCTACCCGTTAATTTTGGGAATAACTAATAACTCGATTTATTAATCAAATAACTAACAATAAATGTCAAGTAAACATTTTGATTTCATTTTAATGCCATTCATTTGATAATTTGTGCTATTTCACCATATAGTACGAGCTATAAGCTCGTATAAGCTGCAGCTCAAAAGTGTTCGCCCTAATCATATTTGGATTCTAAAATTTTTAAGGACTTGTCTTAACAATGGCGTCGATTACAAACATACAGTTGCTGATAATAACAATTTCAGCATTCGCTTCTACCGAAAAATGCACAAACCCACTGCCCGCTCCAGGGCTTGGCACTTTGAGCTACGCGCCATCGACCACTTTGAAAAGGCGAAGTCAACGCCAATTTATCGACTACATTTAAAGTTTGAACTTAGTAAGCAATGACAATGTGAGGGCGAAAAATAATGTTGTCGAGGAAATGTCTTTGGTTTGCTTTTGTATCGACACGAGTGTGAGTCACCAAACTAACGTTTTTCGTCATAAGTCGACAACTTTTTGTCTTGTAGACAGGAGTTGCCTGTCGACAAGATATCAAATCATTCGACAATAAAATATTAGATTCTAAATCAAACTATTTTGTAACAAGCTTTACCAAATAAAAAAATTGAGATTAAAATGAATCTCGAATCTTCACGCAACTTTAAACAAATCACCTTGTCGAATCAATTCGAGCCAACCTCAACATTAACTCGATCAGCTGTCCAATGAATTTTTGTAATTAATTTTGTTTTGCTTAACATCACAGTAATTACTCCAACATTCCAAGTTTGGGAAAATGATGGGCAGTGTGACCTCAAAGTTTCTAAGGGTGTCCTTGGGTCCAAAAGTACATCAAAGGAGGAATTTCACTTTCAGAAGTTATTTTATTTTTAGTGTAGTGAGGTGTACTCATTCATTTGCGTATGGTCTACCATTCGTTTTGAACTAATGCAAAATGGATCTTTTTCAGTTTGACGCATTTCAGCATACTTGCCGAGTACTTGCGTGCCAATATTGGAAACTGCACAATTAGATTGTACAAAAGACATTGGCAAATTGACAGAATCACAAATTTGTTTTATTGATATATTCTTCCATAAACTTGTTTATTTTATTTTTGAAACGATCAAAATTCATCAGCGGTTGATGAAATGCGAAATATTAGACAAGATTGCATGCTATACTAATGTTCTAAAAACATAAGATTCTTCAATTGAGTCATTGGTATCTATCCTTAAGGCAGGACAGAACGGAGTTTGGGTCAAAAATTGGAAAAAATATTTTGGTCTTAGTATTTTCTTATTATCTGTCATTTCCCAAAAATCAAAACATTTTTTCTGATTAGAATTCCCAAAAATTGAGCGATAGCGCTTTAACCGGTTACAGGACATAACTGCCAAATCCATTACTGCTAAACGCATTTTTTGCATTGGGGGCGGGACTTATGCAAAATGTAAAATACCGTCGGACATTACTGCTAAAAGACATTACTTTTAAACAATATTTGCTATTCATAATTAAATGATTAAATATTTTTTTATAACCTCGATCCATGTGAATACCAATAAAGTTCTTGTATCTTAACATCTTTTTTATCTACCCCAAATCATTAAAATTTTTGCCTTTATTCATTCTTTACCTCTACAGATTAACACTGTAAATTGATTTACTGCCGTCTAACAATGAATGTTGTGAAATTGTCTACAAGTCAATTTCAAACTCGACAAGTAGAGCTTGTCGAGTTTGAAACCACTTGAAAGTATACAATTGACTAAAACAATGTTATTACCATTATTATTAAATCAACATGCAAATTTAAATTTATTGAAAAAATTAGCAGTAATGTCTTTTAGCAGTAATGTCCGACGATATTTTCAATTTTGCATAAGCCCCCGCCCCCCAATGCAAAAATATGCGTTAAGCAGTAATGGATTTAGCAGTTATGTCCGGAGACCCTTTAACCAGCCTCACGCATGCTAATGTTTGCATTTTTATTTTCGCTTCTCCTTACAACTCATAAATAGTCCAGTTATTGGACCGTTTTCTCCTAAGTCAATGGACCGATTTTCGCATACTGTAGCTCAAATTAAAGGTAAATGTATAATCTCGGGAAATGACGATCTGATTTTCCTAATTTTATCTAATTTCACAGTGATATGATCTCAAATGACCAAAAACAATGTCATTTTTACATTTTATTGTAGACTTTCCAAATTAAACTAAAATAAAAAATTTGTGTTCACCAGTTGTGGCTAAACTGCCACCACTTCGTAACAAGACATTGCAAGTCTACCGTTTGCCCTCCAAAGAATTCAAAAGCGAAGACGACTTGATGGCATTCCATTCACTAAAGATTGGAAAATCCCTTGGTGAAGGTGGATTTGGGAGTGTTTTTATTTCCACTCAAGATGATAAAAGAATGGCCCTGAAGCGAATCGATATTGGGCCAAACAACCCATTCGAAGAAATGACGGAAGTATTGGTTCTCTTACAGTTGAAGCACAAGTTCATAATAAAATTTTATGGTGGCTTCTCAACCCAAAACAAGGCTACAGGAATGTCTAATGCTTATTTGCTTCTTGAATTAGCTGATACCGATTTGTTTAAGCATGTATCAAAATCTTTGCCAAATGAAGAAGATGCTTCAAGTTATTTCTGTCAAATTCTGGTGGGCATCGACTTCATGCACCAAAACAGCATAGCCCATCGTGATATCAAAAATTTAAATATTCTGCTTGTCTCAGAATCAAACGCTATGCCGAACAGTACTCATGTACTCAAAATAACCGACTTTGGTTTAAGCAAAGAATCATTTGAAAAGACTCGCAATTTCATGACGCATGTGTGGCACAACCAATTTTATGGCACCCGAAGTATTGGCGAAACAGGACAAGGGTTACAATCTCTACTGGGCCGATGTTTGGTCACTGGGCATTTGTCTCTTTCAGATGCTTACTCTGAAAGTTCCATTCGACCATGAGAAAAGTGAGGTAGAAGTCCTCCAGTCGATGAACAGCCTGCCTATGGGATATCTGAACAAGATGGTGGCGCCGGCCTCGGGCCATTTGAAAGATATCTTACGAGCTATGGTCGAATTCGAGCCAAGCCAGCGAATCCGGATGGAACAACTGTTGACCCACGAATGGGTTTCGTCCAAAGTGATACTAGTTAGAGCTCTAGCAAACGAGTCTCAAAGTTCGTCCAATTAGGTCATGCAGCACAATGTTGCTAATAAAAACGTTAGTTTGGTGACTCACACTCGTGTCGACACAAAAGCAAACCAAAGACATTTCCTCGACAACATTATTTTTCGCCCTCACATTGTCATTGTTTACTAAGTTCAAACTTTAAATGTAGTCGATAAATTGGCGTTGACTTCGCCTTTTCAAAGTGGTCGATGGCGCGTAGCTCAAAGTGCCAAGCCCTGATTTGATGGCATTATAGTGACATCACTGTGAATCATTTCAGTATACTGGAAAAGCAAAAATGAATAAAAAACTGAATCAACTTTTCAATCTTATTTATGTAATCTTGAGGATCTAATATCGAAATAGATGACGCGAATCGATAATGTTTCTCTCGTTTTGTTCTTTCATGGTTTTCGGCAGATGGAAGTGCATTCCCCGAACATGTAGAAACTGTAAAAAGATCTAAGACCCTTATATGCACTTTTTGGGGGACGTAAAATTTTAGACTCGGTCGAAATCGCATAGGCGGAAAATTAATTGCTCCGGTACATCATTCACATATGTTTATTATAACAAAATACAAAATAACTCAAACTTTCTCAACCAAATCTTTCGGATCTCTGCCGTCGATGATGTTGAGTGCTCGTTGTTCTTTGATGGATTGAGGCAAACCAAAATGGACCACTCGAATGTGTCTGGTTATATCTGGTCGTTGAGTGGCAGTGTGACCACATTGTTTGCATCGATATGGCTTGACATGCAGATGGATGGCTAGTTCGTGCTTGGTACGAGTGCTCATGTCCCTAAACGACTTTGCACAATGACGACAAGCAACTGGTCGCTCTCCGGAATGTGTTAGAAGATGAGAGTCAAGATTGCGTTTTAGAGTGAATTGCTTGTCACACTCATGACATTGAAATCGTTTTATATTTTGGTGAATCAGTTGGTGTTGGGTTAAATTGCCTTTCACATTAAATCGTTTATCACACTGATCACATTGAAATGGACGTTCACCTGTGTGCACTCGAAGATGTCTCTGCAAATCGGTTTTGTTGACAAATGATTTATGACAATGTGAACATTGCCATTGACGATTTGGTTGGCCAATGTTTGTTTGAGTTGGATTAGTAGTGCATTCAGTGGCTATTTTCTCTGATGATTGAGAGATGATTTGCTTCTGTTCGGTACTACTAGAAATGGTATATCGAGATGATCGAAGTCGTCTGACTGATCGAGAAGTGACTTCTTCAGCAACTTCACCTTCTTCTTCCTCATCTTCTTTACTGTCCCGATTGGCCATTTGGTTCGGCTGTTCTTCTTCAGTTACCTTTTGTTTCACAATTTTAGCCGACTGTCTCCTGATCGGTGATTGACTGGCTGGTGAAGTTGAGTCCAGTGGTGAGCTCGTAAAAAGTCGAGATGATTCTTCTTTTTGGTTGACCTCATCTTCTTCATCGTTATCACTGTCAATCTCAGTCTCATCATCTCCAACCTCCTCCTCATGATCACTTCCATCAACAATCTCCTCCTCCTCTTCCTCAATTTGCATCATTTGTTTATCATGTCCCTCCTCGATCTCATGTCCGTCCCAATCCTGTTGAGTGGCATTGTTCACTTGTCCATTCGCTTGGTGATCATCGCAAATTGGTTGATTCGACAATTGTCCATTTTCAAGTGACGAATACATTTGGTGGAACAAGTCATGATTATCAGTTAAAGAAGGTCTAGTGCTGAATTGATTTGTCTGTGTTGTATTGTCCTGCGTGTTCTCCAATGTCATCTCATCTTCTTCTATTTCTATGATCACAAATCAATTTATTAATATTTCACTTAATCCACAACTCACCTCTTTTGATTTCAGTCAATATTTTGTTGCCGTATTCCTCTTCAACGCCAATCGGGCGCTGTTGATGGAAATGTGGATCGATGGATGATGTTTGGGTAATGAGAACTGGTTGATGTGATTCTGTATTGGGTGATTCGACTTGATCTGATGGATTCACCACCTGCGAACGGTCACCAACATTTCCCAATCCAGAACAAACCATGTTCACCAACAATTTGTTGGTTAGTCTGAGGAAGAGCGAATTGACCAGTAGATCTATTTCGCCTCGAAGCAATCTATTTGTCTCCTCCTTCTCTTTTTCGATCAATTGACACAACTCGATACTTGACACAGTCGAACGGCAAAAAGGCACAACAGTTGGTAATGAGGGCGACATGATCAGTCTGAGGAAAAGTGAATTGAGCATTGGTTCCACGAGTCGAACCATCTCGGCCCGCAACCACAAACTCGTGTCCACCTTTTCGCCTCCAATCAATTGACACAACATGGAAAGAATATGGGAAGGATATTGAGGTATAGCAGATGAAGATGACATGATGACAATCGCGGTGGGTAAAGAAGATAATTCTCGATGGAACAATACACACGTGCTTTTAGTTCAAACCTCAAAACCTCAAACATCAACTCAACTCAACTCAAGCCAACACAAACACCACAGCACGCACACTGTCTCAACAATGTTGAGTCAACATACAGGAAAGGGCCAGTTGTGCAGGAACTGTTCAGTATTACACGAGAGGGGGCAACGTTCATAGATGAAAGGTCACAGGTAAAACTCACATCCTGCACGATTGCATTGCAAATGTTCGCAGTCGAGCATCAAATTACTGCTGAACTTTGAACTTTTGACACAGCCGTCACACCAAAGTATTTTGTCCTATGTCCTCAAATACAAAAACACCTGCTTCTTCCCGTATAGAATATATATTCGAGTGATTAAACTGTTTTTCGAGCAGTGATTTGATATTTTGTTCGCTTGTGTGCTTACAGAAGACATTTTGTATATTAAAGCATGTGCTCTTCATTTTCATCTATTGGCATTTTTGTTCAGTCCATTCTGCTGCTTCTCCCACTTTTTCGACTGATTCGTAACCAATTTTCGTCTTTTTGTTCATTACCTCAACTCCCTGCTTAAAATTCAATTTCTTAAGTTAATTCAACTGCTCTCAACTTCCAGATGAATCCACCGGGTATCAAGATTAAACTTTCCAGTCTTCCCAATGAATGTGTTATTCTAATTTTTAACAGAATTTCTTTGAAAAACATTTTTCAAGTTTGTGGTAAAGTTTGTCATAGTTGGCGAACATATTCGCTAGTTACTTTACGTCAAAGGCGCACCATCACATTATTGATTGGTGATGAATCTGCTCGTTTTGTCAACAGAGAATGTGAATTTAAATGTTGGGACAGACCAAAGAAGTTGTATATTGTAGTAGTGTGCTGTGCTCGGAAGAGTTTATTGAAGGAGCAGTGATTATAATCTAGATAAGAATAGCTAATAGAACAGCGTGACCATTCCGGTCAAGTGATGAGTGGTTACTGAATACAATTGAGGAGAATCAAGCATGTTATATGCTGACTCATGTATGTGTTAGTGTGTGTGTCTGTTCAAATATGACGTTACAAATGGCGGCGCTAGGGCGCGTGAATAAATACAGAATAACGCCATCTGGTGGCAGAAATAAGTGCTACTATTAGGGCTGCTACAATATAGACGTTTGAATACTTTACGTCTACTATGAGTAATGAAATTGCTAACATGTTGTGCTTAACTTTTCCAAACATTCGTACCTTGGCCATCTCTCAATACAATGTGTTTTCTTCAATTATTGAACCTATAGTCCATCTTCTTGAATCCTGGTCTTCTCAGATTATAACTTTGCGTTTTTATTCTCATTACGACGATAAAATAAAAGCAAACACTTTTACTAAATTAATTGCTACAATTAATCGTTTGCCATCATTGAAACGTCTAACATTTCATTGTGCAAACTTGCCAACTGTGTTGCCCTACTTAGACATATCAATACTTTCACAATTGAAAGAATTTTTCTATCAATTTTTATCTCAGGATATGTCAAATGTCAATTTCATGGATTTGCTGAGAAAATATGCAGAGACTAACAACGAGCTTCAAAAAATTGGAACACACAATCTTATGAAATACAATGCATTAATTCGGATAAATCCTCAACTTGCCAACAAATTCTACCATTTACAAATAGCATCATTAAACGATGTTAATATATTGCAAGTTTTTTGCAAACTATTTCACTCTCTAACAACACTCCTTATTATTAGACCAGTTTCAATTCCAATTTCGCATTTAACAAATTCTTTAAAGTTATTGAAAAATCTTAATAATCTGTGTCTTTGTCTTGCTCTCAATGACACGAATTTAAGCGAACCATTTAACCAACTCAATTCAGTAAAAATGTTGGAGCTACGATGTAATATCGTTTGTCATTTACAATTTCAGCAGTTAAATGTTCCATGGATTTTCCCCAACTTAGATTGGCTTCATGTACAAATTTACAGTTTTTCTTGCAGGTCATGTCAAGCCATAAATGATAATTATGATGTTATTCAATGTAATCGTAATTTGTTTTCTTATTTGAAAACATTTTCTCCACATGTAAAAATCTCATATCATTATATTGTAAGAGGTAGCATTGAACTTAGATTAACCAATAAAGATTTTTGAAGATATTTGATTGAGTTTGTAAATATGTAAAATTTATTTGAATATTTATAAAAAATAAACTCAAAGTTAACAACATTTCTTCTATTACTGTACGCAATGTGATGATTTTTATATTTATTATTCTGATATTTAGGTTATGTGACACACGATGAATGAGTGTCCTATACGACAATTGAGTTTAAATATAGAGATATCACTTGTAGTCATTTTAAAATGACAAAATAAAAAAATGAACATTCGATTGATGATTTCCAAGTGAACATTTTTTATGCTTTTGTTCCAATTGTATCCGGATACACTTGTGCAACAGTAAGTGCAACAATAGTTGATTTAAGTCAAACTTTCTCAACAAACTCTCTCGGATCTCTATGATCGATGATGTTGAGTGCTCGTTGTTGTTTGATTATTCGAGGCAAGCCAAAATGGACCATTCGAATGTGAGCGATTATATTTTCCCGTTGAGTGGCAGTGAGACCACATTGTTTGCATCGATATGGCTTGACATGCAGATGGATGGCTTGTTCGTGCTTGGTCCGAGCGTGTGATTCTTTAAATGATTTATCACAAAAATTACATTGATATGGTCGTTCGCCAGAATGTATTCGTTGATGATTTTCAAGATGGATTTTTTGTGAAAATCGTTTGTCACACAGGTCACACTGAAATGGACGTTCACCTGTGTGCACTCGAAGATGTCTCTTGAAATCGGTACTGTAATCAAATGATTTCAGACAATGTGAACATTGCAAATGACGATTTGGTTGGGCAAGGTTTGGTTGAATTGGATTAGTAGTGCATTCAGTGGCAATTTCCTTTCCAATTGCATTGTTTGCATCTCTTTCCTCACGCTGAATCACCATGGATTCTTCTAAATTGCCTCGAGAACAATCTCCAATAGTTGCTCGAGTGTCAAAAATCGATTCAAGAGTATTGATTTGACCTCTCGCTTCTTCCTTATCGTTGTATTCGTCGTCATGATCATCAGTGTCATCATCATCATCATTATCTTCAATGTTATATACTTTTTTAACACTTTCATTCGATTGGACAATTGGCTCTTTTTCTCCTTGGAGCATTTCCAAGCCATTCAATTGTTCATTGCCGGAAGCTTTACTCGTGATTAGTTTACGAGTCGACCATCGTACCCCACTCCGTGCACATTCATGAGAAACACGAGTGTTGTCCAGATGGTCCAAAACATTTTCGCTTTTCACTTTTTTCAAACTATTATTCACTTGATTACTTTTGCGCTTTCCACTGTTGCGAGAATTCACATTAGATTGCACAAAATTTCCCAAAACTTTCTTTGGAATTCGTTTACAACTCGACGATGGCACTCCACTGGTTGATGCAATCGATTGTTCGTTGTTGCGCTCAATGACGGATTTTTCATTGATAGCGTTTTCTTCATCATTTTGGATGTTCACTTGAGTGTTGCTTATGACACTGTAATCGATTTGAGATTGTGCCACATCAAGATTTTCTTCAACTCTATCTTCTGCAGACACCTTGTTGTTCAAGTGATTATTGTTGTTCTCATGATCCAAATCGCAAACTCTATTTTCACAATTTAGGCCATTTAAAAGCCCATTTACACCATCTTCATAATCGTTACATTCATCAAGTGGAATTGTAATTGACGAACCTTCTAGACCTTCTTGCTTGATCACTGGTTCGGTGTTGTTTGTATTGACGTGTGATGATGAAGGCAAAATGTGATTTGGAATGATCGATTGATTGACTTGATTTCCTTGTAAAGCAGCCTGACCATTGTGTAATGTCTCGAAAGGTTCATCATGATTATCTCCTGTCTCCGTATTATCCTCATTTTCACGAACCGAATTGCAAACTCCTTTTTCACAATTTTCACATTTCGCAACAGTGTCATCAACAATTTTCTCTCCATCCTCCTCCTCCTCATTCATTTCTCCTTCTTCCTGTGCACCATCAAATTCTTGTTTGATTATAGAATGATCAGTGTTGATTGTGTTGGCCAGTGGGACCTCATTTTGACGAGTGTTTTGTTCATATGCTCCTACACATGTGTTTTCTTGTGGTGGTAATGTTATACCAAATGGAATGACATAACTGTGCTGAGCACCAATCTGCCCATACTGAATCATCGTCTCGATACTATTTCTGAGGGAGGCAAATTGATTGTCCACGGTGGCATCGATGTAATGAGTGAGCATTGACTTGAGACAATTCGCGTTGCTTTCAACCAAGGCGAGGAGAGGATGAGTTGGCTGTGACATTTTGGGTACAAATCAACAAGACAAATTGAAATTAAATACGCAAAAAAATCTTTTGAGTCAAATGCAAAGGCATGCAGCATGTAGCAGTGTGTGTTCGTGTCTAGCTATGACCAAAACAGACCGATGAGCAGGAGTGGAGTGGTTAAAGGTAGCACTCAATTGACATTTGCAATTGCAAGGTTGGACTTTAAAGGTGGACCGAGGCCAACTGTGAGACAAGTCCAATTCTGTGTTGAGTGCGGGTGGTTGAATGCTAGTGAGGGGGAACACGTGTTTTGCCACTATAGTGCAGCTAGAGCAGCTGCTCGAGTGCTCAACTGTTGCACTGCTAAGTTATGTTCATTTGTTTTGAGGTCAAACTGGCCTGTGTCTCAGTGTGGCTGTTTGTGACTGATTGTTCACTCGAGTGAATACTTCACATCAAAGTTAGACTAAACTCTCTAGTTTTGTTTTATCAAAAATATCTTTTCACCACTTTCCCAATGAGTTGTACAGTGTCTCACGAATGTCGAGTCATGTTAGCTGAATTGCTCACAGCCTCTACTGATGCCACTCGTGTGTGGTTGCGAGCTGAGATGGATCGAACAGTGGACCCAATGCTCCATTCCATCTTCAACAGACTCACAACCAAATTGACCAATGGACTGGGACGAACACAATCGACTGGTGATGGTGACTGTGCACAGGTGGGCTATCGACATGCAAGTCTACACGATCAATCGCCTAATGTCCAAATTCATCAAACATCCCATCTCAATCTTCAACAATCAACTTCATCTAACTTTAACCCACAATTTGTCAATGTGAACTATTCTTACCAACAACAAAATGGCTCGAATCATTGGGATTTTATATTCAATCAACAGAGGTATATAACTCAATTTATTGTATCTAATAATTTTCTTCCATTTTCTTTCAGCAGTCAATCTCAACCAATTACGATTAAGGAGGAAATTAAACAAATGCCAACGGAGCATGGCCAATTATCTTCATATGCACCAGTCTCGAATAAACAGTCCAACCATAATTTGACAGATCAACATTTGAATAATAATGATGAATGTGAATACTCTCAAATTAACTTCCCAGACACTGAAATTCAACCTGCAAATGAGAATAACAACAATCACTTGAACAACGTTGTGCCTGTAGGAGATGAAGATGAAACTGACATTGAAACAAATCTTGTTGATGCACAATTTCAAATCGATGTTAGTGTTACAAACAACACTCAAAAAATAAATAACCAAAATGGAAAAGAAAATGTTTTTAATGAAAGATCTGTCAGTGAGCGGAACATTGAACAGTCGACTTCATCCACCAGTGGAGTACGATCATTGACTCGTAAACGAATTCAGACAAAGGTTTTCGGTGATTTGGTTCAATCGAATGTGAATCATCGCAGATGTGGAAAGCGCAAAAGTGATCAAGCGAATAAAAATATGAAAAAAGTTAAACGCAAACAGATTTTGGATGATGAAGAAAACACTGATTCTGATGACAACAATGACAAAGAAGACCATGCAATTGGAGAGGAATCAAGTGCCACTGAATGCACTACCAATCCAATTCAACCAAATCGTCATTTGCAATGTTCACATTGTCAGAAATCATTTGACTGCAATTCCAAATTGCAGACACATCTTCGAGTGCACACAGGTGAACGTCCATTTCAATGTGATCTGTGTGATAAACGATTTAATGTGAAAAGCAATTTAACCCAACACCAGCTGACTCACCAAAATGTAAAACAATTTCAATGTCATGAGTGTGATAAACAATTCACTCTAAAAAGTAATCTTGACTCTCATCTCCGAACACATTCTGGCGTGCGACCATATCAATGTAATTTTTGTGAAATATCTTTTGCAGAATTGGGCACTCGGAACAGTCACGAGCAAGCCATCCATCTGCATGTCAAGCCATATCGATGCAAACAATGTGGTCACACTGCCACTCGACAATCAGATGTAATCAAACACATTCGAGTGGTCCATTTTGGTTTGCCTCAATCTATCAAACAACAACGAGCACTCAACATCATCGATGATCGAGATCCGAGAGAGTTGGTTGAAAAAGTGTGACTTATTTTGTGATTGTCAAAGTGTTTCGACCGATTGTAAATCGCACAATCTGATCAATCTGCCTGTATTAGTCTTTTGTTTGTAAATAAATACGAGTAATAAATAATAAATAAATCATACATTCTACAAGACATAAAGTAGCTTTTGAATATTCCAATTTGGTTTACAATCACTTGAATCACTAAGTCTACACTTTTCCCAAGTTGTGATCACTGCTTACTTTCTTTAGGCTCTTGTGATTGTCCACTGGATTGTTGATTCCAAATAAATTCAGTCATCACTAACAAAAAGATAACTTTATTCAATAGTTTTGGCATACACGATACAGGCGCAGTACAATTAGAAACATTCGATTATACTCGAAAAGTAAACATGAAAGAAAAAACTAATGTTTAATCTTTCTTGATCTAATCTCGTGGATCACGTGAATCAATAATGTTTCTCTTGATTTGTTCTTTTTTAGACATTGGCATATTATTAAAGTGCATTCTACGAACAAGAATGTCAGCAATTTGAATTGTTCTAAAACTTGATTGACACTTTTCCCAGGAAAATGTGTACTGCCTTGCGTGTATTCTCAGTTCGTGGTCTTTCAATACAGTCAAGCTAGAAAGCTTTCTACCACAACCAAGGTGAGTGCATACTTGAGGAACATGATTGTTGACGAGATGGACCCGAACTTTGTGAAGTAAATTGGCCTCAAAAGCACACGATGGAATTTGCCTGTATGGAGAAAATCATTCCAATGTTGTTCGAGTGAGTCGCGTGAATCGCACAAAACTTGGCATCTCTTCTGATCACTACCCTCTGCATTACACAGATGTTTATACTGGACGCTAAAAGTGAGAATAATAAATAATACAAGTAAATTAGTGACAATTGGACATTTGAGTTGATACTTTACTTACCCACGAATGAGTCGAACATTGCTCTCAAGTTGATGGTAAGGATTCTTCTGGTGATGCTTGAGCATATGTTCGGTCCACAATGAAAAACTTGACAGCGTTTGGCCCCAATCTGGCTCGGTGCAGTACAATTCGAGAGTGGCGATTCGACATTCATATTCAACTTGTTTTTTTAGCACATCTAAATCTATCGATATTATAATTTATCCATTTGGCCATTGTGATATAGCGAGGGTCCCTTGTCAGCCACTCATCGACCACTACTACCACATTTGAACGCGCGAATAAGCTGTACTCACTGACTTACAGTGTACTGCATTGCGCCATACTGCAATGGTCAATTCGAACTGTTCAATCTATTGAGTCTTGAGTTAATTGTTTTACGATATTCACGATCCAGATTCGCACGTTAATAGAACACTTTGTGTGTCACAAATTTGCCAGACAATGTCACACTCAGTAGTGCATTGAAACAATTGACACGTGCCACCACATCGGGTACAGTGCAATGTGAGAAACGAACAGTGGAACACTGTCGTCTTTCGTGAATTGCAGAGTTATCAAATGTTCAATACGATCAAACAAAGGTGCAGCGCGCGCAAAAGATGACTAATTGCGCAATTTATCTTATCTCGATTTGTTCGATTCTGTGTTTGTCTGTGTGTTGCTGCTGCTGATGTTGTTGTTGGTTCTATTTCTAATTCTACTTGCAGCTCGGACTGGTTGGTTGTCCTTCTTCTCTTTCTTTTTCGTTACTTTCGATTTCATTATTATGGATGCATCAAAGAGTTCTTTGTGTGATGTAGTCGGTGAGGACAATTGTGACTTTGTGAAGAACGATGCTCTACAGAAGAATTACGAAGAAGAGGAACAGTTGAAGAAGACAATGTCTACTATTAATGATGCTACTACATTTCCTAAAGAAAACAACGATCAGCTACTTACGGATAACACAACTATCCAACAGTTGTACCATTGTGCCGCAATCAACTGTCCTCGAGTCTTTCACTCGTCCACTGACCGTGATCAACATGTCCGCGAGACAGGTCACAATGGTGTCAAGTCCTGTTTGTCATCGACCAGAAACAAGCGACTCTGTGTCTTCAACGACAATCTTGCGGTCTATCAATTTCGTGCTTTTCACACACAGGAATTGCATCTCCTGGATCCTCCACTCCCGAGTCAATATCTTACCGATTCGCATCATTCGGAATCGGATCTTCTGGATTCGCATCTTCTGGTACGTCAAGTTGCAGTGAATAATGTTCCGGAACAATTACAATCGAGCAACATCTCTTTCCGGTGCCACTGGTCACCCAACTGTACCTATGAAACGGTGGTCGAATCGACGTACAAGGCGCACATTGAACAACATTTGAAGAAGCATTTGACGAGTCAACTAGTGAAGAGCAACACTAAAATTAGAACTGATTACCTCATGAGATTGTACAATGAGAAACTTTTCCGATACAATAACATTTGTTAGTGCTATGGTACGCAAATGTGAATTACTACTTTGATTTTGTTTGGAAACTTGATCTACAGATCTATGATCGACAGATCGATGATTGTATGCGAAATTCGTAGTGTACTCAATTGGTTCAAACAAAAAAGTGCTTTTCATACACATTGGTCCAATATTATTTTCTATTCACAAAAGACCAAAATTATTAAACAAATCAAAATCAATGAATCATGATTGATAATCAACATTTACCGAATATTTAAAATTCAAAGTTTGCAAACATGAAAAACAGCGCAACATCACCGCAAGCCACAAATGAAGGCATTCAAAATGACAAATCGAGTTTGTACATTTGGTTAGAACATCCCCTTTCACAAATTTAGTATATTTAACGTTATCTAAAATTTTGATGTGTTTCTGTAGCTAAACGACCAATACCAGTGAGAGCTAACAAATGATACTGAAAAGGATACAAGAGATTTGTTCTAAAAGACGAAATAATTTTAAAAGAATTTTAAATGTATGTATTATTACAAATTTGAGTACTGCAATTAACTATCGTTCAGATTGGTCAAATTATGCGGATCAGTGATACAATGTGTTCATTCAATAGAAATCCTTTGACAATCGCTAAATGAGTCACAATTTCTCAAGCAACTCTCTCGGATCTCGTTCATCGATGATGTTGAGTCCACGTTGTTCTTTGATTGATTTAGGCAAACCAAAATGAACTATTCGAATGTGGGTGATTATGGTTGTTCGTTGAGTGGCAGTGTGACCACATTGTTTGCATCGATATGGCTTGACATGCAGATGGATTGCTTGTTCGTGCTTTTTTCGAGTGTCTAAATCTGCAAACGACTTGTCACAATGTCTACATTCGAATGGTCGGTCTCCGGAATGTATTCGTAGATGAGCGAGAAGGTGTGGTTTTTGTGTAAATTGTTTGTCACACTCATGACACCGAAAACGTTTTATATTTTGGTGAATCAGTTGATGTTTGGTTAAATCGCTAACCTGATTGAAACGTTTTCCACACTGATCACACGGAAATGGACGTTCACCTGTGTGCACTCGAAGATGTCTCTGGAATTTGGAATGGTGAATAAATGATTTAAGACAATGTGAACATTGCCAATGACGATTTGGTTGGGCAAGGTTTGCTTGAATTGGATTAGTAGTGCATTCAGTGGCAAATTCTCCAATTGCATTGTTTGTATGTTCTTCTTGGTCAGAATCAGTGTCTTCATCATCATCCAAAATCTGTTTTCGTTTTGTTTTTTTCACACTTTCATTCAATTGATCACTTTTGCGCTTTCCACATTTGCGATGATTCACATTCGATTGTACCAAATCACCGAAAACTTTTGTCTGAATTCGTTTACGAGTCGATGATCGTACTCCATTGATTGATGAAGTCGATTGTTTTATGTTACGCACACTGACAGTTCCCTCATTGATAAAATTCTCTTCATGTTGGATATTCATTTGAGTGTTGTTTGTGACACTAATATTGATTTGAGATTGTGCCTTAACAATCTTAAGATTTGTTTCAATGTCAGTTTCATCGCCATCTCTTGCATCGCCATCATCGTCGTTCAAGTGCTTGTTGTTGTTCTCATGATCCAAATCGCAAACTCCATTTGCACAATCTTTACAATTTGGATTATTCAAATATTCATTTTCACTGTCTTCACTGTAGTAATCATCTTCATCGACTTCTTCGTTGTCATCGAAATCATCAGTTTGAATATGTGTGTTTTGTCCTTCAATCGGTTCATCGATGACAATATCATTTAGAGCAACATTGTTATTGACATTCAATGGAATTGTGATTGACGAACATTGGAGACATTCTTGTTTGAACAGTGATTCTGTGTTGATTGAGTTAGTGGGTGATGGTGATGGTAAATTGTCGTTTGAGTTTGATTGATTCATTTGATTGCTCTCCAATATAGAATCCACATTTTGTTGGATCTCAAAAGGTCCATTTTCATTATCTCCCGCTTCAGCATCATCCCCAAAAGTATCATCACAATTTACACAAACCGAATTACAAATTCCTTTTTCTGAATTTTCACAATGCGTAACAATCTCCCCACCATCATTTTCACCATCTTCAAATTCTTGTTTGATTTGATCATCAGTGTTGATTGTGTTTGCCAGTGCAACCTCATTTTGCAGATTGTTTTGATGTTGCTGTGCTCTGGTCAAAGTGTCATTTGAATATTCATGTGAACACTGAGCACTCGATTGATCTGTGTTTGCTTGAGTTGGTGGTGGTGATGTTGTGCCAAATGCAGTCACATCGTGACTTTGTTGAGGACCAATCTGTCCAGTTGCAATCATGGAAATAATACTATTCCTGAGAGAGGCAAATTGATTGTCCACGGTGGCATCGATGTAATGAGTGAGCATTGACTTGAGACAATTCTTGTTCCGTTCCACGAGAGTGAGGAGAGGGTGAGTTGGCAGTTCCATTTTGGATACAAATCAACAAAACAAGTTGAAATTGAATACACTTGAAATTCAAGTCTTAAATGCAACAGCATGCAGCATGTGAGTTCAGTGAGAGTGCACTTTTCCTTTGTTACACTCAAAACAAACAGATGAGCAGGAGGAGTGGAATGGTCAAAGGTTACACTCAACCACTCATCCACCACTACCACTCTACATTTGAACGCGCGAATATGATGCTGCAGTGCATTGCGCCATACTGCAATGGCCAATTCGAACTGTTTACCACTGAGATCGTACAATGAGAAACTTTCCCGATACAATAACATTTGTTAGTGCCATGGTACGCAAAGGTGAATTACTACTTTGATTTTGTTTGGTAACTTGATCTATGATCGACAGATCGATGATTGTATGCGAAATTGGTAGTGTACTCAATTGGTTCAAAGTTGAACTTCAAAACAAAAAGTGCTTTTCATACACATTGGTCCAATATTATATTCTATTCACAAAAGACCAAAATTATTAAACAAATACAAAATCAATGAATCATGATTAATAATCAACATTTACCGAATATTTAAAATTCAAAGTTTGCAAACATGAAAACAGCGCAACATCACCGCAAGCCACAAATGAAGAAATACAAAGTGACAGATAGAGTTTGCACATTTGGTTGGAACATCCCCTTTGGTGGTTATTCACAAATTTAGTATATTTAACGTTATCTAAAATTTTGATGTGTTTCTGTAGCTACATGACCAATACCAGTGAGAGCTAACAAATGATACTGAAAAGGATACAAGAGATTTGTTCTAAAAGACGAAATAATTTTAAAAGAATTTTAAATGTATGTATTATTACAAATTTGAGTACTGCAATTAACTATCGTTCAGATTGGTCAAATTATGCGTATCAGTGGTACAATGTGTTCATTCAATAGAAATCCTTTGACAATCGCTAAATGAGTCACACTGTCTCAATCAACTCTCTCGGATCTCGATCTTCGATGATGTTCTGTGCTCGTTGTTGTTTGATGCTTGGAGGCAAACCAAAATGCTGCACTCGAATGTGAGTGATTACATCTGATTGTCGAGTTGCAGTGTGACCACATTCTTTACATCGATATGGCTTGACATGCAGATGGATGGCTTGTTCGTGAGTGTTCCGAGTGCCCAATTGAGTAAACGACTGTGCACAATGACGACATTGGAATGGTCGCTCACTTGAATGTGTTCGTTGATGATTCTCAAGCTGCTGTTTTAAGGTGAATTGTTTTTCACATTGAGAACATTGAAAATTCTTAATATTTTGATGAATCAGTTGGTGTCTTGCTAAATCTCCTCTCTGCCTGAAGCGTTTATCACACAGCTCACATTGATATGGACGTTCACCTGTGTGCACTCGGAGATGTCTCTGCAATGCGGATTTGCGATCAAATGATTTGTGACATTGTGGGCATTTCAAATGACGATTTGGTTGGGCATGGTTTGGTTGAATTGGAGTAGTAGTGCATTCTGTGGCAATTGATTTTTCTCCAATTACATTGTCTGCATGGTCTTCTTGGCAATCGTTTCCATCAGAATCATCATCATCATCCAAAATTTGTTTGCGTTTTATTTTTTTCTTACTTTCATTCGCATGATCACTTTTGCGCTTTCCACATTTGCGATGATTCACATTCGATTGAACCAAATCACCGAAAACTTTTGCCTGAATTCGTTTACGAGTTGACGATCGTGTTCCACTGGCTGATGAAGTCAATTGTTTCATGTCACTGACAGATCTCTCATTGATAATATTTTCTTCATCATTTTGGACATTCATTTGAATATTGTTTGCAACATCGATTTGTAATTGTGTCTCAACAAGATTTGTTTCAATGTCAGTTTGATCGCCATCTCCTGCAGACACATCGTCGTTCAAGTGATTGTTATTGCTCTCATGATCCAAATCGCAAACTCCATTGGCACAATCTTCACAATTAGATTTACTCAAATATTCAGCTTCACCGTCTTCATCGTAATCATCATCATCCACATAATCGTTGTCATCCAATTCGTCTGTTTGAATTTGTGTGTTTTGTCCTTCAATCTGTTCATCGATGGAAATATCATTTAGTGCAGCATTGTTGGTGAAATCCAATGGAATTGAAGTGATTGACGAACATTGGAGACATTCTTGTTTGATCAGTGTTTCTGTGTTGATTGGGTTGGTGGGTGATGGTGATGAAAAAATGTCATTTAGGATGATCGATTGGCTGGTTTGGTTGTTTTCCAATGAAAAACGGTCATTGGGTTTAATTTTACCTAAAGATTCGTTTGCATTTTCTCCCATCTCTGCATCATCCACAGCAGCACAAATCCCTTTTTCGCATTTCTCAACATTGTAATATTCAATCTCATCTCCATCATCATCAAATTCTTGTTTGATCATTTGATCATTCGTGTTGATTATGTTCGCCAGTGAGACCTCATTTAGAAGATTGTTTTGATGTTCTTGTGCTCTGGTCAATGTGTCATTTGAATATTCATTTAAAAACTGAGCACTCGATTGATCTGTGTTTGCATTCTCGAAAGGTTCTTCGCTGTTCTCATGATCCAAATCGCAAACTCCGTTAGCACGATCATCAAAATTAGGTTGATTCAAATGTTCATTTTCACTATCTTTATCATAGTAATCATCATCATCTCCATTATTATCAAATTCATCAATTTGTGCGTTTAGTCCTCCAATTTGTTCATTGATGAGAAGATCATTTGGGGCAACATTTCTGTTGTGAATTGTGATTGACAAACTTTGGAGACATCCTTGCTTGATCTGTTGTTCGGTCTTGATTTGGTTGGTGGATGATGGTGATGGCAAAATGTCATTTGAGCTGTTGGATTGGTTCATTTGATTGTTCTCCAATGCAGTGTCAAGATTTTGTTCGAGAGTTTCATTTTTTCCAGTCTCTGTATAATCCTGAGAAGTACTGTCGTAATTGTCACGAACCAAATTACAAATTCCTTTTTCACAATTCTCACAATGCGTAACACTGTCATCATCAATCTCCTCTCCATCTTCATCATCAAATTCTTGTTTGATCATTGGTTCATCACTGTTTATTGTGTTGGACAGTGAGATCTCATTTTGCATGTTGTTCTGATGCTCAAGTGTGACAGTCAATTGATTATTTGAATGTTCATGCAAACACCGATTGAGCAATGACAATTGACAATGACAATGAGCACTCGATTGGTGTGTGTTTGTTTGAGTTGGTGGTGGTAATGTTATGCCAAATGTAGTGACATCGTCACTTTGTTGAGGACCAATCTGACCAGTTGCAATCATCTCCCCAATACTGTTCTTAAGTTGGTCAAATTGTTTTTCCACGGTGAAATCTATGTAATTCTTGAGTAGCAATTTGAGTCCATTCTTGTTACATTCCACCAGACTGAGCAGAGGGTGAGTTGGCAATTCCATTTTGGTGCAAATCAACAAAACATTGAAATGAAATGCACTCAAATGCAACAGCATGCAGCATGTGAGTTCTGTGTGAGTGCATTTTTCCTTTGTTATGACCAAAACAAACAGATGAGCAGGAGGAGTGGAATAGTCAAAGGTTACACTCAACCACTCATCGACCACTACCACAACATTTGATAGCGCGAATATGATACTGCACTGCATCGCGCCATACTGCAA
The DNA here is from genome assembly GCA_023373905.1 of Rhizoglyphus robini. Taxonomy (NCBI): domain Eukaryota; kingdom Metazoa; phylum Arthropoda; class Arachnida; order Sarcoptiformes; family Acaridae; genus Rhizoglyphus; species Rhizoglyphus robini. The sequence goes on from JAKIJQ010000080.1 coordinate 732,541, forward strand.
TGGTGAATTTGAACTGTTCAATCAATTGAGTCTTGAGTGAATGTTTCAATCGACCCAAACAACATTCCATCAAAACATTCAATTGCTGATCAGTGACCAACAGTTCGACTTTCTACGTCTAAATAAATGCACACAAAAATGTATGCGCAACCAAATTACCATCTTGCTTAAAAATGTTCGGCTATCCAATGCCAAAAATAGCCAAACTGATGATGATTGCATTCGTTCATTCAATTATCAACTACGAGATCAAGTGGCAAACTAAAATTTTATTTTACTAAATTTTAGTCTAAAACATGCGTTATTCTGCGTCAAGTCTATTAAAGTGTTTTGATATTTATTTTTTTTAAATTTAAAACTTAATTACAACCTTCAAATTTTGACATTTTTACATTTTGAAGTTCAAAATGTTAAAACTCGGTTATCTCACCGAGTTGAAACTATGATCGGATATTATCCATTCTCTTGTCCGACCAACTCCCATTCAATGAGACCAACCACAAATAGGGAAGGCACTAATTTATCTTTTAGCAATCCAACTGCAAACTTATCTCACCGAGTTGAAACTATCATGACTGAGTGCATGCAATGCGAGTGGTGTGCACTTGATTTCTAAGGCAGACAAACTCGACTCAAAACACTAACAGAACTACTGCTCTGCTGCTATGGGTTAAAGGTTGGAGTATTTTACTGCTCAACTACAATAGCAGACATAACACCAACGACAAAGATGTCGCTACTGTCTTGAATGGTTATTTTGGGCGGTAAACTTAGAATCCACTTTCCACTGAATGTGAATAAAAAGTTTATTTTCTAAAGTGGTATTCAATGGCAAATTATTCTACAGTTAAATACTGCTTCCACGAACAAAGAACTTTCTACTTCTTTCTCTAAACTTTAATCCATAATTGGCACAAACCAAATATTCTGGAACCACATCTCGATTCGCCGCTTGACTATCCAATTGATCAGTTGAATAGTAAATTCTTTGAGAATTTCTGAGTACAAAATCAAGTGCACCTCTGTGCAATCCAACCAGAAGTTCACATTCCAGGTGAGACAGTGGTTTTTCGTGTGCCATCAATTCAGTTGTTAGATTGTAGATAAAAGTGCCTTGAAGTGTCAAAATTAACTGATTCGCATTGAAGAGGTGTGAAAGGTTGAGCAGTTCAGCAAGAAAGCAGATACTTTGAAGACAAGTCTGGAATGAATTGTACTGATGGACAATTCGTGGTGTGTATGACTGTTGGGATAGTGTTGGAATGAAGTTGAATTGCGCAAGATTGGCGGATTCGATGTTGTGAAATTGTGTTGGAACAAGTTGATCTAAATTGACATTAAACGAAAACATTACATTTGTAAAAAGTGCATAGACAAATTCAATCCAAACAGGACAGTCGAGATGGTGACAAAAGTTTATCAATGAGAGCAACATTGTGACATACTCATTTGCAAATTGATTGGTACTCGAAAATAGTTCTCTTGCATGATCAATCAAATAGTGTTCAATGTTCAACATTTTTACAAACAATCGAATTCGTTCAGTCTCGGACCAATCGGTCAGTTGGTCAAGTGATGGCATTTTGTTCTGTGCATTGTCACCAATGAATTGGCCATTCTTGGCACTGCGCACAAATCTTTGCACTTTCTGGTATGTTTGCTTCTGCTGATTGTTGTTTTGAAGCACCAATCCATAGATTTGGGCATCCAGTTCAAATGTACAATCGTATGTCGACTGATTGAGCGAGTGATCCTCAATCAGGGGTTCACAAAATTCCAATCCCTGAACAATTGAGACTAGTCGCTTTTGAATTCGATTCGCAGCAAAATTCCCTTGAATCCAGTTTGGTAAGGTGTGAAGAGATTGGTTTTCTTTTGCCAGTAAGAGATCAATGTGACCCTGTTGAATGTATTGTGCGAAATCTAGATTCAGTGCACCAGCATGATCAGCAGTCCAATCAGTTCGATGTTTGTGAATGTATTGCATCACTGGATGATTCAAATCATTGCGACAGTAGTTTTGCAATTGCTTGATGGCACTTAGAAGTGAAGATGCATGACGAGATGATAACCACTTGAACACTCGATATATCCTGAATTGTCTACTAAAAGGAAGATGGTTGCAGAACGAGTTTGCACCACATTTTCCAATAATTCGATTCACTTCTTTCTTCTCTCCTTTATCTTGTGCTACATTTGTGAATAATTTATCGAGCTTTGCTCGGGAATTGTTCGAGTTGCATTAGGCTGCTCAATAAAATTTCGGTGAAATGATTTGTTTTCTCGTGTGTTAGTTTGTGCCCACTATACCAATTATCCTGTACTAAATTCACTCAATATCAAGCAGTAAATCATAAAAAATTTAAATTCAATTCAATTTGGGGTAAATATTTATACGTATAGTTTGTTTATTTTATTTACTGAATTTTTTTCAACAAAAGCGAAAGGCTAAAATCAAGGGACTAAAGTGAGCCAATTAGCACAAAGACGACCCTTTCACATTAGAAATTGCCTCGCATACAACATCGGTTTAAAAGGTTACATGACATCAGCGCGAAAAGACATCTGCGCGAAAAAAATATTTGTTGGAAGGCGTGGTTAGGGGAGGAGTTTCGCTATGATGTCTTTTCGCGCTGATGTCCTCCACAAAGCTATTTTAAGACATCTGAGCGAAACTTTTTTTTAAAGTGAGGACATTATTAGTGTTGATCAGCCAGTTAAACGTAAACCATCAAGAAATATATAAATGAGTTTTTTCAATGTAAATTGCTTCTTTTAATGTGTTTTAGCTGTGGTTCAAGTTGAACCGCGAAATTGTATTCGGTAAAACTTATATTACCTATACCATTTATTATGGAATTAAAAGTTTTTACTGAAACACTAGATAACACTACTATCAAGGCAAAAATTTTATTGCATTTCTGAAAAGCTAATATTCCATCCAAAAAAATATACATTTTTCACAATACGTTAATTTGCATTGCTGACAATATATTATACAGTGTTTATCTCAACTTTCCTAAAGAGACAGGTTGGAAAGTCTCCCCAAGTGAACAACAAACAACAAAATATTCTTACTGAATAACTTTGAATTTTATTTTTGCTCATCTTTATAATAATTTGTCATGATATCTATTTTATAATCTTTGTATGATGCAAAAAGGAACTGGAAAACGTCATTATTTATCTAATCTGACCTCAAATATGAATTCTACGTAAAAAATCAAATAGAAATGACGTTTAATGCATCAAAATTGACTCAAGATCAGCAATAGATTAATAAATAATAAAGTTTCGCGCAGATGTCCAAAATGCATTAAAATTCATAAAAAGGCGTGGCCCAAACGAACCATTGTTGAAACAACTGCTCAGCACAGTCACTCACACTCAGCATGTGCAACACAACCAACAGAAAGCAGTTCTATACATGCTTTCATGTGCTTTGTTGTGTGTACCAAAGACTCGCTCACTTTCGTGCTCACAACACATTGTTTTGTTTTGATTTACTTCTCGTGTTAGCTTTATTTTGCATAATTGGCACCAAACATGATAATCGAATCTCGCATCTTTTCAATTTTGCCAAGCAAACCAAAGAATAAAGAATAAATAATAAAGTTTCGCGCAGATGTCTCAAATACATTCATGTTCACAAAAAGGCGTGGCTCAAAGGAGCCATTGTTGAAGTGCGGTGAGTGCACACTCACTCTCACACTGATACATGCTTTCGCGAGTTTGTTGTGTGTTTCAATTGCGCACTCACTTTCTTGTGCTCACTGCTGAGTTGTGCACTGTAATGTGCATATCAAACCGCTGCTTTGTTTTGTTTTGATTTTCAACGCTTATTAGCATGATTTTCGCTTTATTTTCTACAAACTTCCTATGCTCTAATCTCTTATTTTTACAATCTCACCAACCAAACGATTTTCACCATGATCACCGCCTGATGCATTTGCGTGATGGGCATAAATTTCGAGACATGTCATGCATGCTTTCGTATGCTTTGGTTGTTTGTTGCTTTGTTTGTTTAGTTTTTGTTTACTGCTCGTGTTGGATTGAATTTCTGTTTTATTTGGCCCAAACATCTCATGATTTAATCTTGATTTAAAACATCAACACCAAAACGATTTTCTTAGCCACCCAAAGCACGATTATACAACTGTTATTTATTCCGATTAATTCTGTACAGAAACATTCCCAAACAACTTTTATGCTACTTCTTGATAAATTATGCTTTGACATTGATGTTCATCAACTCGAAAATATTCAAATTAGTTAATAGAAACTTATTTACATGTGAAACATAGGAATTGAATTAATTTTAGACAATTATAAAATTTTTCGCGCAGATGTCTCAAAATCATTCAAGTTCAAAAAGGGGTGGAGCTTAGAGGAGGAGCTCAGGGTGGAGCTATTTTTCGCGCAGATTGAAAATAAATCTGCGCGAAACTTTTTTATTTTACTCTCAAAAATGTCAAAAATGTTCAATTCAGTTTCACATATATGTTGTGATAACTACAATTTCTGTAAGGTTCTAGAAGTTAAATAAAGAGACATCAACCCGCACAGAGTTAATACACTGATTGAATTGTATTTATCAGGCGCTTACTAAATCAATTCGCATTTTGGAGCATTCGTTCTAATTGTCTTTCTTTTTAACCTTTACATTCATCTGATCAAGCAAGTTTATCTAACCATCAATTTAAGACATTTATTGTTTTGTGGAATATCTGTTGACATGACTCATGTCATATATTGAGAGGGTTAATACATTATATGTTCTGTAAAACAAAGAGCACAACTTTTCATTTAAGGTCAACACTGATTATTGGTCACCTCGTTTTACTTTCTTTGTTGGTGTTGAATGCCAGCTATCAACAAATGTGTTTTGTCTTATCTTTTTTTATATTGATGTGATTTGTTTCGCTAATTAGTCAAATTCTTTTCCCCTGTATAACTTTATAATTTATGTTCATCGTCATAATCATTTGCACATTTCTTCTTCATATCTCACAATTTGTCGCTATTGTTTAAATTGCGAATTTCATCAAGTGATAATATAATAAAAATTACTTTATCTTACTCTGAAGTTGAGAAAATATGTTGAAAGCCCAAATGGCTCAATGGACAACAAGAATGGCTTCATCTGTTATGTGTGAAACCTTCCAGGCCACAAAGCCAAATTCTGCTCACGACGTATCGAAAAATGCTTTAAGTGCGACCAATTGGGACATGCCGCAAACAAGTGCGAGAATAACGTTTGAAGAAGGATATCGACTGACAATGTGAGACGATTATATTTGCGAAGATTCGAAACGTTACAAGTTAAAGTTAAAAGGCAAATAATAGAATTATTCAATGAAATTATATTCTGATAACAAAAGAGTTCAAATACTAAACAAATATCAAATAAATGAATTTTTAAATTAAATTAATAGTTTTCGCTCAGATGTCTCAGAAATATAAATCTGCGCGAAAATAAGCCCCTCCCAAAACTCCTCCTCCAAAAATAAAATAATTTTCGCGCAGATGTCTTTTCGCGCTGATGTCCTGCTACCGTTTAAAATAGTAATTTCTGATGACATTTTTGTACTTTCGACAGTTTGGACGACAAATCTTCAAAAAAATATAGTACTGATGATGTACATGGAATGGTTAAAAAAGTTACATCAAAATATAAACGCTCGATGTCAAAATTCAAACAATAGCTTACCATATGAAAGGCGGTCGAGTCCAAGCGATAGTTGTTTTTGAGTCGGAAGCAGCAACGGGAGAAATTTCGGTTTGTTGCAATCGTCTCAATCTAATCAAATAAATATTAGAAAAATATATAGAAATTAGAAAAACCCATAAAAATCACACATTAGTCAGTCGTTGAAGTGATGGCTTAAGATACAGCTGAAAGTTGACACAAATTTGTAGAGCAGTTATAATTCAGCTGCAGAGCAAGTAATCTTGTAGAAGGCATCATTGTTCGAGTCGACCACAGAGCACCGGAAGATGATCGCAAATATGAGCACACACAATTCACACATAAACACGGCAAAGTAGGCAATCTCCTGGATGGTGGACTCTACAAATATGCAATAGTAGGCCATGTAGGAGAAGAGGATAACATTGCAGCTAAATTGACAGGTCAAGTAGGTCCTCCAGAAGTGGTTCATGCCACGAATGGTCAAGCACTGCCGCGACAGATGCTGGTTGATGTAAATAAATGAATAATAATAAGTAAAATAATAAATAAATAAATAAATGACACTTAGGGACATTTTACTATGATTGTAAACCAAGTTCTTAATATCGGAAAATTTACATAAGATTTTATTTTCCGGATTCGATTCTCTCACCAATCCCAACTTTAACTTTTTAAATTCTTATTTTAAAAATTATATTATTCTAATCTAACTTAAATTTGAATATATTGAATTCTCTCATATTACAAATACAGTTATACAGAAAACGTGAAACAGTATCTTGTGTTTTTATCTTATTTATACGCGTGTATCGGAAGAAGCAATTTCACTTGCTACAAGTCACTAAACAAAATCAATATTTAATGATTATAGTCGATCATTAATTATAATCATTGACAAGACAAACTTGAGATAAACAAAAACATTAACCCACCAAATTTGGCGCATGCTTAGATCACTTTCCTATAAGATTCCTATGAATTTTTAAAGAAGCGTGCCTCGTGTGTCTTGTTTCACTGTTTCAAATTAAATATTAAAACAAATGAGTAATTTATGATTAAAGTTTTAGTTTGAACTTTTCAATTTTAGTGTGTCTTCATCTCAATTTAATTAATTGTAAAATCGCCACCATCATTTTCGTTTGAAGTCGGCCAAACGAAGCACTAGTGTTTGAAAATGTTGGCCAAATATTTGATCATCCTCAAGGAAATCTTTCTGTTCTGTTTTATTGATTTTAATTGTGCCGTGTGATTAATTAGCAGTTTACAAAAACGTTTAAGCTTTTCTAAGTATTTAATTCTATATATTGTCCTAGTTTCAAATGTACCATCTTCAAGTATGGATTATTTGATTAGCTTCTTTGGTTTAATTCGAAAGTACACTGCTGCACAAGTGGTGAACCATTTTGAGGCCCTGTATCAAAATACCGATCCAATTCAACCGGCGAAATCATCTTGGGAATTAGTGCCAAAAGCACAAAAGTCGTGCAACATCAAGTGTCATTATGCTTTCGCGGTAGTGATTATGATTATCACACCAATCTATGGAACCGTTGGGTTGCATCTTCACTCTGGTGGCAAAATTGCTTACACCAATATTCAATGGTTGCTCAAAAGTGAATTCATCTTCACACACCAAATTGCACCAAGATTTGTTTGGCCTCAAACTGACTTTGCTGTTTGCCTCAACATTATCATGACCATCGGTGTGTTTGTGTCACTGATTGGTGCTCCAGAGATTGAGGATGACTTTAAGATGTTTAAAATTGGTAAAAACCAATTTCGGTTTGGTTCTAAGCGGTTTGATCGAATAGAATCTCACAAAATTGGCCGCATTTATTACTCTAAAGTAAAATCTATCATTCATATTGAAATTATTCTTTATTATTTAGCATTTTTGGCTATGTTTTTGTTCAATGTTTGGTATAGCGATCTTTACACTTTCACACCTCAATCAGCCCTGTTCTGGATTGTCCTTTATCCACTGTTTCTATTCTACATATGCTTCGCAGTTTATGAGACTATTATTTTCACACTACTCTCATGTCGCTATATCTGCATATGGCTGTGTAGTATATTGCATAAATTGGCACGATTGAATTTGCAACTCAAAACCAAAGCTAATCGGATTAATAATTCAACTATTTTTACAATTATCATTTGGCAGCGCTATTTGAAGCTCAATTCGGAGCTAATCCAAGCATGTCGCGCCATTCAAGCCTACTCCGCCCATAGTCATGCTCTACTGACGGTTCTGTTTCCCTTCTACATTTCGGTACAGTGTTACATTCTGTACATTGTGTCAAATAGTACGCTGATCCAAGGGCAAAAGTTTGTTCTACTGTTTGCTCTGGCTTTTCTTAACATTGCGCTCTTTATGATAACACGCGAGTGTGCTCGCATTGTTCGACTCAACAAGAGATTTGAGGCTCAAAATAATAAATTCTATTTGGCCTATTATCGAGCCAACTCATTTGGCCTCTTTCGTAGCAACAATTTGCTCAAGGCCGAAAAACTACAAATGAGTCGTCGTTTGCATTTGTATGCCTTTTGCTTGTTGGCAAATTATCGAATAACCACCAAAACTTATTATATGGTATGTAATTTTGAATTTTCTTAAGATATTAAATTTGACAACAAACATTATAGATCATTACATACATTTCAACATTATTTATGTTCATCTCTTCAAATCAATACTAATCAAGACGGCGTGAAATTTGGGGCCGTGAAATCTTAAAGTTTAAGTTAAATACATAAAAATGAATGCATTTGATGTCGAGATTTGAAAAAAAATTAATTTGGTTTTTGACAAAATCATTGCTTTTTTACAAACATAAGATATGCACTGATGTCAAATAAAATCTAAATAAAAAGAATTAAAATTAAATTTACGTCAAATGCAAACTATTTACCTCATAATAAGTTTTGCATCAGATGCTGCTATGATAGATGATTTTCTTTAATGAAAAAAAATATGGTTATGGTGGACATTTTTCGAATAATAATAAATAATTAATTTTAAACTCAAACAACAACAAAATGTACTTTATCATTTAGAAACAAATGATTAATTGATACCATCACATCTATCCGTACATTCGTCACACTTTTGAAACATCACAATTCTTCACAGGTCACGGGGCTTTCGGGAAATACTTGAAACATATGAACATTACTCAAGACAACACTTGTAACTGCGACAACATCACAACACAAGATAACAAACACATCCTACTACATTGCCCATTATACACGAACTCTAGAAACACAATTTACGGTAACGACACAATCAATTCACTAAACGATTTAATTAACACCAAAAAGAAATATAAAAAATTTGTGAAATTAATCAACGAAATACTACCACATCTCAGAACACAACACTCTTACTAATCAAACACTTTGTACAGGGGGGCCCATAAAGATCGCTACACTTTTCAACTATGGCTTTTTAAACCAAGATATAATTCTTAAATATTGCTTTTGATGTAAAATGATCTATAAAATGTTACCTTTAAAATAGACTACTCCGGAGGGTAAAATTCACTTACGGTCCAGAGTAATTGGACCGGAAGTCAAAATGACGAATTCGGAAATTTGTCGCTTTTTTAATTAATTAATTTTATTTGATATTATGGTCTTTTAGTGTAGCTCAATACCTTTCTAAAACGGTATCACACTTGAACATCTGGACATTCGTTCACAAGTTACAGGCAAAAACATGAAGCTATGTTTATATTTTTCGAATCGTTTTGTCAAAGCTATTCAAACTTAATTAAAACAATTAGTGCTTTATGACAGTAAATTGAATCTATTTTTACTATTTCCTAATTACAATTCTGTTTCTAAGACATCCAGATGCATAATATATTTACGAAATACTTTTTTGAACAATTAAACCAAATTTAAAAGTTGCTCTACAAAAGTGATTTTAAGTGGTAATCATTTTTTCATTAAGTTTGCTTAATAAATTTTATATTTTGCGAATATAAACCTTATTCAATTGATTTTATATACAATTTGACTATCTAGCTAAATGTTCTGAGCATTTAACCTATTAAAAATACCAACTTTTTAAATTTTGACTTCCGGTCCAAAATTTCTGGAACGGAACTTCATTTAGTCAATTTATATCAAAGAAAAATTAACTTATATGATCACTTAAATTGATTTGGGAAATCCAAAAGTTAGATTATCACAACAATTCAATTTTTAAAACAGATATATGCAAAATAATGTACAAAAAATATTTGATGTCTCAAGTATGGTTTACATTTTGTATCATAACTTTTGAATGGATCAATGGATTTTCAAGAATGGATGCGTTTTAGAAAGCTAATGAATAGTACTAAAAGGATTTATTGTTGAACAAATTAATTTAACTTAAAATATGGTCAATTTTCAGCATAGTCATTATGACATCCGGTCCAATAACTCTGGACCGGATGTAGAATTGTCAATGTTTAGTGATGCATTTTAAAGGTAACACTCTTAGGAAAAGTTTATGAGAATTTAAAAAATTTAAAAAATTGTTATGACATAAAAATGATCGATTGAAAAGTGTAGCGATCTTTATGGGCCCCCCTGTATATAACACTAAACAAAGCAAACATACAAAATATTATATCTTAAATCTTATTTGTCCGCCATTAATTCTCACTTATGAGAATTACCTGGACTGTTTTCATAAATTAAATTAAATTAAATGATTAATTGATAAATGATTAATTAATTTATAGAGTCATGTGATGTTTTGCAATCATCGAAAGTTTGTAGAGTTATAAATACTTAAAACTAAACAACTAAAGTTAGCGGCTTCTTGGGAGGGTAACCACAATGCCAATCGATTTGTTTCGAACAGTTGATTGTCGGTAAAAGTGTACGCTTCGAGTCGAATGCCATAGCCTTTGTCGTGCACTTGTTGTGCACTGTCATATCATCATAATCAAATATTTGGCTAGCATTTTCAAACACTGCTGCTTTGTTTGATCCATTTCAAACGAGAATGACTGTGGATAGTTTAAAATAAATTAAATTGAGATGAAGAAACGCTCAAATTGAAAAGAGCAAACTGAAACTTTATTCATTAATTACTTATTTGTTTTAATATTTAATTGGAAAAACTGACAATATTTGTTGGTAGCAAGTTATATTTATTAATCATTATGATGATTAATAATGGTCAAATATTGGTTTATTGATTTGGTCTTTGCTGACTGGTGGAAAGCGAAACTGTTTCTCCTGAAACACGTGTGTTCCTGTCTCCATAGGTTCGCCATAGTGGCCTATTGAAGTCGATATTGTTTTGTCAATTGGTTTATGATATTTCCGATTGTGATCAACAATAAAATTGATTGAAAATTACTAATGCATGCAATTTCCGGTGATCATGTGCTATTTGTGTTTGTCTCACCACGTTAAAGGAAGAATGGTCTGATAAACACTGACGTAAAACACTGTATTTTGTTTATTGGCGGAAAATGCAATGCAGTGGATTACCAATGAAGCACTTAAGCGCATAGTCGATTTGGAATAGAACTGAAGTTTAATGAGAGGAAGATTGTTAGGCAATGATTGTCCATCCAACAAGAGAAATTGAAATTGAATTGTAAATGTTTGGAACCAGAATCGAGCTCGTGGATCATCTTAAATATCTCGGGGTGATCATAGACAACAAATTGAACTTCAGAAAGCATTTCAATTATGTTGAGAAAAAACTTTTGAAGATCCACCATGGCATGGCTCGACTTGCGAGGAACACATGGCCCATAAATTATCCGAAATCATTGACAAATCATATCAGATATGTTATTCGGTTTAAATTAAATAAATAAACACATAACATTTTTCATCCAAATCATCTTGGGGTGCTTCCCGGCACACCAAATCGGATAAAACATTTTGGAAATATTTGAAAAAAAATGCATATGGCAGTAAACTTTTTGGAGGCGCCAACCCGGTCATGGCAAGGGCGCCAGTAACCCCAACGCCGTCTCTGACAGGTGGTTAGGGCGCCCAAAAAGGTAACGACACATTCGGCAAAACGAACATAGTCACCACCAAAGGGAAGGTGACTGGTGCTGGCTACACTTTGAGCATACACTCGAATGCAGTGAGCATACAACTCGTGAACCAAATTTGTGCCATCAATTACAATTGGAGTACCACAAAGACGATGGTCCAGGAGTGCGCCTGCTTGAGACTGAACAAAACTTGTCAAGCCTACGATGCCCATTTTGCGTAATAAGAATTGGAATTCACGACAAGTCAATGTGTCTGACAAACATTAAAATAGAATGCAAACCAATCTGACGGACAGTACAGTCAAACACAATTGAAGTCATATATGTGTGTTATCATTATTTACTATCATTGGGAGTACAGATTTCTTGGTAATACGAGCCATTTGGAATGTGATACACAAACAGGCCTGTGAGCGGTATCATATAACACAAACTCGATATATCATATGACACACAACAATGATATGATTGCCTAAACAGTAATCACATTTCACATGTGATGTTGCGGTTGGTCCACATAGATTTATTTTGCAATTGCTTGTTATACCATTTTGTTAAATTATGAGAGTTACAAACTGATTTACCTTATTGATAGGAATTGGTATCAAGCAGGGAAGTTCGTCATTTAGTGGAATTTTGAACAAAAATAATCAGGAAATTATCGAGAATGAATTGATTTGGTAAAAATTCAAATTCAACCATTAAGTTAAAAAGCTCTTTGGTGTTGTAGTTTAAGTATGGATTAAGTGGGTTTAATTTGACTTTAATGTGACTTTTAATTTGTTGGCCATCAGTGTCTGGTACCACCTCTATATATCAAAACACCTTTCTTGCAGGCATTATATTAAGCTAGATTAAACGATTATCTTTATATTCAATTTGGATATCTTGTTTCTTTTGACTCTGTTTGCAATTGTAAAATGCAAACTATAGAATGTATGCATCATATAAATCATATAAATAAATCATATATGATTTATTACAGATACTAATACATTTAATTTTTGACTTTCGGTCAGATTGGCAAACTTGTGTAAATCAACTATATAGTCAGCAATGATTGCATCGAAACACTTTGCCAATCACAAAGTCACACTTTCTCAACCAACTCTCTCGGATCTCGATCATCGATGATGTTGAGTGCTCGTTGTTCTTTGATGGTTTGAGGCAAACTAAAATGGACCACTCGAATGTGTTTGATTAGATGTGATCGTTCAGTAGCAGTGTGACCACATTGTTTGCATCGATATGGCTTGACATGCAGATGGATGGCTTGTTCGTGATTGTTCCGATGGCCCGATGTAGTAAACGACTTTGCACAATGCCGACATGCAAATGGTCGCACTCCAGAATGTGTTAGGAGATGCTCTTGAAGATGACCATTTCGAGTGAATTGTTTTTCACATTCATGACACCGAAAACGTTTGATATTTTGATGAATCAGCTGGTGCTTGGTTAAAGTGCTTCTATCTTTAAATCGTTTGTCACATTTATCACATTGAAATGGACGTTCGCCAGTGTGCACTCGAAGATGTCGCTGCAAATGGGAATTGTCGATAAATGATTTATGACAAAGTGAACACTGCAAATGACGATTTGGTTTGGCAATGTTTGGTTGAATTGGATTAGTAGTGCATTCAGTGGCAACGTCCTCTCCAATTGCAGTGTTTGCATTGTCTTTTTGGTCATCGTTGTCATCAAGATCAGTGTCTTCATCATCATCCAAAACGTTTTCGCGTTTTACTTTCCTCAAACTTTCATTTGCTCCATCACTTTTGCGCTTTCCACAGTTACGAGGATTCACATTCGATTGAACAAAATCTCCGAAAACTTTTGTCTGAATTCGTTTACGAGTCGGCGATCGTACTCCGCTGGTTGATGCAATCGACTGTTCAATGTTCCACTCATTGACTGATATCTCATTGATAACATTTTCTTCATAATTTTGGATGTTCATTTGAGTGTAGTTTGTAACACTAATATCGATTTGAGATTGTGCCTCATCAAGATTTGCTTCATCATCATTTTTTGCAGACACAACATTGTTGTTATTCTGATGATCCAAACCGCAAACTCCATTGGCACGATTGGGTTTATCATAAACTTTATGCAAATATTCATTTTCACTGCCTTCGTAATCATCGTCGTTGTCATCAAATTCATCAGTCGGAATGGATGCGTTTTGTCTTTCAATTGGGTCATTGATAGCAATATCATTTGGGCCAGCATTGCTGTTGTGAATTGTGATTGACAAACTTTGGAGACATTCTTGCTTGATCTGTGGTTCGGTGTTGATTGGGTTGGTTGGATTAGGCAAAATTTTATTTGAACTGATCGATTGATTCATTTGATTGTTCTCCAATGCAGCATTCTGCTCGGATTCGAGTGGTTCATCTTCCTTTTCTCCATTCTCTGCACCTTCCCTAGAATCGTAATTTTCACGAACCGAATTGCAAATTCCTTTTTCACAATTTTTGCAATTCTTAACATTGTAATCATAAATCTCCTCTTCATCAAATTCTTGTTTGATTATTAGATCATCAGTGTTGATTGTGTTGGACAGTGAGACTTCATTTTGCAAAGTGTTTTGATTCTGTGTGGTGTTCATATGGTCATTTGAATATTCATGTGAACACTGAGCACTCGTTGGATCTGTGTTTGTTTGAGTTGGTGGTGGTGATGTTGTGCCAAATGCAGTGACATCACTGTTTTGTGAGCCGATTTGGCCCGACTGAATCATCTCGACAATATTTAGCTTCATCACGTTGTAGTGACTGTCCACGGTGGCATCGATGTAACTCGTGAGCATTGACTTGAGTCCATTCCTGTTGGATTCAACCAGACTGAGCAGAGGGTGAGTTGGCTGTGACATTGCGGTGAAATTGCAAATTGAAACAGAACAAATGAACATTCAAATACAAAAATATTTTTGCATATATGCAGCAGCATGTGAGTTCTGTGCGAGTGCACATTTCCTTTGTTATACTCAAAATAAACCGATGAGCAGGAGGAGTGGAATGGTCAAAGGTTACACTCAACCAATCATCGACCACTACCACTCTACATCTGAACGCGCGTATTTGATATCATAGCATATGCTTAACTGCATTGCACCATTTTGCAATGGCCAATTCGATTGAGTCTTGAGTGAATGTTTCAATCGACACACAACATTCCGTCTGTATATTCAATTGCGGATCAGTGAACAACAGTTCAACATTCTCCATCCAAGGAAATGTACGCAAAAGTGTGTGACCAACCATACAATAATTTTGAAAATCAACAAATCAAATCACCAAACCATCTGAATGTCACAAAACGATTATACAACTTACTTATATGTCGAATACGAATGCACTTAACTTTTCATGTGCAGAATGTGTTCATCGAAACGCACGACATTCGATACAATCACTTGGCACTGTTTGCCTCGCGAGACATTGCGCCCTTTGAGGAGTTCGCCTGGGACTACAATTACGAAGTGGGCGCTGATGATGATCGCAGACTGCACTGCAAATGTGAAGCTAACAATTGTCGACTGAAACTACTGTGAAATGAACATTTGAACATTACAATCAAAAGTGAATAATAAAGTATTTAATGGTGACAATAAAGTTGTAATCTAAAACGAGAGGATCCAGTCAAATGGATTTGGCACGTGCTGTGCTTTGTCGATCACCACTATGGCCAAGATGGACAGGTAGAGGAGGGTGAATTGACTAAAAAGATGATAAGCAGCATTGTGGACAGTTAGCAATTGGTGAGCACGTCGAACAAATGCAGCAGTTCACACCAAATTCTAAAATAAGATGATCAGCATTGCTTATGCGAAAATACAGATTTATACTGAATTTATCTAAATTTGCATAATCCAAAAAGTAAAGAAAAAATAATGTAACAAAATAAAGAAGAATCATAAATGCATAAACTCACATGCAACAAACATTACGCAATACAAAACATTGTGTACGTTACTTGCTAAAATAGAAAATAGGAATCAAACTCCAGTAACGGACAGCTTCACCTTGTTGAGGCAATGGAATCTGTTTGCCTGACGGATCATCGCAATAGTCCATCAGTCCATAGGAAATTTCACCATCCTCTTTGTCGGTAAAACAATCGAGCAGCGTCAATTGTCCCCAAATGTTGCGTGCATTTCTGTCGACCTTTGCTCGCTTGTACGCCAACCCAACAGGCATTTTCATTCGCGAAGTTCACCTGTTTGCGTGAAGCAGTGACACACAGTCGTGCCTTGAATTGCTCGCTACCATTGTACTTTAACTCTTCGCGATCAGAAGTGACGAAGAAGCTTATACTGTCACCAGTACTGCAATTGTATCCAGACAGGGTATACAACACGATAATATCCTTCAGGCGCATTGGAGCGTTTGCATTCATCCTAGTAGTAGTTTGGCTCAGTTCTCCAACACTTTTGCCCAAAAGTGCCGACAGTGTGGCACCTGCGCCAGTGTAGAATACGTCACAATAATTAGATCGTTGTTCGGTGTTCGTTTCCCAAAAGTCAAAACCAAAACTAAAACTTTGAAACCAACCATTTGGATTAACAAAAAAAAAATACATCACATAAAACCATAAAATGCAACTTACTACATGTTGAAGTGAGGAATGGGGAGACTGTGGTAGAAGTGAGTGCACCAAAGATTCGATTTGATATGATACAAAACAAAGAAGTGGGAACGATCACAAGGAGATTGGAGTGTTGTAAGTTGAGCATCGAGAGAGGACAAACACAAAGTGACATAAAACAAACACCACAATTTATAGTAGAACGGTGAATAGTCACAAACACAATGACATTTGTCTGTGTATGAGTGAGCGATTGTAGACTTGATAAAAAGTGAAAATTTTTGCTATTAAGCTTTAATAATAAAGATAAAGATTTATACTGAATCAAAAAAGATGGACAAAATAAAGAAGAAGAACCAAATCATAAATGCATAAACTTGCAAATGCAAAAATTGTGCAATACAAAACTGTTTACATTTTACTTTTGATAGAACATCGGTTCAAAACTCCAGTAGCCGGCAACCTCATCTTCTTGAGGCAATCGAATCTGTTTGCCTGACGGGCCATCACGATAGTCCACCAGTCCATACGCAACTTGACCATCCTCTTGGTCGAGCCAACATTTGAGCACCACCACGTGTCCGTGTTGGACTCTGCCTCGCTCGTTTTTATCGCTCCATGCAACAGGCACTTTCATTCGCAAGTTCGCCTGCTTATGCGACGCAGTTTGCTTCAGTTGTTGGTTAAATTTGTTGAGAAATCGATTCTTGAAATCTTGGCGACTAAAAATCGGAGATAGTTCCATGTCTGACACAGCGGAACCGTAGCCAGCCTGTCTATAGAACCACACAATATCATCCTTTCTCATTGGTCCGGTTGCATCCAACCAGCTAGTTCGACTCAGTTCTTCAATACTTTTGTCCATAAGTACAGACAGTGTAGCACCTGCACCAGTGTAGGGAATTTCCCAGCGATAAGGTTGTCGATTACATTTCCAAAATTTAAAACTGTGTAGATTTGAATTACATTAGTTAGTGACATAAATGTCACAAAACGATTATGCAGCTTACCACATGTCGTGCACTCGAGTGCAGAAGTGAGTTGGCAAAAGATTCGATTCGAGATGATACAAAACGAGGAAAGGGGAACGATCACACGGAGATTGCTTCAGCACAGGTTAAACATCGACTGAAGACAAACACAAAGTGACACGAAACAAACACGAACACCGCGATTTATACTTACGAAGGGGATTGTCACAAACACAATGACATTTGTCCGTACATGAGTATGAGTGAGTGAATAGACTTGATAAGAAGTGAGAGTGGGCAGAGACGCCCAATTAATCACTTACAGATCAAACAGCACACACTTCGACCACAAGTCCCTATTCCCTGGATTGCGATCATTTCTGGTATCGCAAATATGCTCGTCGGTGTGCAAATTAATTTTTAGGATTCAATGTTAATTCTTCTGTGACATATTAAATTATGCTTTTTAATGAATAAACAATGATTTTTGAATGAATCTTTATTTGATTACAAAAAATTGTACAAAGCAAGGATAAGGTAACTTATTCCCCAGCATTACCCTTTTGTCCCACGAAAATGTCCACGAACTGTTCCTTCAGCGCATTCAAATTGCAGTCATTGAGGTCAACATTTTCCACAGCTTTAATCCACTTGTTGTGTTTCTGTTTCGCTGCATCCATCGAACCAGGAGTGTTGGAAGATGACCATGAGAAGAGCATTGTGTCACGTGACATTACGAAGTGATCATCATTATCATCACCAGGAGTGGTCAAGCAGCCGTGAGGAATAGTAATAGGCAGTGGGTTGGAGAGAAAAGATGAACTGGAATCAGGAGTGGATGAAGATTCATCAGGATTTGGTGATGACCCACCAGACGCAGCCAAAGTTCCACGAGAATTAACCAAAGATTCTTCAGGCTTTTGCTTTCGCTGCTTCTTCTTCTTTTTCTTCTTTTTGTTTTTCTTTTTTGAAGTACCCGAGACAGCAGCGACTGAAGAACCATCCACAATTGTTGAAGTTTCATTACAATAAGAAGTAACACAAGAAGTGCCATCAGAAGTACTACCATCATGATCATCGATGACCACCACTGGTTCCTGAGCACCATCATCATCATCAGGCATCAAGGCCATGGTAGCAGTAGCCGTATCATAATCATTTCCCAACCTATCGAACATGTCAACCAACATGTCCTGGGTGTACTGTTGAATTTGATTACGAACTTCACTAATAATACGATCCTTAATTTGATCCTCAATTGAAGACATGTTTGGTAGATTGTTCTCGTTCAAGTCTTTGTCCTCGTCGTTCTCCTTTACGTGATCCATGATATTATTATAAGTATTCTCCGATTCTTCAGTATCAGTAATCACACTTGATGCATCGGTGGTAGATATGATGATCAGAAAAAAGATGAATTTCAAAAGTGTAAAAACGAAGAAAGCATGTAAAAGTAGGACCAAGGCAGTAGTTTGTTGTTGTTATTGACCGCAGGCTGCTGCGCTAGTGGAAGGACAGACTGCCGGAGAGAGGACAAAATGAGGGACGTTCACAGAGGACGTTACTATTTATAAGGTACAAAATGCAACTTCAACCATCCATCAAAGCAAACGCATTCTCCCTAGGGGTGTATTTAAAGTTTGTGTTTAACTTAAATGGGATGTATGTCAATTTGTCACAGTCGTCAATATACCACAAAATGTATAATGGATCCAAAAATTTGGGATTTTTAAGATTAGAAGTGCACAATTAAAGATCAGATCAGATCATGAATCATTCATGACTAAAATTAAGCGTTTTCATGTTCACATGGGGCGATGGTACGATTGGTGTCACGTGACATGATGTTCTATTCTCTAATAAAGAACAAGTAAGTGAGTCAGTGATGAGTATGTGATGTCTTGTCTTGTTGTTTGCCAAATCGAACGTAACTTTCTATTTCTGGTTCTGTTTCTGGTCTAACCTTTCACAGTTGTCCTTAAATTCGTTCATCCATCATCGAACGATCATGGAAAGCGCGAATGCCCTGCTCGAAGTATTACGTGAATTTGAAGCAGAATTCAAACAAGAGAAATGCGAATTCAAAGAGAAGCTACATCACGACCTGGCCACCGATATGAAGTCAATGCCTGACAAGTACAAGGAATCGTTCATGCACCGTCAGATGGACGAACAGTTGGATGTTTGGTCGTGCAAAATGATGGTCAAATTCAAGTTTGCGTTGAGTCGGGTTCTGCATTCCTTTGTGAACCACAACCAGGATGTCAATGGACACGCAGAGTCTGTTGCACAAATGTTGATCAGTGGCCTGGTGGACAATCCAGAGCAGAATATCACCAATCAGTCGAAAGGCATCGAGGAAGAGAAAGAGAATTGTTATCGGTCTGAAGATGGTCTTCAAGTGCAATCGTCAACTTTGCCAGTGAAGATGACCCAATACTCCGTTTGTAACCGAAAAGCAATCAAAAGTGCTGTAGCGACAAAGCGACCATCATCAATTTTATTTGAATCTGATTCAGAAGATTATGCAGAAAAGTCTGCGAAGAAAGTCAAACTGGTGAGCTCAACTCAAAAATCTGAAGCAGCACCACCACCACCAAAAGTGACTACCAACAAAGATGAAATGGCCATCAGTGTCGGTCTTGAATGTTTCCAATTGGACTGTGAACAAATGTTCCCCACCTGGAGCGAACGGAACCATCACCTGTGGAGGCAGCATCACATTCATGAGTATCCGTGTCTGCTCAAGAACTGTAACAAATCATTCACTAGCATGTAAGTTCAATTAGTGTTTCTTATACCTCTGTCTAATATATGTTGTCTTGCAGAGTGATTCGTTTAAAGCACATCAACAAGGATCACCATAGTACGGTCGTGTGGAACTGTGCCAAATGTGTGCAACAGTTTACTGAATATGGCCATTTGTCCGCTCACTACATCACGCATCACTTCGATCAGTACCGATGTGCATTTGGCAATTGTTCATTCACGAGTGGAATCAAAGACGCAGTCTGTGAACATTACATTCGATGCCACTTGGATACCTATCAATGTCGAGATCTTCGCCCCTTCAAGACTATCGCCCATTAGGTTCAAAAAGTTTATTCGAATAAAGAGAATTCTCAATTTAGCATTAACATTACAGCACTATATATAATTATTATAGGCTATTTATAAATATTTACCTTCCTATGTTTAATCTAAATAAACTTTATCCAGTTTAATGACTTCGTTATTTTCCATAATAATTGACTTTTAGAGTTGGACTCATTGAACAACTCAGTACGGAAATGTGACATTCATCGAAATGTTTAAGCAACCGAGGGGCAAACAGTCAAAATGTGTTCCTCTGTGCTAGTAAACCGAAGCAATTGTCATCACCAAAATGTATTTACTTTAAAAGTTGGACACATTGAACCACCGAGTTGGGAAATGTGACATTCGGCAAACTGAGTAAGCGAAGGACTTTCGTCTATTCGAAGTTTTGAAAAACCGAATAATTGGAAACCCTATTCTATTCTATAATAAAGAACAAGTAAGAGTCCGTGTGTGTATAATGTCTTGTATTGTTGTTTGCCAATTCGAACGTAACTTTCTATTTCTGGTTCTGTTTCGAGTCTAACCTTTCACCATTGTCCTTAAATTCGTTCATCTATCATCGATCCATCATCATCATGGAAAGCGCGAATGGCCAATGACACTTTGTAAGTACCCTCAGAACATGAGTACCTAAAATTTAACCAAAATTCTGTTTTACTCCAAAGAGCACTCGGAAGATCGTACCGCTGCTTTTCCTCAGTTTGTTCGCATCAAAACTTATCTGAAGTCTGTAACTAAAGATTTGATTGATCACTCAAAATTTTACACTGCTTCACTTGAGCAAAGCAAAAAGTGCTTCACCTTTTTAACATCCAAGTTGGACGAAGACTTTCTATATTATCCCAGGATGGCATCTGTAGGATTATTTGATTCTACTCAAGCGGACATTCCAATCCGTGGACGTATTCATACTGATTGCTCCTATTGGGTCTCTACTGAAATTTCTCCTCCAACATCAAAATTTGACATTTCAGTGGAAAGTGAAAATTCGGAGATTTATTTGAAAAAGTTTCTCAACAAACACATCTCGTTTGACGATTTCAATTCATACACTGAACTAAATAAAATG
The DNA here is from genome assembly GCA_023373905.1 of Rhizoglyphus robini. Classification (NCBI taxonomy): domain Eukaryota; kingdom Metazoa; phylum Arthropoda; class Arachnida; order Sarcoptiformes; family Acaridae; genus Rhizoglyphus; species Rhizoglyphus robini. The sequence continues at coordinate 753,982 of JAKIJQ010000080.1, forward strand.
CTTCATGAAAAGATTTCACAACTTTTCCGTGCAAACGAACTCAAACTCACTGCTAACCGACAGTCTGATTAGTCTGCATTAGTAAAAAGTGACCGTCAAAACAGGCTGTTTTTCGCCTGTTTTGTGATGTGTGTTCAATTACAGCGTACAGCAGATAGTAGGTTGATTGCGTTGACCAGTTTGGAGATGTTTCCGCTTTCATCCAAAAATGAAAGTGTTATTTTGAGATTGACCAATTTGGTGTTAACCAACTGTGCCAAATGTGTTCAACAGTTTACTGAATATGGTCATTTGTCCGCTCACTACCTCGCGCATCACCTCGACCAGTACCGATGTGCATTTGGCAATTGTCCATTCACGAGTGGACTCAAAGACACGGTCTGTGAGCATTACGTTCGATGCCACTTGGACACCTCACAACGTCGAGATCTTCGTCCCTTCAAGACTATCGCCCATTAGGTTCACAAAGTTGTTTATTCGAATAAAGAGAATTCTCAATTTAGCATTATCATCACTATAATATAGTGACTATATATAAATTTTAATTTTAAATTTACCTTCCTATGTTTAATCTAAATAAACTTTATCCAGTTTAATGATTTCGTTATTTTCCATGATAATTTACTTTTAGAGTTGAACTCATTAAACAACTCAGTACGGAAATGTGACATTCATCGAAATGTTTAAGCATCCGAGGGGCAAACAGTCAAAATGTACTCTTCTTTGCGAGTAAACCGAGGCAATTGTCATCTGCAAAATGTATTTACTTTTAAAGTTGGACTCATTGAACCACCGAGTTGGGTAAGCGAAAGACTTTCGTCTATTCGAACGTAACTTTCTATTTCTGGTTCTGTTTCGAGTCTAACCTTTCACCATTGTCCTTAAATTCGTTCATCTATCATCAATCCATCATCATCATCATCATGGAAAGCTCAAATGACACTTTGTAAGTACCCTCAGAACATGAGTACCTAAATTTTAACCAAAATTCTGTTTTACTCTAAAGGGCACTCGGAAGATCGTACCGCTGCTTTTCCTCAGTTTGTTCGCATCAAAACTGATCTGAAGTCTGTAACCAAAGATTTGATTGATCGCTCAAAATTTGACACTGCTTCACTTGAGCAAAGCAAAAAGTGCTTTACCTTTTTAACATCCAAGTTGGACGAAGATTTTCTATATTATCCCAGGATGGCATCAGTAGGATTATTTGATTCTACTCAAGCGGACATTCCAGTCCGTGGACGTATTCATACTGATTGCTCCTACTGGGTCTCTACTGAAATTTCTCCACCAACATCAAAATTTGATATTTTAGTGGAAAGCGAAAAGTCGGAGACTTATTTGAAAAAGTTTCTTAACAAACACATCTCGTTTGACGATTTCAATTCATACACTGAACTAAATAAAATGCTTCATGAAAAGATTTCACAACTTTTCCGTGCAAACGAACTCAAACTGACTGCTAACCGACAGTCTGCATTAGTAAAATTCGAAATGGTTCTGGCTGGTGGATTGAGAATCCATTCCACGGCCGCTCATCAAATACAACAAAGTGGAAAAGTATTGTTGCCGATACGAAAACCCACAACTGTCCACCTCATCACCACAGGAATCCACAAGATCCTCACTGGTCTTATCGGACTGTTGGAATTGTTTCTCACGATCATGGACAAGATTGAACAGTCGAGCATGGATTTTTCTTCTATCAAACTATTTCTTGCCCAATGTGTGCCCCATCTACAAGTGTTCACTTCATGTGCTCCTCAGTACAGTGGATTCTATTTTCCTGCGAGAAGTACGTATTCGGGTTTGAGTTTTAATGAATTTCTAATTGATTTGTTTTTCATTTACTTACTCAGTCGTACGACTCCTTACGCCACAGACAGTTCCAACGAACTCTTCAACACAATCAAGTGAGAATCCAGACGAAGAAAAAGATGAGCACAAGATTGATGAGTCACCATTTGGCCAATGTCTTCGTATTGCCACAAGCACACTCGATCTGCACTGCAACCACCGTACACAACTGTTTGTGTCCAACAGTGTTGTTGTAATTTTGATTTATTTATTAAAAGATCAACAATCCATATTCATTTATAACGAATCCAATTTCCAGGTCCATTTGAGCCAACCTTGAAATCTCAATGTTAGAACCTCTGTTTGTATGATTCGAAGTTTTGAGCACAGTTTCAGTGGTTTCAATTGTGCCCGTAGGCACTGGTTCAATACTTCACTGCTCAGTCTGAAAGTGTCGTAGCAGCACTCGGCACAAGTGGCACTTTCGTACTTGAGTTCAAGTGTCTCTAGATTAGGCAAAACTTTGTCCAAATGAAGTGCTTCTATGAATTGATGAGATTGGTACGACGAAATTGTCAATTGAAAGTGCTTGACTGAATTGAGTGCAGGTAGGTGGACTAATTGGTCCGGGTGAGGAAGTTGAGGCACGAGGAGAAGGTTCATTTGAAGTTGACTCAGGTTGGCTAAAGGTGAGAGTCGAGTGAGCACTTGATGAAACGAACAATTGGCCACATCAAATTGATTGTACGGATTGAAGAGATCAGCAGTGGACATGTGAACTAATGAACGGAATTTGGAGGTGAAAGTGTTGAGTTCGTGCAGTGGGTAATTGTCAGACATATTCAAGTGAACAAATTTAGAGCAAAATTCATCACTGAATTGATCCATCCATTTCTGTACATCGCCACATTGTAAATCTATTCCAATTTGACGTAGATTCGTATTCGGTTGGGCATAATGAGCCAGACAATCAAACAGTAAATTGTCTACATTTTTGGATCGAAAGTAGAATTGCTCCAATTGAGACAAAACTGGCAAATCGATTGTCTCATTTTCAATATACAAATCGTGCAGATCGAGTTCCAGATTGCGTACAGCAGACAGTCGGTTGATTGAGTTGACCAGTTTGGAGATGTTTCCGCTTTCATCCAAAAATGAAAGTGACATTGTGAGATCGACCAGTTTGGTGTTCCACAAATCGATAGCACGACATATTTGTGATAGAAAGTGTTTAATGTTGATTTGTGACATTTTAATGGTGAGTGTTGTGACTCGGGGAAAGGTGTTCAACAGCCAGTTCGGGCTCGACATGGAATGGTGATAGAGGCTGTTCAATTTGAAGTTCAAAGTGGAGTTTAACATTTCGCGATGATGGAAAATGGATTTCATTTGAGAATAGTTTTCAGTGATGAAAGCTAAATTCTTTCGACGACGCAAAGCTGTGGACCCGAGTGTTTCAAATTGAGGATATGATTCCACAGTGCGAGCAATGTCTCCAACTGGGAGATGCTTAAATACGCACAGAATGACCAGTTCGGGAAGTTGGTACAACATAATGAGTTGGTTTGGTGGAGGGAGTGAACTTGAATTGTGATCACAAGGGAAATTGTTCGTAAAGTGATGAAATGTTCAAATGTTATGCAAATTTGTTTTGTTATATTAGTATAACAACCGAGTTGAGTTTTTATTGTATTTTCAAACACCACTTTGACTTATTTCAATCTCGATCGGAATAGCTTAAAGACATTTTTGAAATATTTTGAAACAATCTCGAGCAGTTCACTAGAAAGTGCATTTGCTAGAGGCAAATAAATAGTACTCGTATAGTATCCATTCATAACGATTTTATTCAATTGAAAATTTAAACTTTAATGATAATAAAGATAAAGATTTATATTGAATTTACATAATCGAAAAAGGTAAACAAAATAAAATAGATTCAAATTATAAATGTAAAGTTAATCTTTGGTTTGGGTGCCAAAGTAGAAAGTAGGAATCCTACCCTAGTAAAATGAAACCTCATCTTCTTGAGGCAATTGAATCTGTTTGCCAGCAGGATCATTTCGATAGTTCATCAGTTCATACGTCACTTTGCCATTCTCAAGCCAACACTCGAGCACAACCACCTGCTCTTCAAGTATCTGTCCGTCTGTGTCCACCTTTGTTTGCTTGAAGCTCCAACCAGCAAGCAACATCTGTTCGTTTGGCGCAGTTTGCATCAATCCTGTGTTGAATCGCTTGTTAATGTACTACTCAAAGGATTCGCGTTTAGTAGTTTCGTATTCATTGACATCAGTGACGTTGCCTACAGGCTCAGAATCACGCGATCCAAAAGAAACCAAAGGTCCACCGGAACCAGGAGATCCACCACTGAAACTACCAGATTTACTGGAACCACGACCTCCAGAACCGTGAGCTCCGGATTTCCATGGTCGAGAACCACGAGATCTACCGGACATTTTGAGTAGATTGTTGATTGATTGAACAAAACCAGAATTCACTCGTAACCAGACTCGAGTAGAGACTGTGAAGATGTAAAGAGGTGAGAGCACTAAAGATTCGATTTGAGATGATGCAAAACAAACAAAGGGGAACAATCACACAGAGATTGGAGTAAAGGGTTAGTTGGTTGACTATTTTGGACGATCGACTTCGAGTGAGAACAAACGCAAAGTGACACGAGACGAACAAGATGACGGCAATTTATACTTACTAGGAAGGTGACAGTCACAAACACAAAGAGTCAGTGACATTTACCCGTATGAGTGGATGACTGGGGACTTGATAAGATGTGTGAGTATGGACAGAGACGCCCAATTGGCCACTGACAAATTGGTTCAACACACAGATTTGTTGATAAATCATGACTCGTATGTCTTTCAGCAAAATGAAGTCAACTGTATGCTCATACTTAGTTTTAATTCTTATGGATTTTATCAAAAATAGATAACTCTCTTACATCAGGTGTATTACACAATATTTAAATGATCATAAAATAAACAACAAAATATATAAACTAACTTATTTGGACTCAATGGAATAGAAAATAGGTTCAAAACACCAGAAATACTCAACCTCACAGTCTTGAGCTAATTGTTGCTTTCGACCAGCGCGACTGTCAACATCAAATTGATGATCCGTTGCGTAATACTTGATTTCACCATTTTCGGTCCAAAACTTGAGTACCAGCGCGTGTCCCTCGTGTTTGCATTCTCCCGGCACGCGAATGTATCCAGCAGCGAGTTTCATTCGAAAGTCCTTCCTCTCGTACGGCGAAACTTGCTTCAGTTGTTTGCGGAATACAGTGCAAAGGTGAAACTTCATATGTTCACGCTTCTTGAAGAAAACATAATTGCCACTGTATCCAGCATTCTTGTAGAACTGAGAAACTTGATCCAATACGAATGTCACCGATGGAACCACTCCAGTGATTGCTTCCAGTTGAGCAATGGTTGTGCCCACAAGTCCAGTCAAAGCACCGTAGTAGCACTTGTATGGTGAGATTCGATGTTCCAGATCAATTCTCTCAAAGTCTCTTCGTTCACCGATCACAGATCTCAAACTTGTACCGGACATTTCGATCAGACGTCGATTGACAGAGAAAGCACGATAAATCACAACGAGTCAAACACGAGTGCTCTTGAGTAAAGACTGATAAGTTAAGAGGTGAAAACAAAAAAGGCGATGCAAAACAAGCAAAGGGGAACAATCACAAGGAGATTGTGGCACAAGTTGGGCGTCGAGTGATCACAATCACAATGAACACGAGCTCATTTTATACTAACTAACGAAGTAGGCGATGATCACTAACACAATGACATCTAAATGACAATTGTCCGTAAATGTATGACAGTATGAATGTGGATTTGATAAGAGTGCGCGTGGGCAGAGACGCCCGCTTGGTCACTTACACAGTTCGACAAATAGATTGGTTAGATTGTGTCACTTTGACTCAAATATAGTTCAACCAAATGAGCAAACCAGCATTAAGCCTCTTAATGCCAAAGGTACATTTGTGTGCCAACAAAAATGTTCAATGTAAAAGTCAGATTATGTTAGGTATTTAAAGGGTTAACAGTTATTAACAATAACAATAATCTGGTTAATGTTGAATGGGAAAGATGAATCACAGTTTGAGCATCTACTGAAGACAAACACAAACTGACACGAGACACGAACATAAACTCACTTTACTATCTAGAAAGTGACAGTCACCAACACACAAGCACACTATCACATTTGTCCGTACATGTATTACAGTACTATGATTGTGGATTTGATAAGGCGCTGGTGGGCAGAGAGGCCCAATTGGTCACTCACTCAGTTCGATACACTGATTGGTTTGTTTGTCATTTAGACTCAAATGTTCAGAAAAATGTGCAAATCACCATTAACCCTTTCAATACCATAGACACATTTGTCTGTCCACTAAAGATGTCAACTGTGAAAGTGTACAAAGTTCAGATTATGTATCTTCTATTGCAAAAGTTAATTTCAAACTAAAAAAGCAAAACCAACCAACAACAGCACCCTATCAACTGTATTCGAATGCGTACTTTTAATTCAAATTGATTTTATTACAAAAATAGATAACTCTCATATCAGGTGTAATAACATTTAAATGATCGTAAAGTAAACAAAACAAAATGTAAACTAAAAGTTAAACTAAACTAAATACAAATTCGGGAAAAAGAATTTGATAATGACAGGCTATGTAAACAACAAAATATTTAAACTAAATTAGTACAAATCCGGGTTAAAGGGATTGGTATCGGTGGACTCGAAATAGAAAATAGGCTCAAAACAAAAGAAAGACTTGACCTCACGGTCTTGAGGCAATGCTCGTTTTGTGGCTTTTCGCCTGTCACCATCAAAAGTATAATCCAACGCCTGATAGATGATGAGTTCACCATTTTTGGGCCAAAAGTTGAGTACCACCATGTGTCCACTTGGTTCCATCGAGTGCATCCATCCAGCAGCAAGTATCATTCGCAAGAACTTCCTTTGGTGCGACGCAGTACTTTCGCTTTCATTGGTGAATACTTGACTAAGGTACTTCTTCAGTTGGTCACGTGTGTCGAACTCTAGATAACCACGGTCCGAGTATCCAGCATGCTGATAGAAAGCAGCTACTCCAGGCAAGGTCTTCTCCACTGATGCTTTCACTCGAGTATGTTGCTCAAGCTGAGCAATAGTCCAGCCCCAAAGTCCAGCCAGCGTAACGAAGTAGCCATCAATATATCCATCGGAACGACGATTCGAATTGGAACCATGAGATCCACCAAAGCCACGAAATCCTCCGGCACCACCAGATCCAGAGCCACCAGAGCCAGAATCCCCAGATCCATGATAACCACTTGATCCAGAGCTACGAGATCCTCCGGAGCCACCAGATCCATCGAGGCCACGAGATCCGTTCCACATTTCGATTAGACTTGATTGGCTGAGCAAAACGATGATTCACTCGAAACGAGTGCACTCGAGTAGAGACAGTCGTAGGTGAAGAGGCAAGAACACCAAAGACGGTTCGAGATGGTAGAAGACGCTTTCAGTGGTAAAGATCACAAGGAGATCGAAGCACAGGTTGAGCATCGAGTGAGGACAAACACAAAGTGACACGAGACGAACACAAAGTCACTTTATATTAACCAACGATGACATTCACCAACACACAATGTCACTTGTCCGTACATGTATGACAGTATACTATGATTGTGGATTTGATAAGAGCATGCGTGGGCAGAGACGCCCAATTTCTCATTTACACAGATGGGTTCGTTAAAGTAAATGTGCAAATCACCATTAATCCTTTCAATACCAAAGGCACATTTTTTGTCTGTCCACTAAAGATGTCAACTGTGTACAAAGTTCAGATTATCTAACTTATGTTGCAAGGTTTAATTTTAAACATAAAGAGCAACACCAAGCGCCCCCAACAACTGAATGCGCATGCGAACTATTAATTCATATGGATTTTATTTAAAAAAATATAACTCTCATACACCGTGTAAATCAGGTGTATTACATAACATTTAAATGATTATAAAGTAAACAAAACAAAATATAAACTAAAAGTTAAACTAAAAAACAATACAAAGGGTTTGGGTTAAAGAATTTGCTTATGGCGGGCTATGTAAACAACAAAATAAATACTAAATTAGTACATACTGACTTAGGTAGACTCGTAATAGAAAATAGGTGAGAAACAGAAGAAAAACCTAGCCTCATTGTCTTGAGGCAATTGTACTTGTCGGGCCACGAGTCTGCCTGCCTCAAAAGTATAATCCAACGCCTGATACACTGGATCACCATTTTCAGTCCAATAGTTGAGTACCACCATGTGTTCATTCATCGAGTGAATCCATCCAGCAACGAGTTTCATTCGTAGTTTCTTCTTTTGGTGCGGCGCAGTACTACTCAGTCGAGGGTTGAATACTTTCCAAAGGTAAAACCTTAATAGGTTTTGAATTTCGAACACTTCATAATCGCCATTGTATCCGGCATATTGATAAAAGATAGCTACTTCAGACAAGGTCATCACCACCGATGCATTCACCCCAGTAATTTGCTCTAGTTCTTCAATAGTTTTGCCCATAAGTGCAGCCAAAGCAGTGTAGTAGGTATGAGCAGTGGAAGTAGTACTCGTAGAACTTTTCATTCCAGGAGAAAGACGCAAAAATTCGGCACTAGATCCAGTCCATATTTCTCTTTCAGGAGCATGACACCAAGGTCGTGACTGAAAATTATCGAAACCAGGAAATGCATCGGGAGGCAAAGGGCTACCAGTACCACGATATGCGTTGGGAGTCCAAGGTCTACCATTACCAGGATATGCGTTGGAAGACCAAGGTCCATCACGACGAAGTGCAGAAGGATGCAAAGATTTACCAGTAGCACGAAATGCATCGTAACGATCAAATCCAACGTAACCACGAGATCCTTTGAGATCACTAGTTTCACCGTAGCCATGAGATTCTTCAGAACCACCAGATCCACCGTAGCCACCAGATCCTTCGGAACTAATATATTCATCGGAACGACGAGATGCGTTCCACATTTCGATTAGGCTTGATTGACTGAGAAAAAAGATAATTCACTCGAAACGAGTAGAGACGATCGTAGGTGAAGAGGCAGGAGCACCAAAAATGATTTGAGACGATAGGAGACGTGTCAGTGGTAACGATCACAAAGAGATTTGGAGCACTAGTTAGAGCTGAAGCACAGGTTTGGCATCGAGTGAGGACAAACACAAAGTGACACGACACGAAGACGAACACCGCGATTTATAGTTAGCAGGGTGATGGTCACAACACAAACACATGACATTTGTCCGTGCATGTATGACTGTGAACTTGACTGGATCCTGCTCCTATAGGAGTGTGTTGACAATGTCAGGTGCGCAGAGACAACCAATTTGTGACTTGTCACGATTTGTCATTTATTGATTATTTTGCGACTCATATCTTCGGTTAAATGTGCTAGTCAACTGCTTTACTTCAAACTGATGACAATGTCTTATCTGTGCGAGCCAACAAAATACTTTTAATGCAGGTGGCGTCACTACCATCGAGTTTGTCGCCAAAACATTTGACACTGTCAGTTCAGTTAGGAGTGATATGTGAAAGCGAGAATGAGTCTACTTCGTGTTCAATAAGTTCAAAATGTCAAAGGTGTAAGTGTTAAATAGGAGTTTTATTCAAGCGAAAAGTTAATTTGTAATCAAACAATACAATACAGTTTCCATAAAGATATTCACATATACAGTTACTGTTAAGTCACAAACGAGTATACTGAATGGGATGTATGATATAAGACCAAATGAATGGATATTGCGGTGAGAGGCGATTGAGGATCGATGGTAATGACTTGAAGCGTGATTCAAACTTGGCACCAACATAACCAACAATGTTGTCCATTCGAATGCTGTGCGAAGGAAAGATGCGCACAAGCGTGCGAGTGGTCAAATGGGTCAGATCATGATTTTTCCCTGCAATGCGACTGCCATTGCTCATGATCTGAACACTTTCGAGCAGCAATTCTTCCAAAGGCAATTTACGATTATCAATCTGTTCAATGATGAACAGATCAAAGATACCGCTCTCAATTCGGAGTGTTTTCAGCTGGGACATTCCAAGCAGAGCTTCCCACACTTTGTGATCGAAGATGAAATCTGAATTTTGAAATTTCAAATTGAGGAAAGTCAATGAAGGCAATTTGTGAAACATGGAAATCGTAGATATTTTAAAGAAATTCAGATTCAAATCGAGTTTGCACAACTTATTGAAATTCTTGGAGCAGTTCAAAAATTTCGTTCTCAACCCTTCTGGTCTCATTCTCCCCAACAGTGGAAGTATCTGTTGTTCGACCAAGTTTGCCCTTGTCCCACTTCGGTCACTTACTGAGGCAATTTCACGATACAATTTGAGTGACTCAAATGGAGCGTCGTTTGGTAAGTCAATCAGCGAACAATAACAACCAGATTTGTGTTTCAATGTATAATATTGTTCAATTTGGTGAGTAATGCAGGAAATAATACAGGAAAATGTTGGATCTCGGTTATTATCACGAACAATTTTGCCAAACACAGCAACACTGAGCAGTGTGTCGAATGAGTTGGCCTGTTTGATCGCATCCGCCTTAGCCTTGTGATAGATGGACACGTGAAAGGCAAACAGTGGCACATTGAACTGTCGCTTGATGTGCACAATCACCGAACCGTGCAGTCGTTCAAACACGTACAGGTACAGCTGGGCCAGTTTGTCGCGAATCATCTTCTTAAACAATTCCGAATTGCTTTCATCATTCCAATTTGACTTATCTTGAGTATTCCAAAATATTTAAAATAAATAATGAAGAAAAAATTCGTTTCGTACTTGAGACTTTAAATAAAAGAAATTAAGAAATGAATTCGTTTGAAGAAGTAAATTTCGTTTCGAGAATAATTTCCCACTGATGGAAAGGCTGAATGGTCCATTTGGTTTGATCAGTGCATTCCACCGAGTGCATGCAAACGAGTAAAGTGAATTGGGTGAACACTGTTCACTGAACAGTAACATGAGACAGTCATCGTTGAGATCGTTGATGGCGGTGGTGGACATGGTCGACGTGGAATTTACTTCTTGGGAATTGAACCCTTTTGCTGCCTAATAGAACATTTGTTTTCAAAATGTTTGGAGATATAAAACATTTGAATGTTAAATAATGAAATACCACGCTTTCGAAATGACCGAAAGTCAGTGATACATTTTGCATTCACCCATTTGTACTTTTGCTAAAGCTAAATATCAATAAATCTTGTGAATAAGTCCACCATGGCTATAAAACCCAGACATTGTTTATTTCGCTATTTGTTTCACAGACAATTTGTTGCTCCAAATGACGACGATGCGAAAATATGAGTTATATTATATGACGAGTTCAAATGCTACAGCATGTGTGAAAGCTAACGACCAAAGTGGGAGGGGCATACGAGCGTGCTTTGTTTTGGTGAGTGTGACTGTGTGAGTGAGTGCAATGTTTACTGTGAACTCGCAAAGTCTTTTCGTTTATGTTCGCATTTTGATACATTTGTCTTTTTTCTGATATATTTCAATCGTGTTTGTTGTTGTGAATTCGATTGAGCCTAACTCGGACTGTCGCATTTCACCTTTCATCTCCTCTCATCGCGAAATCATGGAAAAGGCCAATGCACTAATCGAATATTTGTGTACATTTGAAATCACATCCAAACAAGAGGAGCAAGAATTTATTGAAAATTTATACCAGAACGAGACCCTCGGGTTGAAGTCAATTCCTGGCAAGTTGAAAGCACCGATATATCGTCATGTGGACGTGCAGATGAAGATACAGTCCCAAAAAGTGATGATTAAATTCAAAAGGTTGCTGAGTCAAGTGCTGCTCTCCTTTGTCAACAACAATCCCGATGTGAATGGTTACGCGAATGATGTGGTCGAAATGTTAAATCGTGGTTTTTTCACTAATCCAGAAAACAACATCACCAATCAGTTGTTGGAAAGCATGGAGGGTGACCAGGGTTTGGTCAATTTGGATGTGAATGTTGAAGAAACTGAACAACAGTCTAGCGGACTAGGGTTTCAGCTTCCTGTGACGGGAAGCAATGCTAATCGATCACAATTGTCAACTCATTCAAAAAATACATCAAAAATTCGTAAGAAGAAATCGCCTTCAAACAAACTTTCGATTGGTCTTCGAAATTCAACCAAACGTCCAGTGATGAACAAGAAAGCTAGTGATAACATGAAGAACAAAGCAATCAAACAATACTCGACCAATGCAATACCATTTCCAGTGGCTAACATTAGTGATCACAATCTCAATCAACAGTTGTCTCAATCCAACGGTGGAGCATTGAACAAAGTGACCCATCAGTCAGCGAACATTGAGAGGAAAGTCATGTGGAAGATGCTTCCCCAACAAGCACCTCTATGTCTGGTCAAGGGCTGTTACTACTCATTTCATAGACGGTGAGTGTTGTTGACTTGATTGTATTCATGTTTTAAAATAATGTTTTTGTGTTCAACATGTATACATAGATCTAGTCGCAAGAACAAAAAAGTATCACGTAAATGACAAAAATTACTGTTCCATATGTTCCAAGGGTTTCTCCACTTATGAGAAATTAGAAGACCACTACTTCACAGTTCATCACTATGGGTATCAATGTGCAACTCTCAATTGTCTATTTATGAGCAAAACTAGAAAACAATTCAAAAAACATTACCAGCAATACCATCCTTTCTCTGATCTAGTGAAAAATTCCAATGGTTATTCTGCTAAATCGTGAGTTATTTTGTGAAATGGTGTTCCAACTAACTAACCAATATATCCATCCTAGCCCCACTGATGAAAGTTACTTCAGAATTGTCTATTTTAGGTGTTGAAAGTGTTCCGAAAAGTTCAACACTCGAGCCGAGTTGGATCAACACATTGCCGCACAGCACATCAATCAGAAACCGTACGATTGTGCAGTTGAAGGATGCGCTTTCAGTTTTCTGTCTGGGTAAGTTTTATCGAACCAGAATCAGATTTCACTAATCAGAAATTTCATTTTCAGTTACCATCTCCAAGATCATTGTCGTTATTTTCACCAATCGAGCAGCAAACAGTTGCTGTCATTGCTGTTGGAGAACTTTCGAGAATGTGTCCAAATTGGTTCAGCATCTCAACAAGATCAAGTACTACGTTGAAAGGGGCGAATTTGCCTGTGTTGCACCTGAATGTGGCTTCACAGTACAATTTCGCTCGCTTGTGATTAAGCACTATGTTGAATCGCATCAGTAAGAAGTACTCCATACTCGCACATATCTCAACTTGCTCATATTGTCAATCCAAACGTTCAATTTTAATAAATCAATTAAAACGCAAATAAAGTTTGTAACTACAATTCCTCAGTTTTGATCTAATACTTTATCGATTATATTATCTGACAATGTGAAATTGCAATAATTTTGAACTTTGAAATGTAATTTGATTTCAGTGATAATAAAGCATTTGTTCTTTATTTTATTCTGTAAATGGCAACTGTTGTGTTGCATTCAATAAAGCATTGTATTTTATTTTAAGTTTAATTGTGAAAATTTTATGGACAGGCTTCAGAATCGAATTTGGTCAACTATCAGAATAATTGCTATAATAATGTGCAGGGGGATACGAAGGAGTTGAGCAATTGTTGTGAGCATTGATGCATTGGTGTATTTATAGTTTGAATTCAAAATTAAAAAAAAGTAACGTCATATGTGTAGAGTCTTTTGAGCACTTGTTTTCTGCACGACAGGCAGACTTTTATGTTTTGGCTGTGTGTTTGCTTTGTCGGAAAAGTCGCTCTGCTCATTTTTGAGTTGCCTTTTTCGGTTGTGGATTTTCTCTGTGGATTTTCTCTGTTGGATTTTTCCCGTTGTACTTCACCTTCTAATCATCTAATCTAATCATGAATACCTTACTGAACGATCGTGCCTTTATGGCACAGTTTGAGAAGTCAAAACTTGAAGCTAAGCAGAGGGCTCGACAAGATTCGGACTTGATGGTGGAAGGTATTTATGCGCGAATGTTTGTGGATTTAAGTGGATGGATCGATACTAATCAACAAGTGCAGCGACAACAACAACGAGATGAGGAAGAAGAGCTACAGCGCCAAGCTCTTCCTTTTATCATCGAAACGGACGGTCGTACTGAGGTTTGTGCTCAAATTGCTGCAGCAACAAATACCGAACTTAATTCAGAAGTTGGTCCAGCTTTACAGAATGAATCGCTCTTGATAAGCCAACAAGATAATCCACCTATACCACCATCAGTAGTGAAGGAAGAGTTCGCTGATTCAGGCTCTACTTTCATACTTTTAACCCCAATTTCTGGTCAAACTCAACGTAAAGCACCACCATCTACACTTGTTCCAGTCACTAATAACAACAACGCTATCAACAGTAACATCAGTAAAAAGAACATCATCATAACTAAGAAGTTCTACGGACGGAAGAATCAAATAGGTAACAAGGCCAACAACTTTCGCATCCATAAGAAGAACAGTAACATTATCATAAGCAACACCAATGGCAACATCAACAACTCTGTCCCCAACAACAAGAACAATGAAACCAGAAATGTTATCAACAGAAACATCAACAACCACAAGCAAACCAGCACTTTGATTTGCATTGCAAACGACAATGATACCGAAATGAATTGTGGCTGTGCTGAATGTTTGCTTAAAGAAGGAGAACAATCCATTAACAAAGTTGGAGTTTCTAAGGTTTCTTTAGAAGAAGGTTCTAAAGAAGATCTCATGTCTACGAGAAGTCGTGCCCACAAGAAGCAAGCTCACATGTTCACCTGCGAGATATGTAATAGACAGTTCAATCGTTCGAGCAGTTACGACTGTCACCTGGCCACAGTGCACAGTAGTGGTCACAATTGTAAGTATGGCTGTCGATTCTGTGAACGTAAATTCTACTATGACAGTATTCGAGTGAAGCATGAGAATGCTGTGCACCACAAGATACGACCTTTTCGGTGCACTTGGGAGGGATGTCAATTTGGGAGCTCATGTCGGGAAAATGTTGTCTCGCATGTTGGATCTATTCATTTTTGGGGGTGCAACAGAAGGAGCAGCGCAAGATGATGAAAAATGGTGCGGGAGTGCTCGACTTTGACAAGTACGTTCGAAAAGTGATTTCAACTGTTGCTACTAGAAAACAGGCCAAGAAGTGAAGCTCGTGTCAATTTCAAGTCATATTTTTTTAAACTACTTTTGAAATTTCTATAGCAATGGATATTTCTATTTTTACATAATACTGTGACTCACTTTCTCCAACACATCGAACCAATGACTCATTAAGTCACCGAATTGATCACACGAACAGAATCGAAATTGTACCCTTAATTTTATACACAATTTACTACCCGTACATTATTCTATACCAATATTATTACTCAGTATACTTTTGATTTAATTTACTTTATCGATTTTACCATTTGACAATGCGAGATGGCAATAATTTTGTACTTTGAAATGTAAATTGATTTCAATAAAAAAAATAATCTCGCCTTTTATATTCTATAAATTGAAAATGGAAACTTTGTGTTGAGTTCAATAAAGTATTTTATTTTATTTTTGTTTTATTATTGAGAACATTTCTATTGGCAGGCTTCTGAATAAAATTTAATGCAATGGGTAATGTGCAGTGGGATAAAAAGATCGACCATCTAAATCGTTGCAAATTTTCGATTATTTATTAGATTTTTACTTACCATTTCACTTGATAGGCAACATTAAACGTCGACCAACTAAACTCTACCAATTTTCAATAAGTTATCTTTTACCTACCGTCCCATTTCACTTGATAGGCAACATTAAACGTCGACCAACTAAACTCTACCAATTTTCAATAAGTTATCTTTTACCTACCGTCCCATTTCACTTGATAGGCAACATTAAACGTCGACCAACTAAACTGTGCCAATTTTCAATTAGTTATTTTTTACCTACCGTCCCATTTCACTTGATAGGCAACATTAAACGTCGACCAACTAAACTGTGCCAATTTTCAATTAGTTATTTTTTTACCTACTGTCCCATTTCACTTGATAGGCAACATTAAACGTCGACCAACTAAACTGTGCAAATTTTCAATTAGTTATTTTTTACCTACCGTCCCATTTCACTTGATAGGCAACATTAAACGTCGACCAACTAAACTGTGCCAATTTTCAATTAGTTATCTTTTACCTACCGTCCCATTTCACTTGATAGGCAACATTAAACGTCGACCAACTAAACTGTGCCAATTTTCAATTAGTTATTTTTTACCTACCGTCCCATTTCACTTGATAGGCAACATTAAACGTCGACCAACTAAACTCATGTAAATTTTCAATTAGTTATTTTTTACCTACCGTCCCATTTCACTTGATAGGCAACATTAAACGTCGACCAACTAAACTGTGCTAATTTTCAATTAGTTATTTTTTACCTACCGTCCCATTTCACTGGATAGGCAACATTAAACGTCGACCAACTAAACTGTGCTAATTTTCAATTAGTTATTTTTTACCTACCGTCCCATTTCACTTGATAGGCAACATTAAACGTCGACCAACTAAACTGTGCTAATTTTCAATTAGTTATTTTTCACCTACCGTCCCATTTCACTTGATAGGCAACATTAAACGTCGACCAACTAAACTCATGTAAATTTTCAATTAGTTATTTTTTACCTACCGTCCCATTTCACTTGATAGGCAACATTAAACGTCGACCAACTAAACTGTGCCAATTTTCAATTAGTTATTTTTTACCTACCGTCCCAATTCACTTGATAGGCAACATTAAACGTCTACCAACTAAACTGTGCCAATTTTCAATTAGTTATTTCTTACCTACCGTCCCATTTCACTGGATAGGCAACATTAAACGTCGACCAACTAAACTGTGCTAATTTTCAATTAATTATTTTTTACCTACCGTCCCATTTCACTTGATAGGCAACATTAAACGTCGACCAACTAAACTGTGCTAATTTTCAATTAGTTATTTTTTACCTACCGTCCCATTTCACTTGATAGGCAACATTAAACGTCGACCAACTAAACTGTGCCAATTTTCAATTTGTTATTTTTTTACCTACTGTCCCATTTCACTTGATAGGCAACATTAAACGTCGACCAACTAAACTGTGCCAATTTTCAATTAGTTATTTTTTACCTACCGTCCCATTTCACTTGATAGGCAACATTAAACGTCGACCAACTAAACTCATGTAAATTTTCAATTAGTTATTTTTTACCTACCGTCCCATTTCACTTGATAGGCAACATTAAACGTCGACCAACTAAACTCATGTAAATTTTCAATTAGTTATTTTTTACCTACCGTCCCATTTCACTTGATAGGCAACATTAAACGTCGACCAACTAAACTCATGTAAATTTTCAATTAGTTATTTTGACCTACCATGCAAAAACCCTCAGAGCGCGTTATTAGACGTCTACCATCTAAACTGATGCCAATTTTCAATTAGTTATTTTGACCTACCATGCAAAAAAACCTCAGAGCGCGTTATTAGACGTCTACCATCTAAACTGATGCCAATTTTCAATTAGTTATTTTGACCTACCATGCAAAAAACCTCAGAGCGCGTTATTAGACGTCTACCATCTAAACTGATGCCAATTTTCAATTAGTTATTTTGACCTACCATGCAAAAAACCTCAGAGCGCGTTATTAGACGTCTACCATCTAAACTGATGCCAATTTTCAATTAGTTATTTTGACCTACCATGCAAAAAAACCTCAGAGCGCGTTATTAGACGTCTACCATCTAAACTGATGCCAATTTTCAATTAGTTATTTTGACCTACCATGCAAAAAACCTCAGAGCGCGTTATTAGACGTCTACCATCTAAACTGATGCCAATTTTCAATTAGTTATTTTGACCTACCATGCAAAAAACCTCAGAGCGCGTTATTAGACGTCTACCATCTAAACTGATGCCAATTTTCAATTAGTTATTTTGACCTACCATGCAAAAAACCTCAGAGCGCGTTATTAGACGTCTACCATCTAAACCGTTGCCAATTTTCAATTAGTTATTTCTTATCTACATTTCACTGGATAGGAAAAAAGACATGAATTAACTTGGAAATATTTATTGTATTGTAATTCAAATCATTGAAATGTACACAATTAAAATCATAATTCAATAATGAGTAAGCATGTTAAACAAATGTCGAATCTTATAAAAAATAGTGTCATTGATAAGTTAAGTTAAGAGGCCAGTGTAATGTAGAGACAAGAGCATAAGAAAACTCTTTTAAACCATTCGGTGCAACTCGATGCGGGGGCCTTGAAATTGGTTGTTGTTTAAATCGGTACTTCTCGGTGAAATCCGATGCACATGTTGACCAAGGGTCCCGGACCATAGCCAACAATTTCCACAGAGATCAAGCAGCTTTAGGATTGAAAATCCAATGAGAATGCATGCTGCTGGGATTAGAATTGGCCGAATAGTCTTAAGGATGGTGGCTATAGTGGTCGTGCCTTGAGGTTGGGCCAGGTTTGAGGGCAATGGTGCTGCTGAGATTGTTTGAGACAACAAAATTAGCATTGTAGATATGACGACAAATAGGAAAGTCTTTGAAGACATTGCTGAAGTGTGCAAATAAAATAATGTCAATGCACAGCGAATAAGTCGTGAATGGGCGTTTTTGGTGAGTGCAAGTGGTCGACTGGAGGCTGACTGATGGCAAAACTGGCACGAAGACTTAAACATTGGAAATTATCAGCCAAACGTGTGTTGGTAGTACCTTTGAGTACTTCAAAGTTGTAAGCTATTAACTCGGTTCTCAAGTATTGTTGTGTTTGATTGATTGATTGGTTCATTCAAATGATGACCAAATTACAGTGATTGTAAACAAACGGGAAAGCAAGCCATTTTGATCCATTTCACACGAATGGATTCAAACAAAAATGAGTTTATTTTATGGCTTTAGTATAGCATATATGATACATGTGCATTATTCGATTATGATAAATAATCGAAGTTTTTTTTCACAACCTTAGTTTAATGAGATTGGAACCATGAAACATTGAATTTGTGCAACAGATCACATCACATCTCGTGCACCACCTCGACATAATCTTTAGGCTCACCAAGTTGTTCTCCATTCGGGCCTGAACTTGGCTTGGGTACTAAATGTTTAGCTCGTATGTGACCAATTACATTGGCTTTTTGTGTTGCAGCAAAGTTGCATTCGGCCCATTTACATCGATATGGTTTGGTGCCGGAATGGACTTGTTGGTGTGCCTTCAGATTGGTTGCATTCGGTGTGCGATAGTTGCAACCTGAATGTTGACAGCTCAGTGTGGGTTTGTGTTGTGATGCAAAATGATTGAACACTTTACTCTTGTACTCTCCCGTGAATGTACAAAAGGGGAAAGAACACTGAAAATGGCCCAGTTGATGATATTCACTGTTGTGAGAGGATAACTTTTTATATGTGGAGTAATGCTTGGCACATTTGTCACAGTGCCATTGGCTGGTGTTGGCATGTGCCTGCTTGATGTGAGCACCTAGAATAAGCCTAAAATAAACTGGTTAATTGGGGAAACAAAATTTAGTAAATGCTCTCACGTGTTATCAAACGACTGTTTGCAATCCTTGAGCACACATCGAAATGGACCAATCGAATGTGTCGCCAGGTGATCGTTGAGTTCGTGTTCAGCAAACATGTCCGAACAACCAGACTGAAGACATCGAAGACTGAGAGTGATGATTTGCCTGTCTTGAGTGTTCTCTTGTGCATTCGGATTGTTCTGATTGTTTTCTTGATTCGGTTGTGCTTGCCCAGTTGACTGTCTCAAAGAATGTCTCGCCACATTTGCTTGTGCACTGTTTGGTTGAGTTGAGTCCATTCTTTGTCTTTTCACAGGTCGAGATGATGGTTCTACCTCATGATTATCATTACCGTCATTATCATCATCACCACTGTCTTCAACGTTTTTGCGTTTAACTTTTTTGACACTTGTATTTGATTTGCCATCATCCACATTGTCATCGAATTCATCAGTTTGAATTTGTGTGTTTTGTCCTTCAATCGGTTCATCGATGGCAATATCATTTGGGGCAGCATAGTTGTTATGAATTGTGATTGTTGAACTTTCAAGACATTCTTGTTTGATCTGTGTTTCGGTGTTGATTTGGTTGGTGTGATTAGGCAAAATATCATTTGAGATGATCGATTGATTAGTTTGATTGCTCTTCAAAGCAGAATCAACATTTTGTTGAATCTCGAGTGGTTCATTTTCTCCAGTTTCTGTATTATCTCTAGTAGTATCATCGTAATTTTCGCGAACCGAATTACAAATTCCTTTTTCACAATTCTCACATTTTGCAACACTTTCATCATCAATTTTCCTGCCATCTTCTTCTCCATAATCGAATTCTTGTTTGATTATTGGATCATCAGTGTGGATTGTAGAACACGTGTTGGACAGCGAGACCTCATTTTGCAAAGTGCTTTGTTCCTGTTCTCTGGTAAATTGGTCATTTGAGCATTTATCCAAACACTCTACACTCGATTGATCTGTGTTTGTTTGAGTTGGTGGTGGTGATGTTATACCAAATGCAGGGACATCACTGTTTTGTGTGTCGATTTGGCCCGACTGAATCATCGAAACTATATTTTGCTTCATCAAATTGTAGTGAATGTCCACGGTGGCATCGATGTAACTCGTGAGCATTGACTTGAGTCCGTTTCTGTTGGATTCAACCAGACTGAGCAGAGGGTGAGTTTGCTGTGACATTTTGATGCAATGAGATGAGACAAATGAAAATGAAATAGACGAAATTTTGTGAAAATCTTTTAAAGGCAACAGCATGCAGCATGTGAGTTCAGTGCGAGTGCACTTTTTTTTGTTATGATCAAAACAAGCCGATTATAAGGAGGAGTAGAATGGTCAAAGGTTACACTCAACCACTTATTTACCACTACCACTACATTTGCCCTGTTTGCTGTATCTTCTATTTATCTGTTGCTTAAGGAACTTCCCTGTCCGGTAGTGTTCTGTCTTTAGGGCTGTGAGTCGTTTTGGTTTTGCACCGCAAAATATGCGGGCTTAGCGATTTCGGTTCGGTTTGCCTTTGTCTCTTATCTCGACATTGGTCATCTCACTCATCGCCCAACTGTCTCCAAATGGATCGATTGAATAAGGTCAATATCAAACAAGGAGAAAACGATGAACAGAAAAAAAGTTTCAACTTTACATAAGTTCAAAGTCCAATTTGAAAACTGCTCCACTGAAGCACACTCGTACGGCCATCAATGCTCGAGCAGTGTAAGTTGTGTTGTGGTGAGTGCTGATGCCATTTGTGCTAGTGTTGTGGCACGAGTGTTGTGTTGAGTTGCACTTGCTCGGTTTGCACTAAAGCACGTGTGTATTGTTGCATCGAGAATTGTCTGCCTTGACCACTACTTCGATTATCATCATGTCATCCTCATCTGCTCTACCTCAATACCATTCGAATGTGTCCGTGTTGTGTCAATTGATCGGACGAGAGAAGGTGGACACGAGTTTGTGGTTGCGGGCCGAGATGCTTCGACTCGTGCACCCAATGCTCAATTCGCTTTTCCTCAGACTAATCATGTCGCCCTCATTACCATCTGTTGTGCCTTATTGCCACTCGACTGTGGCCGAGTTGGTTGAACGAGAGAAGGAGGAGACGAATAGATTGCTTCGAGGCGACATGGATCGACTCGTAAATTCGCTCTTCCTCAGACTAACCAACAAATTATTGATGAACACGGATTGGGCTGGATCGGAGAATGTTTGTGACCGTTCACAGGTGATCCCATCTGATCATATACAATCACTCAATACTGAAATACATCAACCATCTTCTCTCATTGCCCAAACATCAACTTTAAATCCAGATTACCTTCAACCACATTCGATTGGTCAAGAGGAATACGCTTCAGAAATAATAACTGAAGTTAAAAGAGGTGAGTTTAGGACAAAGTGAAATGATAATAAATTGATTTGTGATTTTAGAATTAGAGGAGGGAGAGCATGAGATGACATTGAAGAACGTACAGGACAATACAACTCAGACTAATCAATTCGGCAATCGTCCTTCAACTGATAACAATCACTTGTTCTACGAAATGGACTCGACACTTGGTGATGAACAATTTGGGAATCAACCAATTTGCGATGATCACCAACAGAATGGACAAGTGAACAATGACACTCAACAGGATTGGAACGAACCAGAGATCGAGGAAGGAGATGAGACTGAGATTGACAGTGATAACGGTGAATGTGATGATGAAGATGAATATCGAATTGTTGAAAACGCACGAACTGAAACTATTCTACCACATCGCAATGGACAAACTGAGGGAATCCTCAGGCGGTCTGTGAGAAATATGAAACGAAAGCAAACTGATGAAGTGGACAATCAGAAAGAAACGGAAAAGGAAGATGAAGATGACCAAGTGGATGATGAATCATCTCGACCTGTGAAGAGAACACGAATGGACTCAACTCAACCAAACAATGCAATTGGAGAGGAAATTGCCACTGAATGCACTACTAATCCAATTCAACCAAACCTTGCCCAACCAAATCGTCATTTGCAATGTTCACATTGTCTGAAATCATTTGACTGCAATTCCAAACTGCAGCGACATCTTCGAGTGCACACAGGTGAACGTCCATTTCAATGTGATCAGTGTGACAAAAGATTTAATGTGAAATTCAATTTAACCCAACATCAACTGATTCACCAAAATATAAAACGTTTTCGGTGTCATGAATGTGACAAACAATTTACCTTAAAACGCCATCTTGACTCTCATCTTCTAACACATTCCGGAGAACGACCATTTGCATGTCGACATTGTGATAAGTCGTTTGCTAAATCAAACCATCGGAACAGTCACGAACAAGCCATCCATCTGCATGTCAAGCCATATCGATGCAAACAATGTGGTCACACTGCCACTCAACGAGCACATATAATCACTCACATTCGAGTGGTCCATTTTGGTTTGCCTCAAACCATAAAAAAACAACAAACACTCAACATCATCGATGATCGAGATCCGAGAGAGTTGGTTGAGAAAGTGTGACTTATTTTATTTATCGATGCAATTTGCACTGATTGTTTTATAAACATATGGTTTATTGTGTAGCATTCGATTGAACTCGAAAGAAAAAATTGAACACCAAACTACAACGAATGTTTAATCTTTTTGAATGTAATCGTGAGCATTACGTGAATCGATAATGTTTAACTCGTTTTGCTCTTTCATATTTCTTGGCAAATTGAAGTGCACTACTCGAACATGCTGAACTGCTTTTCAATTGTTAAATCTTGATTGACACTTTTTCCAAGTACATTTGTACGGTATCTCACCAGTGTGCACTCGTTTCGTGGTCGTTTCAAATATGAATTAGAAATAAACTTTTCACCACAACCATCGAGTGGGCATTCATGGGAGGCATGAGTGGCGTAGTGGTTTCGAACTACGGTATGTAGAACAAATTGGACATAGTGAACAGTTGTATCTGCCTGGTTGGTGATAATAGTTTCAGTGATTGATGAGCGATTTGTGTGTAATAATAGTTTTGCAATTGGGTTCGATGCACGGATACTCTGTTTGGTCACTGTGGTGGTGAGAATGGGAGTTAATACACAAATTAGTTACATGAGAAAACACTGTTCAAAACATTTACGTGTTTAATTTTTTCACAGTTTTATTCGATTGATCACTTTTGCGCTTTCTAATGTTGCGATGATTCACATTCGATTGAACCCAATCTCCAACAACTTTCATCTGAATTCGTTTACGAACACATGCTCCACTGCTTGATGAAGCCGATGACTCAATGTCTGACTGAACAGATTGAAAAGTTCCACTTCCGATCAAATGTCCACTTTTCTTTTTCGTTTTTTGCTCATTTGATCTACGAATAATTGGCTATTGCAATTGATCACATTACTCATTCACTTGCAATTTATTTTCGATAGTTTTTTCTATACCATTTGAGATATTTGATCGATTGATTTGATTGTCTTCCAGTGCACATTGTGCTTCGAAAGGTTCGTGGTTGTTCAAATGATTGTTGGTTCATTATTGGAGATATCATTTAGTGCAGCATTGTTGATGAAATCCAATGGAATTGAAGTGATTGACGAGCTTTGAAGATATTCTTGTTTGATTTGTGGTTCAGTGTTGATTGGGTTGGTTGTATTAGGCAAAATGTCATTTGGAATAATTGGTCGATTGATTTGTTTGTTTTACAATGCAGCATCAAAATTGTGTTGAGTATCGAAAGGCTCATCTCCATTTTCTCCGGCGTCCGTATCATCTCGAGTATTATCGTAATTTTCACGAACCGAAAGACAAGAATATTCTCGAATAAAAGTGGAACTCGAAACAACATAGGAACTTTAGGCTTCAGTTCTCTGGCTCGCTCATCGTAATTGTGGATGACACTCAGGAGTGAAAACAAAAAGTACAAAAAAATTAGAAATGAAACTAAAATGTATGAGTCGATTTACGAGAGTAGAGTAAAACTGTTGGGTGTTCTATTTCTGTTGTCGAATTTTAATTCTCATACAATCGACTCGACTTTCGATTAGTTTGTCACCATTTTTTGTGCTTTTTGCAAGTCATCAACAATGAAGAAAAGTTTGCAATCTCAACGATTCGATCTGCGTCAGAGTTTGTGGAGCAATAGTCATCAAGTATCTGAAGAAGACTCGTTTGACCGCGTGAAAGTGCTCTCACCATCACTGGTCGACTGTTTGCTGCAACGCACCACACAAGACCGAACGGTTAACTTAAACAAGTACAGCAAGTCAGACGAAGTCAAAATCCCAAGTGAAGCCCTGGAAAAGATCACTTACAAGGCTGAATTTAGAATGGAGAACATGGATAAAGTGTGCAAATATGTTCAAGCAGCTCAGCCATATTTACGTTCATCTGTGGTTGATCATTCTATTGTGCTTTTGTTTGTGAATTACAATTCACAACCAAGACTGCGCACCTTCACTGTTTACGATGATGCCCTATCAATAGTTTTCAATGGAAAAGTTTTTCATAAGTTTGGCGAACAATTGCAATCGTTCGAGTATGAGGGAATTCATCCTTTTGTGGCGATCTCTGCTGTGGATGTGATGTCACGACTGAAGAAAGTCAAGATTAACATTATCGGTCCTCCTAGTGCAGGCATGGTCCAGCCAAACATTGGGCGCATCATTCCCTGGCACCAGTTGAACGTCTTTTCGCTTCGATGGGAATACCCAAGTCGTCGATCAGTGCTGGAATGTGTAATTCATCTGTTGGAACAACTTGGTCAGATGACCCAACTGAGCAAACTTTCAATCGAACTGTCATTTCACGAGTATCTTGATGTAGATTTTCACGAAGACCTCAATGCAGAAGAAATCAAACTATTTTTGACTGAAAAATTTAGCCAAATTCCAAAATTTTCTAAACTTAAGGTAAAATAAAATAGGTTTTATTATGATTTTAACTGAACCAACTTACTCACAGGTTCTCAATTTTGGTGTTGAATTGGCCAGTGGCCAAGACACTGCTCTGGACTATCGTTTCTTGGTTGGTCTGTTGGTGCCAAAACTTGGTGCAACACTGACCAAACTCATCTTTCGATTGCCTCCTTGTTTGGAGTCTACCTCAAACAGCATCTTCTTGGACTATTCAAGCGAATTTCCTCACTTGGAAACACTCGTGTTGAACTATCCAGATAATGATTCTGCTTTTCTCAAGCTTTACGATCATGAAGACAAGCGCACTCCGTCACAAAGCATTCGTCACTTGACCATGGCTAATTTTTTCGGATATAATTTTTCTTGTAGAGAAATTTTCGCACAAATTCCGTCGATTTTTCCGAATCTAGTTGAGCTAAACTTCAAAGGTTTAAACTCTCCACTACACTCTTATGGCACTTTGACCGATTACGATGCGATGACGATGATCAACCGATTGCCTCGCCTGTGCACACTTCGTTTCATGGACAATTTTCCAAGGTTGCACCATCTGTTGGGCTCGATCGAGTTGATGTGCAAACGAGCCACAGAACAGAAGCCTAAAGTGCCAATGTTGTTTCAAGTTCCACTCGGGCACGATTTCGAGGTGCTCAAGTTTTTCGTTGATCAACTGCCAGACGAGCTGAAGCACAAGTTGTATTGCTGGGATAAAGCAGCCAACTGGATTCGACTTTGTTAAAGTATTTCTTCTATTTTAATAAAGCTCATTTTGTTTTTCACTATTTTGATATTCACTCTATTTTGACTGTACTATAAACGCAAACAAACGCCATCAAATTTGAATAGATTAAGATAAAGCTCTTTGCTCAATAAATTATTATTTTTCTTGCGAGATGGCGCCACTATTTTTTGTCGAATTTTGCTATAACACATCCCAACTTTTCCCAACTTATTTCTATTTACCACACGTAGTAATGAGCATTTGTTTATGCTTCGGTGAGTTTGTGTTATTCAAAATGACGATGAACAGTCTTCAAGCTCAACGAATCGAACTGCGGAAGGGTTTGTGGAGTAATTGTCATCATCGCGTATCCACTCTCGACTCGTTTGACCGTGTCAAAGTGCTCTCACCATCACTGGCCAACTGTTTGCTACAACACACCACACAAGACCGAGAGGCTGACTTAAATTACGATAGCAGAAAAATTGAGGAGAAAAATGCTATCGAAGCTTTGGAAAAGTTGACTTATTATTCGACTGAATATGAAGAAGAAGAGCAATACAATGAAAGATGCGACTATGTCCAAGCAGCTCAGCCATATTTACGTTCGTCTATGATTGACAAGTATTTTGTGCATTTGTTTGTGCAACACAGCTCGCAACCAAGACTGAGGTCTATCAAAATTTATGAAGATGACGAATCACAAGTTTATGAATATAAAGCTTTCGTCAAATTTGGTCCACAACTGCAATCGTTCACTTATGGCGGCACTTTTCCCTTTGAACTCATCTCCTCTGTGGACGCAATGTCTCGATTGAAGAAACTCAAAATTAGCTTTTGGCATTCTGCTGGTGAACGCATGGTACAGCCGAACATTGATTACATCATTCCGTGGCACAAGTTGAGCTCATTTTCGTTTTGGTGCGGTCTAGCAGTGCTTGAATGTGCTCAACTGTTGGAGCAACTTGGCCAGATGACCCAACTTCGCAAGCTTTCAATCGAGCTGCCATTGCCCAAGAATATTGGTTCCACCAAAGCTGAAGAAATTAAACAATTTTTGACAGTTAAATTTAGCAAAATCCCAAAATTTTCTAAACTTGAGGTAAACATCATAGATTTTTTTAAATATTGGCTAGTAAACTTTACTCACAGGTTCTCCGTTTTGGTGTAAATATGGTGAAAGGCCAAGACTCTACTCTTGACTATCGTTTCTTGGTTGGCCTATTGGTGCCCAAACTCGGTGCAACACTGACCAAACTCATATTTCCTATGCCTTTAAGCTTTTCATCTACCTCAAACTGCATTTGCTTGGACTATTCCAACGAGTTCCCTCACTTGGAGACACTAGTGTTGGACTATCGATTTAATGATGATGACACTTTTCCAAAGCTTTACGAACATGACGACAAGCGCACCCCCTCCCAAAGCATTCTCAACTTGACCATTGCTTACTTTCATGAAGAAAAGTTTTCTTTTAGTGAAATCTTTCAATCTATTCCAAAACAAATTCCGGACATCTTTCCGAATCTTGTTGAGCTAAATTTCAAGGTTAAAGACACAATCGAATTCCAATTTAGCTCGAAACTCACCGATCGAAACGTAATGAGCATGATCGAGCGATTACCTCGCTTGCGCACTCTTCGCTTCATGGACAATTTTCCAAAGTTTAGACGTTTGATGGGTTCGATCGAGTTGATGTGCAAACGAGCTGTAGAACTGAAGCCTAAAGTGCCAATGCTGTTTCGAGTTCCAATCGGGCATGCTTTCGTGTTGCTCAAGTATTCCAACGTTCAACTGCCTGATGAGCTGAAGCACAACTTCTATTGCTGGGAAAAGGCAGCCAAGTGGATTCGAATTTACTAAACACTCTTTACTTTATTGATTAAACTTTAGTTTTAATTGTCATTGATTATTTTTTTACCGTATCCCGAAGCTCTTCAAAACATAAAACTGAAATACACTGCATTTTATTCTTTTGAGTAATTTGAATTTGTCAATTTGTCATTTTGTTATTTTTCTTCTATATTTTAAACTTTGTCTTTATTCGTCATTGGTTATTTATTATTGTCAATTTAACTCTATTGACCAAATGAGCAGCATTCAAACATATAAATTGTATTTGTTGTATAGTATTATAATAATTAAGTGAACAGACAACTCAGCTGTGCAAAAGTAGTGTGTTACAGACCGAGTGAGAGAGAGGCATCGATTGTCTCACACAGGCACAGTCAGCTGTTTCGTTTATCACTGAGAAAAGTGGTGGTCTAATGCATTCGGCGTTCACCGCTTTTTGTCGAATGCATTAGACTGAGCCAAAAAGGTCGAATGCATTCGACCTTTTTGAAAATGACCGAATGTATTTGACCGAAATATTTTATTTTACTTATTCGAAAATGGTCAAATCCATTCGACCATTTTAAAATGACCGAATGTATTTGACGAAATATTTTATTTTACTTATTCGAAAATGGTCAAATCCATTCGACCTTTTTGAAAATGAGCCAGGAATTACCGAATGTAATTGAAATGAGCATTAAAATGTTATTATTAATTTTAGTAAGGTACATTGAGACAATATTTGTTATAATTAAAGCAAAATACAGCGAGAATATCATTATGTAAACAAAAAAAATACAATGTGGTAATACAATAAGCATATATAAAAAACATTGTATCGTTATTTCTTCCTGTTTCTTTCAGACATGGCCAAACTTGTGCCAAATTTGGCGTGCTTGGTCTTGATTGGGGTCGGAATGCCAGCCGCTTTGCGAGCCTTTTTCTCCAAACGATTTTCACGGCTAAATTGTTTGCCAAATCTGTCCATCATTAGATCCTATTAAATGATTTACATTAAATTAAATTCAAATAAACTCAAATGTTTATTACCGTAAGACGTGTCTTCTTCAAGCTAGTTTTAGTTACTCCATTAATGAAGCCAATATTCTTTGGGTCCTTAGAACCTTCAATTTCACGAAATTCGTCATATCGTTCTTCAAGTCTAGGGAAAGCGAACAATAGGCCAACAAGAAAATCTCGTCGATCCACTGGAGACATTCCGTGCCGGTAAAACAAGCTCAAAATGTCTCGATATCGTTTAAGTAAACGAGTTAATCGTTTAGAAAATGTCATCCAGTCTGAGCTTATGATTGTATCATCTTTGTCTTGATCGGTAAGCCAATTGAAAAGTTCGCCAGAAAAGCGCCTGTACTTGAACTTAGTTGTGCGCAAATTGTACTTCGTATTATCGTAAGGATCCTCGACCAACCAATTAGGCATCTTTTCGCGAGGTGTTACCTCTTCTTCGCCAACTAAATATCCACATTCCTTAATTGGATTGTTGGCAGATATAGTTTGACTTTGATCGCTGTCATCTGCCTTGTCGTCAATTTCTTTGCTTGATACGGTCGTGTCATTCTCTTGGTCATTTTGTGAAAGTTCTTTTTGTAGATCTTCTTCAGTGAATTTCTCATAATCATCATCATCTTCATAATCCAAATTGACCCGATCGTCTGTAGATAATACAAAAGTAAACAATCAATTCTCAACTTAGGCAAAAATAATTTATTTACCATTTTCTTCGTTATTGCTAAACTCGGGTTTCTTATAAATCTTTCGCTTCATGCATCGTTTTTCTTAAAGTAAAAAAATAGTCAGGAAACAATAATTCTAAACACACATTCGTAGATAATTAAACTAACCGTTAGGATCGATGTTCTCGTAATTATCAGTCATTGTGACACGAAGTTGAAGAAATCACAGAGCGACCGATATAAATGACCGTTGCTAAACAACAAGTGGCAGTGTGTGTCGCACAACTGTTTGTGAGTGAGCGCGCTCACAGGTGAACCGTTGAGTGGAATTTGTCAGTTAGAGTTGCTTGTGATTGGCTGATTGGTTTGTGCGCATGAGTAGTAATAAAATACGTTTGATTTTCGTTTTGTTCGTTTTCACAACGTTTGTCAGTGTCAAGTGCAGTGCAACCCTTCTGCTCTCGCTGCTGTCACTTCTAGAGCAGTCTTCCTCCAATCAAGTTGCAAGTTTTGTGCCTACCGAACGATTACATTTATTCTTGTTCTCATCATCCAAGTCTCTTCGAATGACATCAAAAATGACAAAAGCAACCAGAGGAACCGAATGTTATAGAGGATCTGACTTCGAGGAAGTCATGAACAAATTACTCGAATTCGGTCCGAACAAAGATTTGGCAAAGTCCAAGAAATGTCCGAAATGCGTTTTACGTCTATTTAACGCCGTTGGTTTACTGAGACATATTGAGAAGTTCCATCCAAATTTACAACGTCACGGAAAGTATGTACCAATTTCTTATTTATATTTGTGTTTACATATTATTTTTATTAGGCCTCCTATAGAGCTGCAACCAATGGAACCAACTATGGAAATGTATGAAATAGAGAGAAATTATTCGGATTCCGTGGAAATTGAGTTGGTGGATGATAACGGAGTCGTCTTGCCGAAAATCCATCAAGTTGAAGAGTATTATTATGTTGAGCCTGCAGAAGACGAAGACGACGACGAATATTCGAATTATGCCGATATGAACGAAGTTGTCCGAATCATTGAAAGCGTAAAAGATCATCCATTTTTTAAGGTAAATTTGTTTGAAATCTGTATGTTTCTAATTCTAATTATATTTTTTATTACTTTTAATATAGAAAGTCATTAGGCTTGTTTTAAGTAAAAAAGCACTTTTCCTTCCTGCCAAACACATCAACCAAACGATCGCTGAAGCTCTCGAAATATGTTCTGACGAGATGGACTCGACTAAAACAAGAATCGATGACTCCATCAGAGTTTGCCGAAGTGAATATTTACAAGACTATTATTTACAACACAACAACAACAACAACTATGAACATAAGCATCAATATAGCAAAAATATTGCTGATATTATGAGATGCTTTTTGGATCCATGTATGTCGATTCATAAAAGGCACCAAGCAATGAGGGCATACATTGA
This sequence comes from Rhizoglyphus robini, assembly GCA_023373905.1. Classification (NCBI taxonomy): domain Eukaryota; kingdom Metazoa; phylum Arthropoda; class Arachnida; order Sarcoptiformes; family Acaridae; genus Rhizoglyphus; species Rhizoglyphus robini. The sequence goes on from JAKIJQ010000080.1 coordinate 785,010, forward strand.
ACTAGAAACAAACTTTTTGGAAGTAGACCTTTTCCCCGAATACCAGGAGAAGCACCTCGAGTTTTTAGATCAACTGCCCGACGATGATAAATTTTTTACCAATTTGCCTTCTACTTTGAATCCTTTCAAGCTCAAAAAGAATGTTTTACGAAGAGTCAAGGATGCACGCAAAAAGTACTGGCTGCTTACAACCAAATTCTGGAAGAACATTCAAGACGAAAATATATATTGTGAAGGTTCGTTGTACGAAGAAGAATTAACTGACGATTCTCGACCAAAACTGAGGCAACACCATGTATCAAAATTGCAGTACCTTAGAGTGACTGCCGAGAAAAAGTATATTTTATTAGACAATTTGCATTTCGCAAATGATTTCTTGTTTAAACTAGATAATGACAATTTGTTAATCGAATGGATTCATTAATAATGGCAATAAAGCCTTTTAATATTGTTATATTGTTTTGTATAATTATTAGATAAAAAAGGTCAAATGTATTCGACCATTTTCAAAAAAAGTCAGCACAGATATCACGTCAAATGCATACGACCCTTTTTGAAATTGTCTAATGTATTCGGTCATTTTCAAAAAGGTCGAATGCATTCGACCTTTTTGGCTCAGTCTAATGCATTCGACAAAAAGCGGTGAACGCCGAATGCATTAGACCACCACTTTTCTCAGTGATGTTGCATGCTGTCCTACCGGTATACCGAACACCGCTCTCTGTCATTTCTCCGCCAGCGGACCGCCACCAACCACCGACGGTTCTCCTTTCTTTCTGTTTGTTCTATTCGTGATTTGTCTTATCTCGTCTCAAAATGTCAAATGAAAACAAGTTCGATACATCTGTGAATCGACTCGAAAGTCTAATTGACTCGAACCAACAAGAACTGAAGCGTGATGTTGAGTCACTAATCGACCGGCGATTTGTTGAAGGAAGAGGTCAACAAATTGAAGTGTGCTCAGTCTGCTCTCGATCACATCAACAATCTGATGGCACAGTGGGACGATGGACGCGATTTGAATGACTTGCCTAATCGTATTTGTACCATACTCGAAGGTGTCACTGCAAACAAAAACCATCAAACACCCGATTTGGACACATCAGAAGTTGGTGATAATGTTACTGTTGAACAGCCAGCGAAGCTAGGGGGAAATGAGTCTAGTACAGAAGCACACGTGAATGGTCTCGACACAAATGTTCCTCTACTTTCAACTGTCAACGATATCAACTCATCGACTAGTGACAACGAACAAGTGAACTATCTCGACACTGTCGAACCAATTCCTTCTACAGTCCACAGCAGCAAGGACGTACCTACATCAAGTTCAATCATTCACACGAACATCAAGACTGAAGGTAAGCAATTGTAGTTGTTGTTGAATGTTGACATAATTTAGTGCATTTCTGTGCGTTGTCTAGATGCATCAAACAGTCAACAGTCAGTCCAAATGTGTAAACGAGTCAAGATGGAACAAGATGCACAATACATCACCGACTCGGACTCGGATAGTGACTGCGATTGTGACGAGTGCATTTATGGCATTGTGAAGCAAGAAGTGAAGGAGGAATTCGTTGAGACTTGCCAATTGGATCGAAACAACGGACAGTCTGTTCAACTTGGGTCTCAAGTCAAGACTGAAGTCAAGGAAGAAGTGGAAAGTGAAGAAGAAAATGTCATCGGACCTGAGGATGGCGAAGGACTCAACCACAGCCAAAACGAATATTTACACGAGGAGTCTAATGGAACGAATCAAGGTTCCGTGAATGACCAACAAGTGGACAAAGGTGATGATGGGCCAAATGAGCCAACCAATGACCAGAACGAATCGCCAACTTTGAAACAGTCTAAAACTCGCAAACGAAGACGCACAGACAAATCACAAGTTACCGAAAATTCTTCATTCGAGAATAGTTTGACTAGCGACGAAGTGTCCTCTCCTGGTCCGATGATGATGTCGAAACGAACTCGAATGTTTTCTTTTTTGGATCGCCGAACGAATTTTGGTCAAATGAGCACTCAACCAAAAACTGATTTACGTGAAAGCGGCGATCGAAATGGAAATGGAGAAGGAGAAAATGGCGTCGAACAAAGTGAAAACGAAGAAAGGTGGTTGGACAGTGAGACAGAGTTGGGTGATGATGAAGATGAAGGAGGAAATTACAAGATTAGGACTATCAAGTTGAAATGCACCGAGGATGGCTGTGAGGATGAGGTTTCGAACAGAGTCGAGTTGCACGATCACTTGCGAGTTATACATCACATATCTCCTTATCGATGTTTGGCTGAAGGATGCGGCGAACGGTTTGAGCAATGGTGAGTGTGGTGTGGTGGTGTTGAGTTGGTTTAATTGATTTGCTTTATAGGATTGAGCTTGGTAATCATGTTCGATACAATCATTCGAACATCTCCACTTGGTCATGTCTTCACTGCACCAAGACATTCAAGTCTCAGCATCTTTTGTACAAGCATCTACATTTGTATCACTTCGAAGGTCAATTCAAGTGTGGCTACGATGGTTGTCACTATGATCAAGTGGCCACACTTCGATCCGAAATAAAGAGTCATCAGAGATCCGTCCATCCCAAGCCAACAAACTCAACAATCTTTACTTGTCAATTCAACAACTGTGGCAAATTTTTCAACCACAAGGGCACGTTCAATCGTCACCAACTAGTCCACGCTGGTGTCAAGCCTTTCCGTTGTGACTGGATTGATTGTCACAAGTCATTCACCCAAAAAGTTCATCTCAACGCTCACAAACGAATTCATCAAAAGGTCAAACCTTTCAAATGCACCTGGAACATGTGTGGTTATGCTTCAACACAACAAAGCGATGTAATCACACACATTCGCACTCAACATTTCGGTCTCCCAGCAAGCCAGAAGGAACAACGTCAACTCGGCATTGAAGACAATCGAAACCCTCGTGACTATCTCCTCAACACTACAACACCAATCTAACCATGATATACCACAATTCCACCTTCGCACATTCCACGTTAGTCATTTTTTGTGTTCTGGTTACTCCACCTCCACTCCATTCCATGAAGATTAAATTTGGTCACATTACAGAGAACTTAACAATGACAGAGAAATAAAGATTTTTAATGCTTCATTAAATTTTTAAAATTAATTACAAAGACACTAAAGACAGTGACAAATTACTCAATTTCCAAATTATCCATTAAATTTGTAGTATTCAATTTCTGAGCCATCAATCTGTGGATTGAACTCAACCAGTGTTTCACTCATTTTGAACATAACATAACACAGTGCCGACCACTTGGTCCTTCAACATTTCCAGTGGTGATTTACCCGAAAGGTAACCAACAGAGCCAATCAGATTCATTGCTGTCTGCATGATTGGATTTGGCTGGTCGACAGTGTCTTGGGTTGCACTATTGATTAGATACTCAATCACAACACAAACATGCATTCGAACTTTACACAAAAACGAAAATAAATCATAAATAAAATAATCGATAATGAGTTATTATTAATGACGAATATGGCCTTGATATTATAAAGGTGAACTTGCTCGAGAAAATTAAAATCATCAAATCAAATACAAAAAGACAAGAATATTCTCGAATAAGAAGAGTTTATGATTCAAAATGAATTCATATCCGAACACAGCAAAAAGCCTACCCCGGGGTTTATTCGCGGTGACACACGGTGCCGTTCTGACTGGACCAACAGGACCATACAACCAGTTCCCTCAGTCAGACCAACACACACACGCACAAACACTACAAACAAATATCATCATCATCACCATCTCGATCGGTCACCGTGTTGTGTTCGTCACCCGACACGATGCTGCCTAACTTGAGTGTGCCCCAGTGACAAACACAAAAGCCACAGCACCGCTCACCGAGGTAGGCCAAGGTGCATTCTCTTGGTTGAGTATTTAACTGAATTTTCAAAATTGTCAACCAAAACTAATTTCAAATGTAATAATTCAATCAACAAGATAAAAAAACAATATTCAAATTGTGTTTGAACTAAAGCAAACGAAAATGCAAACAAAAACATTCCTGTAAATTCTTCATGCTCGAAATAGTTTCCAGTAATAAGTTGTGTTGATATGCAGCACATGTGATTGTCTGCTTTGTATACTAAAACACGCGTGCACAAATCGAGATTTGTCTACATCGCGAATTGTCTTGTCTTAACCACTCTTTGATTACCATCATGACATCGTCATCACCATTCCCACCAGTTGTACCACAACACTGTTCGAATGTGCCCGTGTTGTTTGAATTGCTGAGAGGAGAGGAGGAACAATGTCGAGTGTGGTTGCGTGACGAGATGAAACAAATCCCTGACCCACTGATTGATTCGCTCTTCGGCAGATTCATCATGTCGTCGTCGTTTCCGTCTGTTGTGCCTCAATCTCGTTCGACTGTGTCTGAGTTGTGTGAATTGCTCGAAGGAGAAAAGGTGGAGACGAGGAAGGTGCTGAGAGGCGAAATGGACCGACTGGTCAATACTCTCTTCGATAGACTAACCAACAAGTTGAGGACAAACTCGGATTTGGATCGATCGGAGGATGGTGGTGACCGTGCACTGGTGGTGGATACAGTGGACAGAGTCGAATCAGCCAATGCCATATCACAACAACCATCTTCTCTCATTGCCCAACCATCAACTTCATCACTCAATCCCGTCCCCCATCAACAACACTCAAATGGTAATGAAAAGGAATTGAATACTGTGGAAATGATTGAGATTAAGGAAGAGGTTGAGGATGGAGAGGAGACTCGGATTATTGACATCGATGGATTGATTCAAGACAACGAACTTGTTAAAGAAGAAGTTGATGATGAGGACGAATCTACCAAGAGTGGAGAAATGATGGAAATTAAGAAAGAAGAAGATGAGGAAGAAAACGAATCTCTGATTAATGACATCGAGGGTTTTGATGAATGTGATGATGCTGATGGATCTCGATCGGTGGAGAATGCACCAATGGATTGGGTCAAGCAAGAGATCAAGGAGGAGTTCGAGGATGGACAAATGATGCACATTAAAAAAGAAGAGGAGGAGGATGGAGAAGAGACTCGGGTTATTGAAATCGAGGGATTGACGCAGGACAGCCAAGGTGGTGATGGCCGTGTACCGATGGTGGATCTATTTGATCAAGTCGAATCACCTAATCCCGAATCGCATCAACCATCAACTTCATCTTTCAGTCCCAATCCCCATCAACAACACTCGAATGCTGACGCGAAAAGTGGCAAACGGAAAAGCCAGACTGAATCAACAAATAAAGCAGTGAAAAGAATTAAACCTGGGAATGATGATCAAGTTCATCAAAACGAAGAAGAAGAAGAAATAGGGACCCAGAAAATTATAACACTCGAAGTGAACTGCACCGAACCTGGCTGTAAGACTATTTTGAATAGTCGCTCAATGTGGAAGGAACATTTGTTGACTCGCCACGGCCAAATAGCTTACAAACAACTTAAGGACAATGTTCGACTCGACCAACAGTAAGTGATTGCCATTTCACTGTTTTGAGTTTCACTGATTTTCATTTAATAGCGGGCCGACGGACTATATCTGTACAGACTGCCAAGCAGTCAGCAAATGGCAACATTCGCTCCTACAACATTGGAAACTACATCACCAAACAGGCAAATTTGAGTGCTCAGTTTGTGGGTTTGTGGCCAACTTGTCGTATGAAGTTCGCAATCATCAACAAAAGAATCACCTCAAGAAGAAGTTTGAATGCACCTTCGAGGGATGCAACAAAGCATTTAGGAACAATCGCGATTTGGAACAACACAAACGAATCCACAACGGCGAGAAGCCTTTTGCGTGTATTTGGGACAACTGTCAATCAACTTTCAATCAACTTTGTGTTGCAACTCGACATGTCCGGATGCGTCATTTTCATTTGCCTCGAACAGTCAAAGAGCAACAGGAACGGAACATAGTCGATACACGTGACCCGCAAATGTTTGTCCGAGACATTACAAATTAATATGTGAGGTCATTTATTTAATATATTCACAACACAATCTCTATTGGGATTCTTTTTTCTGTTCTTACATTATGCAACATTATACTTTACATTTACTTCTGTAGTTTATTTCTTATTAATACTTTTACTATATCACATTTACTATGTTCAACATTCAGATTTAAACACACCATATTGAATCAATTTGATTTTTGTATACTTTTGATAATAAACTGACTGCTAGATTTGATTCGAAATTGTATATTGTTCATTTGCATTTTGTTGGATATGTACGATAGTGTACAATTGTACTTTGTGCAAATAGTCTAAAAACTGAATTAAATTCATTCGAATAACACCGCAATGTAATGCAACTTTATTATTTGAAGAACCGAGGTAGGCCAAGGGGCATTCTTTTGGTCGAGTATGTAACTGATTTTTCAAAATTTTCAATCAAAAATTTAAATATAAATTCAATCCACAATATCAAAAACAAAATTCAGGATTCAACTTATGTTTGAACTAATGCAAAAAGCGCAAACAAATTGTTCTTTCAAAATTGCTCGTAATAGTTCACAGTAATAAGTTGTATTGAGATCTATTTTAGCGATTTGTTTCATGATCCAAAAGCAAACAAACTTTTCAATCACGATCAAAACGTTATAAATTATTGTACATTTGCACTCAATTCGTGGTCATTCGAACGTATATAAAGGTTGCCCTACTTTGTGCGCTCATTAGAATCATAATACTTAAATTCATACTTAAATTTGAAAATCAAATTTGAATTTCATTTCACTTTGTTCACATGTCTTCTTATTGCACCGAAATTCCTATCAAATGGATTCCTGAAACACCTACATGGGTTATATGATTTATCAAATAATCAAAATTTTTTAGTGTGATTATTTTTTCATTATTTCGTCGGATTTGACCGAATAAAAAATTATTTAAATTTTTGTTTATGCTAAATTAGTAATTAGTTATCTTATTGCATCGACAGGAACGTTCCATTTGGAACAATAATAGTTTAATCATCAATCAATCATCATAAATAATTTTTTTATCTTATCTTATTTAAGTTGAAAATTTTTTTTAATTATATATATTTTAAAGAGTAAATAATGACACTTTAGACTTTTAGTTGCAATTTAAAACTTAAACAAAAAGGTAGATAATTTTTTGTGGTGTCAAATCAAAAGAAATAACGAAAATAATCACTAAGTCAAAAAGTAGCAATATTTGATATATCGTATAACCCCTGTAGGTGTTCCAGAAATCCGGATGCCATTACTATTATTCATTACGAGGGTCAAGGGTCTCAAAACCGAAACCAAAAATAAAATTGGCAACATTCGGTTTCCAACTTTTTGACGGTCAACTATGATGTTACTTAATGAACACACGGTAGTTTGAGGTAACGATACCATTTGATCGGCATTTCGGCACAATCAGAAGATAAGGTATATGTGAACAAATGAAAATTTAGAGATTTAATAAAATCATTTAAAAATTTCGAACCTTTATACAGGAATATTCCTTCAAACGATACAAACCAATTGGTGTGCGTGCAAATAGTCAATTACTCATTGTGTTGTTGACAACTTGTTGTCGTGATTGAAATCAAGTTTGCTTTAGCATTGAAATAAATTGAGCAAAGATTGCAAAACACATTTGGAATATTTTGTAATGATTAGCAAACACATTAGCCTTAACAAACAAGTTGACCTTTGAAACAAAAGAGATTTATTATGTAATACAGTAAAGTGCCTATAATTCGAATTTTTTTTGCAGTCAACTTTGGAATTTGATTTCGAATTACGAATTATGGGAACAGGCTATTTTAACCCAAACTGAACATGTTATGTTAAAATAGCCTAATAAAATGTCATGTTTTGTGCATCCAAATAAGGTCTTTATTGTAAACAAATTTAGGACAATGTTTAGAATCAATATATAAGGTTTATACAAAATTGAAAATATACAATATTAAATTAAATCTGCTTAAAAATAAGATCGAATGTCCGATTGTTTCTTTTGATCGATGTAAGCTCGAATAGTGTCATTGAGGTAATTGGTAAGAAAAGCAGATGATTCTGTTGATCCAACTTTAGTTTGGCACGAATGTTGTAGAAGAATAGAGAGCGCATTAATTGCCTCCTTGTGAGTCACATCTGGCTCAGCTTCGTGATCATCGTCTTCAATTTCTGTATCCGAGCCGCTAGGTCCTTCCATCAAAGTGTCTTCATCGCAGTCACTTGTCTCGTATTCTTCCTCTTCCTCTCCTATCAGCAGGTTATTGTCGGCATTGAGATAGTCTTCAATGGACACATTGGAAGGAAAGAGCTGTTCGAATATAATGCGATTGACAGCTGGGAATTCTGGAAATTCTTCCGCCTCTTGATCATCTTTCACGTGAATGCCAGGGAGGGATTTTCGAAAACAATTCGAAATTGTCTGTGATGTGACAGACTGCCAGGAGGTACTCAGCAGACGGATCCCTTGCAGTAGATTGATCGGTTTGATTTGAATCGTTTCGTTGGAATCTTTTATTAGCGACCAATAGAAATTAATTAGGTTTCGTTTGTAAATAGCTTTGGTGCTGGCAATGATTCCTTGATCCATGGCTTGTGAAACTGATGTCGTGTTGGCAGGAAAGTACATAATTTCAATTTGCTTCAACTTGAGCTTCAGATTACGATGACCTGAAAAATTGTCGAGGAGGAGAAGGACTTTGCGCTTTTCTGTGGCAAACTTTCTTTCAAGTGTTTGAAGCCATTCTCGGAACAAGTGGCGGGACATCCAGGCTTTGGTTTGGTGGCGGTAATGTGCTCCAATCTGTTTGACAGTGTAGTGTTTCTGTCTGGATGTCATCTTAGGAAAGCATCGAGGCTTGGTAGATTTACCAATGACCAGTGGGACCAGCTTTTCTTGGCCAGACATGTTTGCACATAGGAGTACTGTCATTCGTTCCTTACTTTGAGATCCACCGTGACATTTTTCGCCTTTGAATGCAATTGTTCGACTAGGCAAAAGGCGATAGAATAAGCCAGTCTCGTCGGCGTTGAAAATGTTTTCAGGTTCGTAACTTTCCAGTTTAGCTTTATTCTCCACGAGCCAATCTTCGAACACCTGCAAATCAACTTTTGCAGACTCGCCACACACTGTCACAGTGGACAGACCTTTTCTCCGTTTAAATCCGCGCAACCATTTATTCGAGGCGCCAAAGTGTGGGTACTGCATCTCTCGTGCCAAAAAATTGTGCTCTCTCTTTAAGCCAAACGCCAGAGGATGTGAGAGAGTGATTGTACATTTTAGAGAAATCTGCAAAAAGGCGCTTTTCAAGCAAATCGTAAACTGGCTTTTTTGATCGATACTTTTTTCGTTGATCCACGGTTTAATGCGTTGTTTAGAATCTTGTCTTTGTTTGCAAGGTATCCAGAAAGTGTTGAGACTCCAATCTTGTGCTTCAAAGCAAAATCTTTCAGTTTGGGCTTGATGACTGCATTTTCGTACTCTTGCACAATCTTGGCCTTCTCCTTGTCACTTTTGCTATTGTAGATTGTGCGAGGCATCTAGAGAAGTTACTTATTAAATCAAATCAAATCCAAACAATGACTTACTGTTGTGAGAAGTTGAGGTAATTAAAAGAAAAGAGAGCGGAAAAAGAAGACACACAGAGCACGTGTGACGTGCTGGCGAACTCAAGACACAATGCTGTAGTGGAGCAAAGTGCACTCACACACCTACAGACGACTCCATCAGTCGTGGGTCCTGCATATAGTATGTTTTCTTGTATAATTTCATAAACAAAGTATAATAAAAGTGTTTACTACACAAATCATCAATCAAAATCGTGTTTTTAAAAATTTTAATTAATTTTTTTCGAATTAACCCTTTAAAGTCATTTCGAATTACGAATTATGGGAGTTTTTTCGAAATATGAGACCATTTTGTACTGTAATAGGTACCGAAATATAGGAATTTTGACAATTTTCGGTTCGAATTGCGAATTATGGGAGTATTCGAATTAAGGGAGGCACGAATTATGGGCACTTTACTGTAAAGCAAATAAAGATATTGTTTTGGGAAAATGTTCATATTGAGGATATTATAAAGTATAGTAAAGTATTATAAGGTATAAAGAATAAATAATATAAAAGAGAATATGTTTCACATATGGATTAGCATTGTAATTAGAACAATGGTTAAAGACAATCGGCGGACAATTGTCTGAAGATTAAATGTAAAGAAACATCCAATAGATCATTCTTATCGATGTCTTTTTCCAGAACGTTTTGCAAAGCATAGATAATATCGGAAATTTCGATTCTTAGATATTTTTAGACTCTTCTGGTGGTTCTTGATTGGATTTGGACGAATAGTAGAGAACAAAGCAACCAAAAGATGCACACAACAGTGCATAACCAACTGAATGAGGTACAAAAGTCCAACGGTGGTGTGAAGTCGAGAAATTCCGAATGAATCAATTTTCGCCACCTCCTCTGCCTTGTTATGGACTTTCTCGTGGAATTTGTCGATTTGTGAAGATGAAGGTGTGCATAGAAAGATGGTAGTGATGATGATGATGAACAACATTGAGATAGTAACGAGAACCAGAGGACCAAAACCTGAAGAATTAGAAGGAGCCATCTTGGTGAAAGAGATAGGTTAAAAGATAGATGGTAAATGCGTTCAAGGCACAAATGAACGAGCAGATAGTAAACAAAGAGTAACGACGTTATATTTGTTGTGTGCTCAAAACACGATTGCGCATGCGTTTCACTTGGATTTGTTTGGAAATGGAGAAAGAAGGGGAGATTCTCAATTGAAATTAAATAAAAGAATATAAATATGATATTTATTATGTAATCATAGAGAACAATGCATTCAGAGAACAGTTGTGTTCATTGTAAAATTATCGGAAAAAAGAAAATATAAAAGAAAACCAATTCAGCAATGTTTCCCATGTAGATTAGTATTGTGATAAAAACAAAATGATTATACAGTGATTGGAGGACAAATGTGTGAAGAGATTATGTAAGAATGTGTGAAACATTCAAGAGATACAACGCTTTCGAATTCTAATAAGCTTTACTTTTGGCAATTTCTTTTTCATTTTATATTTCTTCTGTGGACGGTTAGTGTTCGAAGAATTCTTTGAATTAGTAGAATAGATGAATACTCCCACAGCCAACAGAATGAACACGAACACAAGGCGAGTGATGATGTAACGAAAGTTGGGTCCGAATGCAATTGATTGTAGTTGATTGGTCATTCGTGGCACGAGTAGATAGAAGACAATCTTGCGAATGATCACTCGATCGATTGAGTCGTTGTGGTTGTTGTTGTTGCCCTTTGAGAGAAGATTCATCATCACAAAATCCTGCTTCATCCATTCGAGTGCATCTGCAGTGACAACCACCATTTGGCCTTTGTCATTCTTGTTGACTCGAAGGTACGTCGAAGCCTTAACACGGCTCACGTAACGATTCATAATTCCGGGCAAGATCATAGCTGTGTTGAGATAAGAATCGGGTACTATGATTTCGTGTAAATCAGTGGACAGGTGAAGGGGTAATTGGGTGCCATAGACGGGACAGATTGAGGACACGAACGAGTGAATAGATTCGTTGGTGGCTGATGGAACGGCACTGGACAAAGACCATACAAAATAGTGGAACGGGTACTGGTTGGAGTGTGGCAATGCCTTCGGTCCACAGAATTGATTCAGGAATGGGGCCAAAGTATAATGTTCTAAAAAGTGAAAATTGAAGATTTAGGGCTTTTGACAATAAAGTTATTCTCACCGAAATACCATGCCGCCTCAAGAGTCTGTCTAAAGGTGTTCATAATGGTGAGACTAAATTCTTCACGTCGAGCTTTGGCAAATTCAGTTGGAATGATATAACAAAACACAGCCTCACGCGGTCGGTACTGTTCCACCAGTTGCATTGCACTGGCCCATTTGGCCACCAGTTGGCCATAATCAGTAGTAGGTTGATTGGTTGGTTGATTGTCATAATCTGAATAGTTCGAGTAATGTTGATCGAGTTGTACGAGGTGCACCAGATCGCCTTCCTTCACGGGTTGTGCATAATGTGAACAGTTGAGTTCGTGTGTTGTGGCACAGTTCACATCACGATCGTATATTTCAGCACCGAGTTGAATCCACCGAGCAGCACACTCCACATCACAGGAATAGTTGGCGAATCGGTGTAGATCGTGTCGAGTTATGGCCACCAGTAGGGCAAAGTGCTCACGGCTGTACACTACACCAGGTGTACTGCAGTTCTGTCGTATAATGTCAGCCAAATCCCAGGCTGTTAGGTCCGAGTAGGAGTCGCGTCCGAATATTCTCGACTTGACTTCTGCCTTGATGACACACTTTTGACAGGTTTTGGCTTGTGCGGAAGATGGAAAGGTGATGATGATGATCAACAGTAACAACAACAGAGGAACATAAGAACCAGAAGGAGCCATTTCGTGGGTAAAAATGAGGAACGAGAGAATAAAACAAAACAAAGAAGGTGAGGTGAGACAGTCGAGACAAACAGACCAAATGTGCAGAGGACGCCGAGTTTGACAACACGTGCAACTTTTGTTGTACAGACTAGGGCCAACTGCGCATGCTTAGAAGTCGTGTGGATTTTTTGGGTGGTGAAGGAGAGATGGTACCAGGGTCACCTTTATTAACCCTTTGCTGCCTACTTTGTGCTAAAATATTTTTGCAAAAGCAATTTGACAGTTATCATTTATCAAAGAATATATAAATGAGATGTTTATTATGTACTAAAAAATGAATGTAAATCATAGATACAATGCATAGAGGAGCATGAGTTCATTGTGGAAATATCGAGAAAAAAAAGAAAATATAAACGAAACAATGTTTTCTATGTAAATTAGCATTGTGATAAGAACAAAATAAAGATATAGACACTGTTAACCGAATTCGGATAATCTGTCTGAAAAGATGATGAGATGTTATGTAAGAGACAATATATCCGAAAATAGCCTTATTGAGTGGTCTTCCCGGGAACTGGAACCTTGTTCTTGTCATCAGCAGAAGAAGAAGGGTAAAAGTATCGATAGATGCACAAACTGAGCACCAACTGAAGGACACACATGCACCCAAGGAAGATGTAGCCAAAGTGGAGTCGAGACAGTCCAAATGCAAAGATCACGTGATGTTCGTTCTTCTTCAGTTCTTGCTTGTGCAGTTGTTCGGCCATTTGGGGCACAAGCAGATAGAAGACAATCTTGCGAATGATCACTCGATCCAGTGAGTCGTTGTGGTTGTTGTTGTTTCCCTTAGAGAGACCATTCACCATCGCAAAGTCCTGCTTCATCCATTCGAGTGCATCTCGCAAGACAATCGCCATTTGATATTTGTCTTTGTTCTGGTGGGTTCGAATGTGCGCCATAACACGGCTCACGTAAGGAAGCATAATTCTGGGCAAGATCATAGCTGTGTTGAGATAAGAATCGGGTACTATTACTTGGTGTAAATCGGTGGCCAGGTGAAGGGGAAATTGTGCGCCATAGACGGGACAGATTGAGGACACGTACGAGTGAATAGATTCGTTGGTGGCTGATGGAAAGGCATTGGTCAAGGACCACACAAAATAGTGGAACGCGTACTGGTTCGAGTTGGCCACTGCTTTCGGTCCACAAAATCCATCCAAGAAGGGCGCAAGAGTGAAGCGTTCTGAAAAGTAAATAAATCAAAATTACGATTTTGTCAAAAATGTTATTCTCTCACCGAAATACCATTCCGCCCCAAGAGTCTGTGTGAGGGAGTGCATAATAGTAGAGTAGAATTCTTCACGTCGAGATTTAGCAAATTCTGTGGGAATCTTGTAGCAAAAGACTGCCCCACGCGGTCGATACTGTTCCACCAGTTGCATTGCTTTTGCCCATGTAGCCACCAGTTGGCCATAATCAGTAGGTTGATTGTCATAATCAGAATAGTTCGAGTAATGTTGATCGAGTTGTACGAGATGCACCAGATCGGTCTCCTTCACGGGATGTGCATAATGTGAACAGTTGTATTCGTGTGTTGTACTACAGTTCACATCACGATCGTATATTTCAGCACCGAGTTGAATCCACCGAGCAGCGCACTCCACATCACAGGAATAGTTGGCGAATCGGTGTAGATCGTGTCGGGTGATGGCCACCATTAGGGAAAAGTACTCACGGCTGTACACTGCAGTACCTGATGGACTGCAGTTCTGTTCCGTGATAGTATCAATCAAATCCGAGTTGGTTATGTTCGAGTAGGAATCGTGTCCGAATATGCGTCCGAGCGACTTTGGATATGTTTCCGCTGGTGCGGATGATGATGATGCAGAGGTGATGATGGTGACCAACAGCAAGGGCAGCAGCACCAGAGGAACATAACCCGATGAACCAGAAGGAGCCATTTCGTGGGTGAAAAGTGAAACGAGAGAACCAAAATATAAAAACAAAGGTGAGGCAGTGGAGACAAACAGACGAACACAGGACAGATGCACGCCGTCTTTTGTTCAACACAAAACTGCCTATCACGTGACCACTTTCGTCGAGTCTAATTTACACTGTGGTGGTTACTTTTCATGTTGGTTTGATTTTTGATTGACAATTTGAAATTGAGACACCATTCTTGATTATTTTAAATATTTTTTTTTCATTTTGGCTAACATAATCTTCACATTCTATTTACATTTGATCACAAAACACTAATCTCGCCAATTTACACTTGAACCAATATTCAAATTTTCCCCGTTTCCAGAATATGGTTTGTTTGTTTACAGGAGATTTCGTGGGAACAAAAATTGGAACAGAGCAAACCAGATTTGGTAAGCTGTGAGACCTCTATCATTTATTATTACTTGATTCCACCAGTAATACCTAAATCGGGCATTCTGTATCTTCATGTGGTGAGTAGTAATTCATTGCTCATCTACAATTCAAACCGTTTGCCACCGAATTGTTCGGGTAAGTAATCAAAGTAATTGGATCGTTCCAAAACTAATATCATTTCCTTAAAGAATATCAAAATAGACAATAAGATTACCTTAAAAGGAGACATACAATGAGTGTTATTGTTGCATCAATTGATGCTCATTGAAGCACAAACATTTCCATATTTGGACATCAACCAATGTCTCTCTGTATCTTATCTTTTCGATGTACTGTTTTCGTCCAAAAGCATTATCACTGCAATGTCTAAATTGACTTATCGTAAAGGACTAATCAGCGACGTTTGTGCGTGTGAGCAAATGTGGGGAAGAGAGTTGAGGGTTAAATCGACATTTAGGTATTTAGGTATATAAATCCGTGTTCGCTCTCACGAGTTTGTCTTACTAACTAAGCAACCAACCAACCATGACTCCAAACGCTGAAATTGAATCTACAAGTGGATCTTCTTCACCGCCACTGAAAGTGTTCTTCCATGCCGTGGATGGCATTGGTCATCTGAACGCATGTGTTGGCTTGGCTCAGGCCCTAGCCAAACGTGGTCATCGAATCTACTTTCTACTGAACGATGCTTTCGCCGGTCAATTCGCCAAATTTGCGTTCGATGAAATTCTGCTTAAACAAAAGCCTAAACAACTTCCAGAATCGACAGAGCCGCAGAAAACAGAATCCCAAGAGCCTGAAGTAAAGAAAAATCCAGTAAAAGAGATGGCTGAAATGTTGATTCAAATTGGTTTCCTCGGTCCAAAATCCCCACTAGAGAAAATGAAGGATCAACTCAATTCACCGAATCAATTCATGGTCACCATGTATGAGCAGGCAGTGGAGTACAATCCACAGATTGCGGAAGCGATTGCACGGGAGAAGCCCAACATGTTCATTCTGGATAGTTTTCTGGTTTTGCCTGCAATTCTCAAAGCGAACATTCCGTGGATTCTACTGTTCAGTGCAGCTCCGAGTTTCCTATACAATTCTCGAAAGTTGCCTCCTGCTTCATCCGGTAAGCGAAGAATCTTTTATGAATTTTAATCCTAATCCATATGATCTCAACCTTTAGGTTACGCCACGGACAGCGATCCAGCAACCTGGCAGGAATACATTGATGTAATGAATGCTCACTGGAAGAAAAATTTTACCAAATACCAGGATGACATTTTCCGAGAATTCAACTATGAAGAACCGGAATTGGAAAAAGCGGATCCCGATGGAGCGTTCTTCAAGTTGTCTCCCTATCTGAACGTGTATGGCTATCCAGAAGAGTTGGACTATGTTGATTTGGTTGAGAGGCCAGCGAATTTGGCTCAGTTGGATGCTTTCCTCCGTGAGGAGAAAGAGGCCTTCGTGGTACCTGAAGCTCTGAACGTTCAACCTGGTGACAAGTTGATCTATGTCTCATTGGGATCGATGGGTTCGATTGATGTGGACTTGATGAAACGAATCACTGCGGTTTTGGCTAAAACCCCCTACAAGTGCATCGTTTCAAAAGGCCAACGAGGTGATGAGTACGAATTACCTTCAAACTGTTGGGGTGAGAATTTTCTACCCCAAACCCGAATTCTCCCTTTGGTGGACCTAGTGATCACCCACGGAGGCAACAACACCATCACTGAGACATTCTCCTTTGGCAAGCCAATGATTGTGATGCCACTGTTCGGTGACCAGTACGACAATGCACAACGAGTGCATGAGAAAGGATTCGGAAGTCGAGTCGAGCCTTATGAATTCACCGAAAGTCAACTAATCTCAACCATAAACCAACTACTCAACAACACACAATTGGCAAGCAGAGTCAAGGCAGTTGGAGAACGAATGTCCAAGTCAAACAGCAAGGAAAGAGTCGTGGAACAGCTCGAACAAATTGTTGCCAAATTCCAGGAACAACAACAAAACGCTTAGATTTACTAAATACCGTTTCAAGTCAGTGGTTTAAGATTTTATTGAACAGCTTTATTCTGCTCGAAGAATAATATTTGCAGTAATAATGATATTGATACAAAACAAAAGATAAATTATTCGTTATATACAGATGTGTTAATTTGTGAATATGTGTTTTGTGATATAATAAAAATATATATAAGACAAGTCAGTGGTCGAAATATCTTTCAAGAGTAAAAGTTTTTACAATCAAATGTTAGTTGTCCCTAAGTTAACATTTACAATGCCAAAGTTACCTTCCCACAATGTCAATTGATCAATGACGCAATGCACTCACGTAGGCATACATCCTCAACAAGCATCGTTCCACATTATCATCGACAAGGTACACAGCACAAACGATTCACTTCATTGTCAATGTTTAAATGAAATTAACCTTCATTACAATCTACTCACAACCACAAGTCACAAACCATCACAGCTGTAAGGGAAACAAACTTTTGTCACTACCACAAAACATTGGTTACCGATGATGTTGTGTGATAAGATAAAAAATTCAATGTCATGGAAATGTGTGATAGTGTCAAGACTACACTCTCTACAGCTGTATGCAGTACAATGTACGAATGCATTGATGTGGGCATTGCCACTGGACAACAAATCGAAAGTCGAAATCGAATAAACTTCTGAATCCATACCAAATTGCCTCAATGGCTGCAAGTTGCTGCAAAACAAGTGGAGAGTTCAAATAGTAGTAAAGATTTGGGTACTCAACGAATTGTTGCTTCTGAATTGTGAATTCAAATCCCAAAACACAATTAATCATCATAATTGTTATCATCAGGCCAATGTTGCATTCTCAGTGATATCACAAATGTATGATAAAAATTTGTTCAAATTTTCAGGATTAATGCAACGTGTTAACCAAACAATGAAAAGATGCTTAGTTTTTGCTCAATGTATCATTAACATCTTTATTACTTAGATAAATCATTAAAAATTAAACGATTTTTAGATTGATTGAGGATTCAACTTTGAATTTCCTATAGGAACTTCATAATATTATATGCATTGCACAGGAAACCTGAACTAAGAATTTTCTAAATTAGTGAAAAATGATTTATTTCAAATCAACGACATTTTGGCCAATGGCATTTTTATGAGTAGACTTGTCTATACTGTAGTAAGATTATCACTAATGGCAATTTGTTTACAACCCATTGGACAAAAATGCGTCGTTTCTCTTTTATTACGGTAATCAACATGCCTCTCTCCTCTTCACTCTCACTGGAACATCCACAACACACAACATCGCGCATTTTGTTTTGTGCTCAAAATTCTTTTAAAGCTTAAAATGGAAGAAATCAATCAATTGAAAGAAATGATCATTGGTTATTACAAGGAGACTCAAATCGCGAAGCTGGCGCTTCACGATTTGTCGCAGAGCGAACGTCTCCTTGTAAAAACGCGCCTACGGCGCGTTGGGTTATGTTGAACCTAACAGATTAGTAAAAAAAATAATTTCATTAGTTGTGAACACACATGCTCTTTTCCAATAAAGATTGTGGCCCTGAAAAGGGCCGTTTGATGCTTGAAATATAATAATAATAATTAATAATAATGAGGATTTACAAAGCAATAATATTAAACTACGAATCGCTTTGCTATTGATCACAATAAACTGAACTCGAAAAACAGCAAGTCAATTAGTTCATTTTAAGCCAATCGGTTGGATATGATTAAATAAGTGCAACCTGCCTTGTTGCATGGCTAAATTTTGATCTATGATTCTTCATGCTCACTTGGAAAACATGGAAATTAAGTATTTTACCACAGTTGGTAGAATAAAGAAATAAATATCGAATTCTGAAATTCATGCAAAGCACAAAGATCACACCACTCGAATGCCGTTTTGGGCAAATCATAGATCGGTTAACTAATTTGGTAGGACAGCCATTAGTCCCAGACAGAAATGGAAATCACACTTGGTGCATGTCATGACACTGTCATGTGCATCATTTGTTTGTTTTTGTGTGATCAATTGGCAATTAGTGACTTAATGCAGCAAAACTCATTCAAACTCATTCAGCCAATAGCAAATACGATTTCTTAGTATATAATGCAAATGTAATATAACTATAATTCAAATATAATGCGATAATAAAAATGATAATTTACAAATATAATATAAATTAAAAAAATAAAATAATCTTACCTTGACTCACCTGTAAGCACAAACATCGGAAAATTCTAGTTTTCTTCTTTCTACAACAATAAAAAAGTGCTTCAAAATATCTAGACTATTAAAAACTGGCCATACTTCAATGACAAACTGAAAATGCAATTAAAATGGATAACACAAATAGTAAAATATGCATGTAAGGAAGTGAGCAAAAAGTGAAAAATGTTTGCAAATTGACGTTTGACGCAAAAATTAATCAAGCGCATCTGACCATACAACATTGCGCATTGTGACAGTCTCATTTTGCACGCCATCACGGGACTGCTTGAAAATCCTAAGGCCATCAGGATTAGTCACTCTACTGATAGCAACGAACAATTGTCCGTGCGAAAACACTGGGGTTTGCAAACAAACACCAACCGATTCGAGTGTTTGACCTTGGCTCTTATTAATGGTCATCGCGAAGGCCAGTCGCAACGGAAACTGAAAGCGCTTGATATCGAATTCCAAACTGGTAACTGAAGCAGGAATAATGAAGGGGATTCGAGCAATATCGACAATATCGTCACAACCTGGAACAGGCTCGAGTCGACGACATGAAATGTTGTAATTGCCCATATGCTCAACAATCAACCTTGTCCCATTGGTTAAACTGGTGCCAACTGACATGTTTCGCAAGCACATGACAATTGCACCTTTCTTGAGTTTCAGTTCGTGGGGAGGGAAACCTGGAGGATTCTCCACATAAAGATTTTCGACATTTTGAAAATCTGGGTGCAAAGCACCATCAAGACAAATGGAATCACTACTGGCATAGCATCGTTCTACGCCAGGAGATTTGTTCAAACAAAAAGTGTTGATTTGATCACCCAAGTAATTGTACGGACACACAATTGCTCGCTTCGCAAGTTGCTGTCCTCGAATCACTGGGTCCGCAATCTCAAATATTCGGTCTGGAAATATCTCTGAAATGAAACTACTCAATGGTTGATCAACAGGAAACAAAAACTTTTGTTCAATTGGGATTTCCTTCTCACCATTGGCTTCATTTGTAACAGTGCCGAGAAGACCATCACCAATTTTGAGTGAATATTCCCGATAAAACGGGTCAGTACATCGAACATTGGTGGTCAAATGAAAAGTGGTCCTACGATCCCAACTGTTAAAAAACTTAACAGTCGAACAAACAATGTCTGTCCTGCTGCCGCCTTTAATGATGGGAAGAATTTGGCGAAAATCGCCACCGACAACAACTGTGACACCACCGAACAGCAAATTGGGCTCGCCTTTAAGCTCGCGTAAAAGTTCATCCAGGGATTTAAGAGCATAATATGGAACCATGCTAATTTCATCCCAGATGATCAGATCCAATGACCTAAGAAAGTTGGCTCGCTTGCTTTGCATGTTCACAGTTGATGTATAGTCATCCTCGGTCATGTCCAATTTGAAACCAAACGCAGAGTGGGCCGTTTGACCTCTTGGCAAAAGGGTTGCAGCGATGCCTGACCACGCAACGCAGAGAACACGTTTCCCTTCACCAACCAACCGGTTGTAAATGGCTCTGTACAGAAATGTCTTGCCAGTGCCAGCAGAGCCCTTGATTTCGAAAAAGTTGTTCTCAACAGAACGTTCCCTAACACATAATTCAATGGCATCGCAAGCAACTTTCTGACCGACATTAAGCTGCGAATAGCGCAAATCGCCATCCGCTCTGAGTTGCTCAAGATTCTCGGCATCAAGCAGAGATTCAACATTGTCCGGACAGCCTTCCGGTCGAACAACCCACGGAAGACTACTGAACTCAAAATTGAACAACCTAGAAAGACGTTCAAGATCAAAGAAAAGAGCACAAAGAGCTCGCTGAGGTGGAAAACGAAGAGCAAAATCATGAATCAAATCGGAGTGGTACTTGTTATACAGACCGGCAGGGTCCAATACCGTTCCCAACGAAAGCAGAAAAATGAACAAATAACGGAAACGACCAGCAGAATGATAGAGCGACGCCTCGTTCAAGCATCTATCATGTTCTTGATCATCGATCAGGAGACCTCGAGCAATGCAAGCCTCTTTGTAAGTGGAGAAAGGCTGCTCGTTGTTCATATTTGGAACTCTTTTAAGATCATTAAAGCCAGTGGCACCCTTCACATGGAGAAGTAGCATACGGAGAAAGTACTTTTCACTTGCATTGATTCCACAGGTGACTTTGTGAATACGACCAATCACTTTCCTAGACCTGAGAGCAGAGCTCCAGTAGTGATGGCCACCCTTGATTAGCTTGAAAACAAAATGCTCAGGAATCTCAAAGTAATGCAACAACCGAGAATCCTGCAATAACTTGAACCGAACTGATTTTTGTACATTCGTGTCAGCGTCAGTGTAAGTGTGTGTGCACCAAGATTCACCACGATCAAGCCAATCAGCATCATCAAACAATTGAGACTGTCGATTCAACTCGAACCAAGCAGTGAGATGTGTGTTTTTGTGTTGTCGCCTAGCTCTGATAACATTCCCTTCGCGGTAAAAAATCAAATGACGATTTAGAAGGTGGATAGTGAGATCGACTGGAACATGCGACGAATAGTACATTTTCAATGAATGAATACGATAGTGAGCCTCGTGGGGAGTGATGTACTTGCAGTCAAGGTAAGCCTTAATCTCGTCAGGATTGTCAGCTTGGCGAAAACTGAGATCAGCTTTGTCGCCACCTTTGTGCATGTACAGATAGAGATATGTACAGACCTTACAACTGGTTGCACATAGTTCCACATTAATATGAGCATCGAAACGTCGAGACAAATACAAATTCATAGCCACAACCCACTGGTTGTCGTACACAGTTGGATTGCTAATTGGACCCTTGGCAATGCTGCGACCATTGTCAGGACGACGATAGACAGGATACTTGTTTCGGAAATGAGTTCGATCGCAGAATGGTTTCGGAAAACCTTTACTGCACACTCGAGCACTACTGTCAACTACATTACCGAAACTAACTATTGCGCGGTTATTCTGACTACTTGTCACGGGTTCGTCAATAGGATTCGAATTTGAGACAGACCCGAGATTAGGGTTAGTCTCATTTGGAACAGGAGTTGGTGTAAAGAGAGGAGTAAGGAGAGGATTTGAACGAACATACCCAGAATTGTCGTGGTGGTCAATCTGTTCGTTGTATACATTGAATTGATGATCGTCGAGTCTAGAACATAAAAAAACATTAGCAAAAATGTTATAGTGAGTACATGAGAACTTACTGTGAGTCATAACGATAAAGTTGATCTTCAAATTGGGCATCCATTATACTGTCGACAACTTGAGCTGTCCCAAATTCATCATCATTAAGATCACCTAATTCAATCTCAACCTCCGAACCTTCATCGTCATCATCCTCATCATCAGGTTCGTCTTCACTCGAATCATCATAGTGATGATCATTTCCTGTGATATCTTCAACAGAGGAGGCGTTGCTGTCGAACTGCGTCTCTGCAGAAATGGTGGTGGCATTACTGACTTGCTGATCACCGACAATAATCGTGTCATTACTATCGTTTGGTTGAACATTGAGCAGGCCGTTCTGAGCCAAAGCTTCATCCAAAATCTGTTCGAGACTATCGTTGATGATCACGTTACCATCGGCATCAAACTGAAGGTCGTTACTATCATCACTTTCATCCACCAGTGTAACACGAGGCCGACGGTCGCGCATGCAAACAGCAGTAGGATCAGCAGAACCACATTTCCGATGAAGCATGTGGTCGTAGAGAATTTGGTAGTGAGCCGCTTCCTCTTCACCCTTGGTTGGATCCGGAATCTCAGCAGAGATGACTCGGTCGATTTGCTCTGGACAACTTGGTTTGTCCTCAGGCTCCACCGTGACCAGCAGATGAATGTGAGGAAGGCCTCTCTTCTGAAACTCCACACAACCGATGTAAGCGACACACTTGCCGAGAACGCCCTTCTTGTAGATCTCGTCAATGAGTCTACGGACCTTGTTATCGAACACCCGATTTACTAAATCGGGTCGATCTTCCGCCTTCTGTCCGGGCATTAAATTCTCCTGAATTTCCCTCCACTTCGGATTGCAAGTGAAGGTTATCCAAAAGTCAGGCTTGCCATATCGAGCCACTGTGGACATGGCGTCATCAAATTTCTTCTGCCGGAAACGACGCGAATCAGGAAACGAAGCTGGAATGATCTTCTTCTGGCCAATGAACTGCTTGAGCATTTCCTGGTCCAGCTCGCCATTTGCATCCAGAATGTTCAAATTCTGTAAAGTCTGGAATTCTTCACACCAGAATTTGACTTGATTCTTCCTGAAGTACTCGAGTCTCTCTTGAAGAATCTTCGAGTATGCGTCCACCAGGTACTGCTGGAAAAGGTCCTTCGACATGAGAATTTGATTGAACTGATTAAACCTGATCGAAGTCCTGTAAGCGTAGAAGTGCATCAAAGTGACCTGGGAATTGATAAAATATTGAAATGATAATCAAGAAATACAAAGAATCTAACCTTTCGAACAGTTTCGGGATCAAGATTCTTGAGACGATCGTGTGACCATTCCATCATACCCCAAGGATTCAAGAGTGGATAACACAAAGCATCACACACTCCTTCCTTGTAGTCAAAGCGTTGCTGGTAGTATTGACACCTGGGATAAGCAACTACACCACGGGCGTCATCACTTCTAGTTGCCATGACACCGACAACTTCGCGAGCAGCAGGCAAATCGTAGAGTCGGTCTTGGAAATTAGGTAGTTGAGCTGGGCGTCTCTCGAATTGAATGACCATCTCTTCGTTACTTCCGGTGACCAAGGTGTGCATCGGTTTGTACTGAGCATAAAGATCATTATTGGCACGTTCCAACTCACGTTTGAGTGTCACCAGAATGTCTTCTTGCAGAACAGGAGTTCGTTCAATGCGTTGTTGATTTGCTACCTGTGTGTCAAGAAACCAAAGTTGATTGCACTTACCAAGATCGCTGTTCCGATTCGATCGACAATCATTCAAATTATACACACAATGATAAACAGCACCCTGGACTTTGAAAAGTCTAGCGCCACGAGTTGGAGCCCTAACAGAAGTGTAGCAAATGGAACCGAGTGCCACAGAATTGTTGTAAAGACGAATGTTATCCGAGAAGTGAGGATCATCAAAGAGCGCCTGCAAACCTTCTGGATACGGGGGGAAATCAAAGAGGGCTGGGTCCATTTTGCCAAAGTCACAACAATCCGAATATGTTCCATTTTGACGGTTAACATTGCGCTTTCTCTCGTCATCAAAGTGCAAAGCATGACAATTGAGACACTCTTGATCAAGCGGACCAAGATAATCAACCTCAGGTAATCCGTTCCTGAGTTTGCCATGTTCATTGAGAACTGCGGCCAAATACAAATTCTGCCTCCGAGTTCGATTGCGTACAGGAGGAGTGCCAACGCTATCAACGCTACTTTGAGAAGAGCCTGAAAGACTATTCTGGCTGTAATACTGAGAAGAAGTCTCATTCTGCCTACGAATGCTATTAGCTGAACTATTGCTGGCACTTCTATTAGCTCTCTGTTCTGTGGACAATCGATTGAGGTATGCACGGTTATTAGCACTACCTCTTGCTTGCCGTCTAGCTCTATCGCGCGAAGTTTCATTAGAACGGACATTATGATAAGAATATAAAAAAATAAGACGTTAGAGTTGTTCATCGGACAAAAACAAACACGCATGCGTGAGTGTACATTCGTACTGTGAAGGACTGAAGAGCAGTACTGTTTGTGTGTGAACGCACGCTCACTTACACTGTGCTCTCACTAAGCAAGCAGATGACTGAGTGTTTTGTTATTGTCTTTTGATTGATTATTGACTATTACCACCACATTGACAACACTTAGGCAATAGTCGATGTTTACTACCGTCGGACCGTCCGCCGATTTTGCAGCTCTTTCTTCAATTCAACTTGCAAACGTGCTCTAACGCCACCTTTACGTTTGTTATTATCTCACTTATTGTCAGTTATCACCTCTCTCGTGGTCATCTTTACCACCATCATCATATCGTTTTGTCATTACTGTTCATCTTGATTTATGGTAACATTTTTTAAATTTAAATATTATTATTACATTTTCTCTTAATATTACACATTACATTTTAATTATTATTAGATTATAAATTGATATATATTCTCTTATTAATATTATTATCATTGCATACATTTTCTTTACTTCTATTCTTATCCTTATATTATTATATTATACATTTTAAATATATATATTATTAGATATTCTCTTATTATTAATATAAATTAAATACATACATTTTCTCTTATTATTACATTTTCTACTTCTTTTTCCTATTATTATCATTATTATCATGGCTCGTCCTAGATTGAATTTAACTCCAGAAGAGTCTCAAGCTAGACGACGGCAGCAGAATAGAAATTCCTATAAGGGGGAAAATCAAAGAGGGTTGGGTCCATTTTGCCAAAGTCACAACAATCCGAGTATGTGCCATTTTGACGGTTAACATTTCGCTTTCTCTCGTCATCAAAGTGCAAAGCATGACAATTGAGACACTCTTGATCAAGCGGACCAAGAAAATCGATCTCAGGTAATCCGTTCCTGAGTTTGCCATGTTCATTGAGAACTGCGGCCAAATACAAATTCTGCCTCCGAGTTCGATTGCGTACTGGAGGAGGAGTGTCAGCGCTACCTTGAGAAGAGCCTGAAAAACTATTACTACTTTGGCTGTAGTACTGAGAAGAATTATTATTCTGTCTGCGAACGCTATTAGCTAAGCTATTGCTGGCACTTCTAGCAGCTCTCTGATCATCGGTCAGTCGGTTGAGATAAGCAAGACTATTGGCTCTTTCTCTGGCCTGGCGTCTAGTTCTGTCGCCCGGAGTTTCATTAGAGCGAACATTATTATAGGAATTTCTATTCTGCTGCCGTCGTCTAGCTTGAGACTCTTCTGGAGTTAAATTCAATCTAGGACGAGCCATGATAATAATGATAATAATAGGAAAAAGAAGTAGAAAATGTAATAATAAGAGAAAATGTATGTATTTAATTTATATTAATAATAAGAGAATATCTAATAATATATATATTTAAAATGTATAATATAATAATATAAGGATAAGAATAGAAGTAAAGAAAATGTATGCAATGATAATAATATTAATAAGAGAATATATATCAATTTATAATCTAATAATAATTAAAATGTAATGTGTAATATTAAGAGAAAATGTAATAATAATATTTAAATTTAAAAAAATGTTACCATAAATCAAGATGAACAGTAATGACAAAAACGATATGATGATGGTGGTAAAGATGACCACGAGAGAGGTGATAACTGACAATAAGTGAGATAATAACAAACGTAAAGGTGGCGTTAGAGCACGTTTGCAAGTTGAATTGAAGAAAGAGCTGCAAAATCGGCGGACGGTCCGACGGTAGTAAACATCGACTATTGCCTAAGTGTTGTCAATGTGGTGGTAATAGTCAATAATCAATCAAAAGACAATAACAAAACACTCAGTCATCTGCTTGCTTAGTGAGAGCACAGTGTAAGTGAGCGTGCGTTCACACACAAACAGTACTGCTCTTCAGTCCTTCACAGTACGAATGTACACTCACGCATGCGTGTTTGTTTTTGTCCGATGAACAACTCTAACGTCTTATTTTTTTATATGAATGGGAGATTTTGTCCTGAAAACCGTCACCAAAGAACAATGGAGTCATAAGTTCTATTATAAATTTGTGAAAGAAGAAGGTCTAATTGCGTTATTGAGTCAAGAAGTAATCGAAGCACTGCAAGACGCACCCAGTGATGTGATTGAAATTATTTTAGATCAATTTCAATTTATGATTCAATCATATAAGAAACTTAAATTGCATTTATCTCAATTCGTTGAATCAAAGGCCAGCAAATTATTGGTGGAAGAGACTGAGTTCAATTGGCCCCAACAAACAATCGCTTGTCATCTGATAGTGTCAACCTTAAGCCGAGCGAGTAAGAAATTTATTAAGCTATTGAATGTCCATTCTGCCAATCAACTGGGCCGTT
The DNA here is from genome assembly GCA_023373905.1 of Rhizoglyphus robini. NCBI lineage: Eukaryota > Metazoa > Arthropoda > Arachnida > Sarcoptiformes > Acaridae > Rhizoglyphus > Rhizoglyphus robini. Next base: position 812,054 of record JAKIJQ010000080.1, read on the forward strand.
ATCTGATGATTATCATTGATAAGTGCGGTCCTATGAATACTTTGCTTAAGGCTTTGCATATTGCTGATTATGTTTGCGTGGGCTATAAAATCAGCTCAGAATTTGAGGCAAAATTGCAAATTTTAGCCGCTATGATTGAAAATGATGGTTCGACAGAAACAAACGCTAACGATGTCGAGGGTAGCGCTCGTTATCAAATTGGATGGTGTGCAAAATGGTGTCTTGATAATTTGTTGCATCCGAAAAAGTTCTCCAGCATACTGCCACCAGTTAAACTTTCTCAAGACAGACTAAGTGCTCGTAATGACAACACACACACAATGGCTCCTGTTCGTTCCGCATTTGGCGTCACGTCAGGTGTCTTCTTTTATGAGGCTACTCTTCTCACAGATGGTCAAATGCAATTTGGCTGGACTACATGGGAAACCAGTTTGCACGAATCTGAATTCGGTTTAGGCGAAGATCAATTCTCCATGTGTATTGATGGTTTTGGGCGTTGCATTAGAAACTATACTTTTGGAAGTGAACCTGAAACTGTGAATATTTCCAGTTGGCAAGTGGGCACAGTTGTAGGATGTTTGATCGATATGGAGCAAGCAAAATTTGCTTTCTTTATTGATGGTAAAGAGATTGAATTCGACTGGGAAAATTGTTATTTCTTCAACGTGCCCCACTATGCTGTTGCATCACTGGCCACCTATCAGCAATGCAATTTTAATTTTGGCCAAATTCCATTTAAATTTCCACCAGACAAATGTCAAAGTTTTCACGAAATCTCTTGTGAGCAAAAATATCATTTGTTAGAAACGGAAAAAATTGAATCTACATATTGGTTCAAACGTGACCTTTTGGAACCTGTGTTTTGTGATGAAATACAACAAGAATGTGACAATTATGTTAGACAAATTGAAGAGAATATCAAAAATAATGAGGAAATTGGTCAACTGTTTAAACGAAATGCAGACTATGAGAAGGAGCATCAGGTGAAATTCATAACTTGCTTCATTGATGCTTCAACATTGAGAGGACAAGAAAAAAGAATTGAACGCAGAAAAGATCTTTTTCGTTATTTACAATCAATTATTGAAGTATTTGGGGAAGAATTGGGTAACAAAAAGATTGACATTGTGGCCAACTGGATTGGAGGTGTAATACAGGACTTATGCACTGTTTGTATTAGATCACAATTGCTCTACATCATATATCCGTACTTTCGTTTGTCTACCACAGAAAATGTCCGTCAAACTCGTAACTTCTGTATCGTTTTGTACTACATCATAAAGTACAGTGAAATGTACTTGGGTAAACAAGGATACTTTGATTTGAATCTAGACTGCATTAGCAGTGAAATTTTGCACTTTCTTATGGACACTCTCGACAAAACGTATGATCAATGGACAAAGCTATTTGCACTAATGTGTCTTGAAGATCTTCAAATGGATGTTGAAGAACGAATTGTTTTGTTGAAGAACCGTAAACTTTACGATAAATTGGAAAAATACGAATACCAATTCAGTCGAAAGAATATTACTGATTTGTTGCTCTCAAATGAAGGTTCAATTTTGGATTATCAATTTTACATGAATTATCAACAATTTATGATTCACATATTATGCATCAATGGTGCTTTGGATGGCATTCATGATGAAACACTCAAAAATGCCAAAGCAGTTTTGAATCACAAAGAAGTGGTTGATATGAAGTTGAAAGCTACAATGCCCCAGTTTGTTCAACTGTACAGCCATGGAAATGTTCGTTCAAAGCTCAACTACGAAAATGGTCGTCTCAAGCTATCGATTGATTTACTCTCGGTGCGATGTGACTGGGAGTGGCAAAGTGTTCGATCCGTGAATTGTGCCAGTTCGAGTGTTTACTATTACGAAGCAGTACTGCTCACGAGTGGTGCAATGCGAATTGGCTGGGCCACTGAGCACTCCGAATTGAATCGAGTAAAGATTGGAGAAGATGATGTATCAATTGGGCTGGATGGATACAGTCGCAAAGTGTGGCATAATGGTGAACAGTTTCCAGTTGAGAATATGTCACACTGGAAGGCGGGTGATGTGGTGGGACTGTTGCTCGATTTCAAAAGCAAACGTTTCATTTTCTCACTCAATGGTCAAGAGTTGACTTATAAACTCAAGAATAACATATTCTTTGCATCATCTTACCACGCAGCAGTAAGTCTATCTGCCCATCAGCAGTGCTACTTTAACTTTGGTCAGGAGTACTTTAAATTTCGTCCAAATGGATTGAACTTTAGCACTTTTCAATCTCCAGCTCCTCCAAATAGTTCTCCGAGAGTTAGTTTGATCAATTCACAACTGAACAATGTGGTCATTGCTGCAGACAATGCGTCCATCAAAATGGGCAATGTGGAGATTTCGCAATCGAGCGATCGAGTTGAAGATGAAACAACATTTTCCAGTTCAAATTCCGTGCACGAAACTAACAAGCAACACTGTAAATTGTGTGCCAAAGTTGAGCAAATCAAATTGTTTCGACTTTGCAGCTGTCACTCAAATTGTGATTTAATGCTTTGTGACAGTTGTGTTAAGTTTATTAATGGTTGTCCAACATGCAGCGCAAAGGAAACAAAATATTGAGATAACCAGATGACTATTTTGTATACATGCTTTCTCAGTAAATTGAGCAGTAGAAATCAAACTCGCTCAATTCATTCATTTTAAATGTACTTTAAATGAATCAATAAAAATGACAATACTTATACATTGTACCCTTAAATATTTGAACATCAACGAATGCCTCTCTTCGTATCTTATCATAACCAACGTACTGTTTTCGTTCACCAACAACAACGTTGCATACGCGTATGTGAGTTATCCGTGATAATTTATCGCTTCAATGTCTAAATTGCCACTGAAAACGAATTAGCAACGTTTGTGTGTTCACACATGTGTTGGCAAACAACCTTTAAGTATAAAAATCAATGTTCGCTTCAAACACAAAAATCTCCCACAAAATGACTCTAAATGTTGAGAATCCAACTGAATCCACAAGTGGATCTTCTTCACCGCCACTGAAAGTGTTCTTCCATGCAGTGGATGGCATTGGTCATCTGAACGCATGCGTGGGCTTGGCACAGGTGCTCGCCAAACGTGGTCATCGAATCTACTTTCTTCTGAATGATGCTTTCGCGGGTCAATTTGCCAAATTCGGTTTCGATGAAATTCTGCTCAAGCAAAAGCCTAAACAACTTCTAGAATTGTCTGAAAATCCAGAAGAACTCCAAGTAAAAAAGAATCCAGTAAAAGAGATGGCTGAAATGCTAATCAAAGCTGGCTTCTTGGGGCCAAAATCCCCACTCGAGAAAATGAAAGATCAACTCAATTCGGACAATGAATTTATGGAGACAATCTACGATCAGGCAGTGGAGTACAATCCACAGATTGCGGACGCAATTGAAAAGGAGAAACCGGACATGTTCATACTGGATAGTTTTCTGATTTTTCCTGCTATTCTCCTGGCGAACATTCCGTGGATTCTACTGTTCAGTGCAGCACCGACCTTTCTGTACAAGTCGGACAAAGTGCCACCTTTTGGATCCGGTAAGTGAATTATAAGATATAATCGCAAATCCTAATCAATAACATCAACCTAGGTTACGCCTCGGACAGCGATCCCACAACCTGGCAGGAATTTATCAAGGTTATGAAAGAAGATTGGAAGCAGAATTTCACCAAGTACCAGGATGATCTATACAAAGAATTCAACTATGAAGAACCGGAAGAGGAAAAAACGGAACCTGATGATTTCTCTATCAAACTATCGCCTTACCTGAACGTGTATGGTTATCCGGCTGAGTTGGATTACAATGACATTGCTGAAAGGCCAGCGAATTTGGCTCAGTTGGATGCTTTCCTCCGTGAGGAGAAGGAGGCCTTCGAGGTACCAGAAACTCTGAACCTTCAACCTGGTGACAAGTTGATCTATGTCTCATTGGGATCGATGGGTTCGATTGATGTGGACTTGATGAAACGGATTACCGCAGTTCTGGCTAAAACCCCATACAAGTACATCGTATCGAAAGGACAACGTGGCGATGAGTACGATTTACCGTCAAACTGTTGGGGTGAAAACTTCCTACCCCAAACCAAAATCCTACCAATAGTCGATTTGGTGATCACCCACGGAGGCAACAACACCATCACCGAGACATTCTCCTTCGGCAAGCCAATGATTGTGATGCCACTGTTCGGTGACCAGTACGACAATGCACAACGAGTGCATGAGAAGGGATATGGCATTCGAATGGAACCGTATCAATTCACCGAAAGTCAACTAATCTCAACCATAAACCAACTACTGAACAATACACAACTGGCTAACAAAGTCAAGGCTGTTGGTGAACGAATGTCCAAGTCAAACAGCAAGGAAAGAGTCGTGGAACAGCTCGAACAAATTGTTGCCAAATTCAAGGAACAACAACAAAACGCTTAGGTTTACTAAATAGTATCAATGTACGATCAACACTTTTAATTACTAAAATAAATAAATTTTGGTAACTTAATCATACAAATACTATGACACTATTCACATCCCAAATTTGATTCTCAAAAAAGACCAAGAAATGGTTTCAAGTCAGTGGTCAAAATATCTAAAAGTTGACTATCAAATGTTTGTTGTCCCTAAGTTACCTAAAGGTTAACATATACAATGCCAAAGTTACCTTCCCCCAATGTAATGCCAATTGATTAATAACGCAATGCACTCATGTAGTCATGCACCCTCAACAAGAATAGTTTCTCACTTTCATCGCGGCAATGCTTAAAAAAAATTGACATTCATTATAATCTATTTACCCACAACTTGTGGGCCACAAGTCACAAATCATCACAGCTGTAAGGAAAACAAACTGTTTCACTACCACAAAATATTGGTTACCAAGTATGTTGTGTCATAAGATAGTGACAAGATTCAAGGCAATGGAAATGTGTGATAGTGTCAAGACTACTACACGCTCGAGCGCTCCTCTGCAGTGAAATGCTTTGAAGTGTGCGAATGCAAATCGAAATAAACATTTAGATTACTCGTATGTAATGATTCGACCTTATGTAGTTAGATAGTGCAATGTGTAATGGAATCAAACTAAACGATATATTGCAAATCACTCTCACAAAACGTAATCATAAGTATGCACAAAAAAACAAACATACACGAACGCTTAAAATTAAAATCCAAAAATGCCCTGAAAATGGAGAAATTTACCTAGCACTAATACGGATGTTATAATTAATTTATTTAGGCCACAGAAAAAAAGTTGATCACTCATTGCTACTATTGAGTAAGTCTAAATCTTTTGTTGTTGTTCCTGGAATTTGGCAACAATTTGCTCAAGTTGCTTCACGACTCTTTCCTTGCTGTTTGACTTGGACATTCGTTCTCCAACTGCCTTGACTTTGTTTGCCAATTCTGAATTGTTCAGTAGTTGGTCTATGGTTGAGATTAGTTGGATTTCGGTGAATTCGTACGGTTCGACTCTAATTCCAAATCCCTTTTCATGCACTCGTTGTGCATTGTCGTACTGATCCGCAAACATTGGCATCACAATAATTGGTTTACCAAACAGAAATGTCTCAGTGATGGTGTTGTTGCCACCGTGGGTGATCACTAGGTCCACAAGGGGCAGGATTCCGGTTTGGGGTAGGAAATTTGCACCCCAACAGTTTGAAGGTAATTTGTACTCATCACCTCGTTGCCCTTTCGAGACAATGTACTTGTAAGGGGTTTTAGCCAGCACAGAAGTGATCCGTTTCATCAAGTCCACATCAATCGAACCCATCGATCCCAATGAGACATAGATCAACTTGTCACCAGGTTGAACGTTCAAAGCTTCCGGAACCTCAAACTCTTCCTTCACCTCTCGACAGAAAGTATCCAATTGAGCCAGATTCCCTGGTAGTGGAACAACGTCATCATAGTCCAACTTTGCAGGGAAACCATACACGTTCAGGTAGGGTGATCGTTTAGTATCTTCATCATTCGAGTTTTCTTCTTCATAGTTGAACTCTTTGTTCAATTTATACTGGAAACTGGTGAAATTCTTCTTCCAGTGAGCTTTCACCACCTCGATGTATTCCTTCCAAGTTTCTGGATCGCTGTCTGAAGCGTAACCTGTCCTTTGGTCATTGATTAAAATTATGATTATCTCTGAATTATCTCACTTACCAGATCCAAAAGGAGGCAACTTTTCGGAATTGTACAAGGCACTCGGATTTGGACTAAACACAGTAATCCATGGAATGTTTGCTCTGAGTATAGCAGGAAATACCAGAAAACTGTCTATCATGAACATATCTGGTTTCTCCCGTTCGATTGCGTCCGCAATCTGTGGATTGTACTCCACTGCCTGTTCGTAGAGTGAAATCATAAAATGATTCGGCGAATTGAGTTGATCTTTGATTTTCTCGAGTGGAGACTTTGGCCCAAGAAAGCCAGTCTTGATCAGAATTTCAGCCATCATCTTCACTGGATTCATCTGTGCTTCTGGTTTTTGTGATTCTGGTTTCATTGACTTTGTCGATTCAATTGGAAATTGTTTTGGTTTTTGTTTCAGTAAAATTTTATCGAAACCCAATTTGGCAAGTTGACCCGCGAAAGCATCGTTCAGTAGAAAGTAGATTCGATGTCCACGTTTGGCTAGTGCCTGAGCCAAGCCAACACATGCGTTCAGATGACCAATGCCATCCACTGCATAGAAAAAGATTTTCAGCTGTTTGGATTGTGCCATTTTCGAGACTGTTCAGGACTCAGGTGTGAATCACAGGATCATGGATTGGTGGTTTTATATTTTTCTAAAGACACTTACGCATGAGTTTCCAGGGTGATTTGCGATATGACCTATATTGATGATTAAATTACCTATCACCTAACCCATGTATATGGTCGAATCAAGGTTCTTTTAGGTATGAGTAATCTAAACGCCCACGTCTATCTTGATTTGTCGCACACAGCACTTGTATTTCTATTGTATAGCCAAGTTGACACCATCACATTTCCATTGCATTGCGTCTTGCCATCCTGTATCTTATCATGATAATTTACAAGGTGACTCAAATCTCAAAGCTTCGCTTTTCGATTTGTCGCTTTGCGAACGTCACCTTGTAAAAACGCGTCTACGGCGCGTTAATGAGCATATCTGTTTGTTTGTAAAATTCTTTTAACTTAACTTAACTCTTAACTTATGATAATTTTTCTTGCATTCTCTACATTATGTTGCATTTATTAAAATTAATTTTTATGAATATCAGGTGTTTCCATATTTACACAAATCCATGTGTGGTGATTTTTAACTTCAGTCCAAAAAATCAACAATTTCCAGAGCAAAAACTAAGTCATAGTTGCGGTGCATGAAGTTTTGAAATTCACCAGCACGTACGTTCGAACTGCATTACAAAATCTTGAGTACTGACTGTAATCAAAGTAAGCATTGGTTTGTTGAGGGTGACCAGAACTTAGTCGTACAGGATAGAAATTTGTTTGATTGGTTTTGGTTTGTTACTTGAGTATCGAGGATCAATGCAGATTACACTTTTCTAGAACATTATTTAGCTTCGCGCCACAATCGATGAAGTTTTACAATGTACATATAATTTCCTGAACTCTAAAAATCCTAAATTCAGACTTACATAATCAATTATTATAGAATGTCCAAATGTGTCTTGGATTTTCATCTTATTGTCATATTGTAGCGAATCTAAAATGTGACCCCACGAGCCAGCCTTTATGCTCGAAACTCAACGTAATTGTGCTGGTTAACTTTATTCTGAGTTGTCTGTTCGGATTCTATTTTGTGTTATTTTATTATATCAAATCTCTTCATACTCATTTTAAAGCGAAACCCAACTTTAAAAAGAGTAAAACTCCAAAATACCTAAGTTTGATGGTCTTGGTTATTTAGCAGATGATCCCATCTGCACCATTCTAATCATTTCATTGAGTACTCTAAGGAATCCATCCTCATGCATTTTAGATCCTTTCTGTGGTTTCAACCTAACTGGATGGTACTCTCCTTTTATCTCCTTCATTCGAGTGGTACTGATTGTTGACATTCTATCGTTTTCATTCAAGCGTATGGATTGTCATTACACATGTACAAAAGATTTATCACAATCCACAGAGTTGTGATATATTGTCCATAAATTCTGATTTATAAAAAGTGCCCTCAAACTTTCGGGGAATGTAGGAAAATGGAAAAGTGTGTGATCAATTGCTTCAAAGTCACAGCATTTGCGCGGTTTACATTCCTCTTCCTTTCACCCATGTGGAGAACATGGCTGTTGGGGATTTGTGTCAAGTAAACCGAGATAAACAATCTCAGGTAAACCATTCCTAGGGTTTATAGCAGCATTATGAGCCGCAGATAAATAAAAATTCTGCCTACTTGTTCTGATTCTAGGTTAAGTTGCACCAACTGAACTTGAATTACATTGTAGGGGTTGCAAAGGAGAACTAATCTATTTGTCGATCATGTAGTGAATCGAGACGATTTGTCCTCTGATAACAGAAATCACGTTAAGCAGTTCCATTCTAAATTTTGTTGCCATGGTACAACTGATTCTATGATGCTATCATGATAACGTTGTATAGAGGCAAGTCGATTCTTTTCTCATCGCACAATGACGATTGCGGTACAGTTCCTTTAATAAGTTCAGTTCATCAGTGCTTCTTACTCCCAATTCGCCTGCAGTCAAATGCAAACTGAAACGACCAATTAGAAAGCTTCGTTTGTAAAGTGGTCACTGATAACTGATGAGCTACTTGAGGTACAGATGGAACAGGTGATAGCAATTGGGATGATAAAAAAGGAAATGGTGAAGAATTTGTACGTGATTCTAATGAAAAGCACAAATCTAGCGACTATTGCATGATGTAAACAAATTATACACGACCTCAACTATTTTAACCTAACAGACCAAAGAAGGCCGTGTTCAGAAGAATCTTTTACTATAAATATAGGTGCAGTGCCACCCCCATTGACCATCAACTGCTTAACAAAACAGTTACATACTTTACAAACCGTGGGAAGCAGACCCCCTTAACGCCACTGGATAAAACGGACGTTGTTGTAAACTGATGCTCTATTTTGTTATATGAATGGGGGATCATGGTAGCCATTGGTTACTAACTAATTTTGTGATAACCAAAAAAGAAAAGTTTGTTTCTCATACTTTTGTGATGGTTTGTGACTTGGTTCGATTAGATTATGAATGCTCAATTGCCACTATTGTATGATTCATATGATGTAACTGTAGTACTCGTACTGATTGACGTACAATTCAATTTGGCGATTACTGTTAGGAACAATGTTTGTTGAAGGTGTATGACTATGTTAGTGCATTGCGTCATGGAACAATTGGCATTGCATTGTTGGAATGAAGATTACTTTGGCATTCGGGTGGAACCGTATCAATTCACCGAAAGTCAACTAATCTTGTCAACCATAAACCAACTACTGAATAACACAGAGCTGACAATCAAAGTCAAAACAGTTAGAAAACGAATGTCCAAGTCAAACAGCAAGGAAAGTGTCGTGGATCAACTCGAAAAAAATGTTTGTTGTCCCTAAGTCAACATATACAATGCCAAAGTTATCTTCCCACAATGTAATGCCAATTGTTGCATGACGCAATGCACTCACGTAGTCATACACCCTCAACCAGCATCGTTCCCTACTATCATCGACAAAGCGTCAATGTCAATCAGTCATTCATTGTCAATTCTTAATCTTAATTAAACCTTCATCATAAGTTATGTTGTCCATTGGTGTGATAAAAGTGACAATCGATCGACGATGCATCGATGATAAAAGTGACAAAAATGTTACATTTTTCGTTCTTCTATTTTGTGTAGGTTTGGGCATTTCTCAAACCAAATTGCAATAAACTGACTAAGGAATTGAACACCAAATTGTACACAACAAGTTTGAATTAGAACATAAAAAAGGAAGTTAATTCATAATTTTAATTAATAAAACAAACAAAGTGTTACATAAATTGAGATTGAACAAACACAAAGAGTCAAACTTGGCTACTTTCAATGATTTTGTTCAAACAGTAAATGTAGACAAGACAAAGTCAATAATCTTTTTGACATCGAATATGATTTACGTTCTTCAATGAGTTTAGCGATTTTTCACAAAAAAACGACAAGCTCATTTAACGTAAAGGGCATCAGTGATAAATTATTGTCATATTTTAGCTCAAAACAGTTTGATTCAATGCCAAAATGAAATGAATGCAAGTTGCAATTTGGTGATTTGGTGTGATTGTGTCGTATTAGTCGGTTAGTCGAGAACCAGTGACCAATATCTCCAGAGTAGGCGATCCATCCATCCTTTGAAGCACCAACCAATTTAGACGATTTGAATTTTATCCGAATGAATAAGAAAATGTATCCAAATTTCTCTGCAGCGATATGAGCGAATGAGCAACTTCAACTGAATAATATGATGAACTGAATTGAATCAACGTTGGTTTATATTGCAAAATCAAAAAGGCTTATTCACTTGCACTCACATCACTCTTTAAGCCAAATCAACCAATCAGATTCGTCCACGTTACTGCGATCTAAATGCCGAATACAATTGTGTAAAGCAAGTGCATTAAATGCAGTAAATGTCACACAATTCAATTGCCCGAATCGGGAACGAATCGAGTTCGATTCAAATGACACTTTCACTCAACCGAGTAACATTTAACGAGCACAAACTCAATGTCAATTCAATGTTCAATTTAGATGTTCTATTTTAACATTCCATTCAAAACAATCAAACAAATTACCAAACTGCAACTTCTGTTATTTTCTCTGTTTATTTGAGCTGCTGCAATATGACATTAATCTTGCTTGAGACGCTTTCTTTTACGTTCAATGAATTTGGCGATTTTTGTGAAAAATTAGTAAACTTGAAGACGTTGAATAAAACAGACGAAGAAGACTGTCAAAACATTGCCTGGGTTGGCTTAAAGGTTCTACATTTTCTTCTGCATTCACAGTATTGAAAGTTGCGAGTTTTCAGTGTTTTGTCTTGTTTGTTCAATGTAACACCTTGTTTTATTTTATCTATTAAATTAAATAGACCAAATAATGAAATGACATAATTTATGCATCTGGTCCGAATGTGTCTCGAAATGCTCGAGTGATGCATTTGCTACCAAAAAAGAACAAAGTGCACAAGCAATTGTGGAGGAACGAAACGAACAGGACACTACTTCGTCGAGGTTGATGCAAATTGATTCGATTTTACTCACTTGTTTTATTATATTTTCATAAATAATACATTTACAAACAAGTGATTGAACTATTACTAATTAGAAATACAAAATCGGAAATGACAAAATGATATACAATTAAAAGTGAATGTTGACTTGTTCAGTGGTTCAACTCTAATTTGTTCAACAACTCATTCACCAGTTCGAGGTCAAATCCTTCTTCGGGTTCAACCGAGTGGCCCACATCATCCTCATTTGAACTTTGGGCAGTTGCAGCCGCAGCAGCAGGTTCCATGTATAATTGATTCTGTAAAAGTTACATTAGTTGTAAATGATTAAATAAATAGAATTTAATAAAACACTTACATGTTGAGGACAAAATGAAGTACTGCGAGCGTTGTTACTAGAAGTAGATTGAGACTGCCTCATGCTAGCCATAATAGAAATTCGGCGCTGAACTTGAAGTAGCTGCAGCAATTTTGGTTGTTGAACCTTTTGTTTGATGTTGCCACAAAAAGGTATAGGACAGTTAGCTTCATCACAGCGTTTCGCATGATAACAACACAACGTAATGACCTGCTTGCAAATGGGACAAGGTGTAATGCCATCAGCTTTCTTGTTTGTACAACTTTTCGTATGGCGAATAACTCGCTTCATCTTAACACACGATGCAAGACGACAGTTTGCATCATCTCGACACTGAGAAGCATGATGCAGACTTTGAATACACCTCTCAATGGACTGTTTGCGAGTCTCACTTGGTGAGGAGGTAGAAGAGTCAGATACATTCGAATCACCTCCTCCATCAATAAGAGATCGATTTGACATGGTGGGCACAATGAAATGATGAGACAAACGAACGAATCGAGGTAAAGGACTCACTTGTCAGACTCGATGTGTGAGAGCGAGTGCCAATAACAAATCGACTCAAAACTGAAATCAGCTGACTATTTCCAGGAGTACGAATTACACAGTGCAATTTACACTACGCGCTGTACTAACAACCAAAGTTAGTGTTAAATAAACACAAAATCTCAGGAATACAAAATGAAATGACAAACTGGTATAAAAGTAAATGTAATGAATTTGTGGTGAATTAAAAAGTGTTCAAATGTCATGATTTTGAGTTGTACTATTTGACCATAGCACATAATAGATTGGTTATCAAGTTATCAACCAAAGCAAGGTCAAATCATGATTATAATTAGCCATTTGCAATTTTGTATTAGAGAATTTGAGAGAATTCCACATATAGGTAACAAAAACCTTAAAAACTGATTGCAAAATTGAAGCAATTTATTGGAAAATAAAATAAAAAAGATCAATGACAGAATAGAGCAAACAAATAGAATGCCTTACACATTAATCTCCAATTCGGACATAATCTCTCGGGTTACGTTCGTCGATTATGTTCAGTTTTTGCTTTCGAACTGTTAGAGGCAAATGAAAATGCTGAACGCGAACGTGACTAATTGCATTTGCTAGTTGAAAGCATTGAAGGATGCTTTACAATTGTGCCAAATACAGGCGAAAGGTCTCTCGCCACTATGAATTCGTTCGTGCTGTTCCAAATCTTTGTTGAACTTGAATGTTTTGTTGCACCCTTGGTAAGTGCATTCAATTTTTCTGGTACGATGATTCTGCTGCTGATGGTTCTTCACTTCACCCCGAAAGTTGGCCACAAACGCACAAACTGAACACTTAAATTTGCCTGCTTGATGATAATTTCTCCAATGATGAATGAGTGAACGTTGTGAATTGTGCATTGCGTCAGTAATGCCATCACATTCAGTACAGACATATTCAGTCTGGCCGCTAGGAAACGAACAATTAATGAGGCGAGTAACACAGTAAAATGGCAATGACTTACTTTTTTGTTGTGTCGAACATTGTCCTCGAGTTGTTTGTAAGGCAAGTCCGTGGATAGAGGCCAAATGTTGCTTCCACAATTCAAAAGTATTCAAAATCCTCTCACAGCCAGGTTCGGTGCAGTTCAGTTCGAGTGTCACAACTTGGAGTTTAGTTTCTTCTTCATCCCAAACTTTGTCATTAGATAGTTCCAATGTTGATCAATGGTGAGGATGGAATTAAATCTTGACCTTAATTGATTTCAGTAATAGCCTCACCCTTTCCTCGTCATCCTCCCCAGAATGTATTGCCGAATCATTTGACTGATCGTTTGATTCTTGTTGTTGAACATTATTTTCAGATTTAAATTTTGTAAATGAATTTCAATTTTAAATGCATCTAAAAAAAGTTTAACATAATCTATTAAATCTATACGAAACATCACCAATTACACACAATAAAGATTTTTATTTAAAGCAAGGCAACATATACTATAAAGCTACATAATAGCATTTAAATCTTAAGACAAATGAAATTTCAATATAAAGCAAATTATCTCTTTCAGGCAATAGAAAAGGCTTCATAAAGTGAATCAGAATGACTTCACTGGAAGTAAGACATGGTGCTTGTCTTCTCGTCTTCTGCTTCTTGACTATCACAACCAGAATGTGCGGGCAAGGATTCATATACCATAGCAGGCACAGCAGTTGTAGTGGAAGTGGTTTCATCGCAGAAAACCGGGAATACTTCCGGTATGCCTCTTATCAGTATAAATGGCTGGTTGATCAGGTCAGCGTTGCGGTCAATGTTCGAGCAAGGCTTGGCTTCGATCTTTGAAGTGCTCAATACCAACAAGATGATCCCCAACCAGACCATATAGCTATAGCCAATTTTAGCGAGCTTCATCGTGATACGAATGCTAAGGAAGGGATGACCAACAGAACAAGGAGTAACAGAGGTCAAAGGCCCAAAAACCAGATAAGATTCAAGTGAACGAAAGTGCAGAGTAATAGCGATTGAAGCAAAGCTGAAGTTTCTAGCAGACAATTTCAACTCGCGATGTACAAACACGAATACTTTCAAACGTTCCAACTGGATCATTTTATATTTACAATGATCCAACATTGTTACGCATCATTGTAGCACGATTATGTAATTCATAGCGAGTTGAACAGTCTCTGAATCATCAATTGTTGAAATTTTGATTTAAGTATTCGCTTTGTTGAAATAAGTCAATGTGAAAAGCGCTGCAGTCAAGCCAACATTCTTGGACATCGTTGGCAAAAAACGTTATTCAAATGTTTCTCTATAAGTTGGAAGAGAACTGTTCAATTTCGTGAATTTTTTCAACAAGTGAAAGTTTCAATTTATTTTCTGGACCAAATTTCAATGCAAACAAAGCATAACACTTGTATTAAATTGATTCTAGAATTCATTTGACTAAAAACACAAATTAAGCGAATTGATCACATGTTTTGCATATTAAAATATTGAACGATTTGTTGGTGATTCAATGGTCTGGACCAGGCAGTTGATGTAGCACACTGAAGTGTAGTCTTTTACTTTTAGTAGGTCTGGAAAGTAGTGCGAATAGGCTTTGTCGAGGAAGGCGGACCAGAAGCAGCCTACTGTGACCAAACCTACGGAGAGGAAGAGTTGGGTGGCAAGCAGAGAAAGCCAATTGGTCGAAGGTGGTGCGTTGGGATTGAGTTGAAAGATTGAAGTGCTCTGCTCATTCGTGTGCACAACAACAAACTGTCCAGTGTGCTCTTCTTCTTGTTCTGGTTCTTGATCTCGTCTGCCAATGGTGCAACACCGGAGGAGATAGAAGATGACCAGTGTTGGCAGCACAAACAGTAGCCCAAAGCCACAGCAGAATGAACTGGTGGAGTAGGTGCGATAATGGTGCTCGGCGTGGGACAGATTGGCACCAGCTCCCAGGATTATTCCCACAAAATCCAGCACGAATAGAATTTTCTAGTCGACTCGAGTGTTGCCGTGTTTTTCCAACACTTTGATGATTTGCGATTCGGCATAGCCCAGGCAGGTTGCCAGTTGATCCACCCCGACGGGCAGCATCCAGGAGTAGAGTTCCAAGTCGATGGGATTGGACGTCGTTTTGAGGCGTATCAGGATGTAGGTCTCCATGTATACGACCAGGCCAAGTGGAAGGGTGCAATAGAGTAGCACCGGTAGGATCAGGCTTTGGTGTCGGTACAGGATGAGGGCAGTTTTATACATCCAGGCAAATATGTTGCCTGGATCAAACTTATAATCGATGTAGGATTCTATGGTTCTCCTCCAATAAAGAAGGAATCCTACGACGAGGAAAAGCAGAATATCATACATTTTGATCTGGATGGGATTCAAGTGGATATCAAAAGGTTTGATGATGAGTATGCGCAGGAAGTCTGATTGAGCAGTTCTCAGAAGATGGAGTGATAACTCAGAGAGTGGTGTAATCGAATGCAGACGGTGACCTATCATTGGCCCAGATGGATCCATCTTATGCCCAAACCTGGTCCATTGTTGTAGTGACAATAATCCCAGATTGATGAACCAAGAGATCAAATTAATCACAAATTGGATTCACCTATTGTTGTACAACTTAAATACATAAATGTAATTGAATTTACGGATTCTACAGTTCCAGCCTGTTCCGAGGAATGTTTCAAAGGATTCCCAAATTTTAAAGATCAAATCATTCCAAAGACAAATTACAACATAATTTTATGTCAATAAAGCATAAATCGATCCAATTGAATCTCAAATGTATTTTTATTTAAGATCATTAATAAGGATAATGCATTCTAACAAGCGAATAGATGGCGTACAGTTTGAACGGCCGCCAACCGCACACCTTGAGACCCTTCAGTGCACTCGAAAGTTACTTCTACTCATACTGACCTTTTCGGCTTCTTCCATTTATAAAATTAATGAATTAATGAGTATTTGCCAGACAATAGGAATGAATAAGTTTTACTGGTGACACTGATTACCTTCATTGTTTATGACAATTTGATAAACTCTGCTTATCAAAGAACAATTCTCAATTGTCGCTGAACAACACCTTTCCCTCCGCATCATCCGCATCAACAGCTCAATTGTCCAATCGCCTGTACATCTCGCAAGCATCGCTCTCCCTCACTATATAATCGAATCGCATATGAAATGTTCAATTGGCGGGTGGAACTGTGCGTCGCTATATACCTGCTCTAGTGTTTGAGAGTGAAGGAAGCAGGTGGCGCCCCTGGGCGCTGTTCCAAGCACGTTGCAATTCCTTTGCTTTAGTATGGTGAAGCCCGTCGTCAATATTATTGTTTTTT
Organism: Rhizoglyphus robini; assembly: GCA_023373905.1. Taxonomy (NCBI): domain Eukaryota; kingdom Metazoa; phylum Arthropoda; class Arachnida; order Sarcoptiformes; family Acaridae; genus Rhizoglyphus; species Rhizoglyphus robini. The sequence continues at coordinate 828,459 of JAKIJQ010000080.1, forward strand.
GAATCCAATTCTTTTTGTGATCAATTTCGATGATCATGTCGACAATGACCGTCTCCCACAGAATGACCTTATCAGTTGGCAGTGCCAACTTGGCGCAGTTTCTTCTTGGAAATTTTATTGCATTGTCAATTGAAAATGTACATTTGCACTAACTTCTCGGCAAATCGGATTGTTTTCTTGTTTTAAAAATCATGCCTAAATAATTTGTATGTTAATTAAATTTTGTTGTAAATGCAAACAGTAGAATGTATGTTTTATTACAAATTCGAATACATCACTTAACTTTTGGTCAAATTATGCAATTGATACAATCTACGATCATTGAGATAAAAACTTTGACAATCACAAAGTAAGTCACACTTTCTCAAGCAACTCTCTCGGATCTCTATGATCGATGATGTTGAGTTCTTGTTGTTGTTTGATTGATTTAGGCAAACCAAAATGGACCACTCGAATATGTTGGATTATGGATGAATGTGCAGTGGCAGTGTGACCACATTGTTTGCATCGATATGGCTTGACATGCAGATGGATGGCTTGTTCGTGAGTGTTGCGATTGTCAGATGTAATAAACGACAATTCACAATGTCGACATTCGAATGGTCGCCCTCCTGAATGTATTCGAAAATGAGTTTCAAGATGTTGTTTTAGGGTAAATTGTTTGTCACACTCATGACAACTAAAACTTTTTATATTTTGGTGTATCAGTTGGTGTTGGGTTAAGTTGCTTCTAAATCTAAATCTTTTGTCACACAAGTCACATTGAAATGGACGTTCACCTGTGTGCACTCGAAGATGTCTCTGCAATTTGGATGTGAAATCAAATGATTTGTGACAAAGTGAACATTGCAAATGACGATTTGGTTTAGCAAGGTTTGGTTGAATTGGATTAGTAGTGCATTCATTGACAATATCCTCTCCAATTGCATTGTTTGCACCCCTTTCCTCTTGTTGAATCACCATAGATTCAACTGAATTGTATTGGCCATGTTCTCCAAAATCTGTTTGGGTGTTGGTAGCTAATGAAACAACAATGAGAACTTTAATATATCAAACTTTAAACAACTCACCCTCACTCTGTTCACCTTCTTCAAGTGGTCTATCTTTGTTCGATTGTGTTTCATCAGTTGCTTGTCTCGGAGACTGTCTGCCCACCTCGGGGATTGCATTGTTTGGTTGAGTTGTGTCCATTTTTGGTCGCTTCACAGGTCGAAATGATTCATCATCCATTTGGTCCTCTTCATCATTTTCTTCCTTCACCTCAATCTCTCCATCAACACATTCATCATTATCATTCCAATTTTGATTTGTCAAATTGTGCTTGGACTGTTCATTCGAGACTGGTGCATACGAAGATGATTGGACTTGATGTGTTGGCATTGGTTCGTTTGTGGTTGTTTCAATTTCCTCCTTAATTGTCGTGGGTTGAGATTGACTGCTGAAAGTGAATTGACAATTTAGATATCATTGATATGAAAGTAGAGTTTGAGCTATATACCTGACTTGTTGATTAGAAATAGAATATCTCGTATCTGCATCATCCCCAGAAGTACAAATACCTTTTTCACATTTCTCACATTTCGCAACACTGTCATCGTCAATCTTCTTTCCATCTTCATTTTCGTCATCATTAAATTCTTGTTTGATCATTGATTCTGTGTTGATTGTGTTCGCCAGTGAGACCTCATTTTGCAGATTGTTTTGATGTTGCTGTGCTCTGGTCAATGTGTCATTTGAATATTCATGTGAACACTGAGCACTCGATTGATCTGTGTTTGTTTGAGTTGGTGGTGGTGATGTTGCGCCAAATGCAGTGACATCACTGTGTTGAGAGCCAATCAGTCCACTTTGAATCATCTCGACAATATTTTGCTTCATCGCGTTGTAGTGACTGTCCACGGTGGCATCGATGTAACTCGTGAGCATTGACTTGAGTCCATTCCTGTTGGATTCAACCAGACAGAGCAGAGGGTGAGTTGGTTGTGACATTTTAGATACAAATCAACAAAACAAATGAAAATGAAATACACATAAAATTCAAGTCTTAAATGCAGCATGTGAGTTCAGTGCGAGTGCACTTTTCCTTTGTTATGATCTAAACAGATGAGCAGGAGGAGTGGAATGGTCAAAGGTTACACTCAACCACTCATCGACCACTGCCACTACATTTGATAGCGAGAATATGCTGCACTGCATTGCGCCATACTGCAATGGTCAATTCGAATGTTCAATCTATTGAGTCTTGAATTGAATGTTTTACTCAACCAAAACAACATCCCATCAGAACCTTCAATTGCGAATATTCGTTAGTCAAATCTGTCGAAACAACCAAATCCAGTTAGCGATTGTCACATTTGTTTGTGTTTCTTAAAGCTAAAACGAGATCTTAAATGTCAAAGAATTTTTGTCCTATTGTTATCGATGTGACCCAAAATAGAACAGATAAAGTCACGATTTTTTTCATTCGTTAAAGCAATTTAATTTTCAATTAAAAACAGAGTTTCAGCCAGGCGGTGCCAGTTGAAGCAAACCAGTAAAAATGTTTGTTTATCAAAAAGCACCCTTTCATAATTTCTGCAATTTGAAAATCAAAGTGGCAAATTTTTTTTTAATCTTTTGTCAATTAATTAACTGCAACTGCAGCAGACAGAAAGGTAAACAGATGCCTTCACAGTACTCATAATTAATACATTGTAGCTGTGGTGCCTGTCTGAACCGGATGTGAACATCCTCTATCGAACATTGCACGCCGTGTAACTGACAACAATTCAACCTCACAGCTTAATGGTCTGTACGTGCCTCAACAACAGCTTCCCATCGAGTGGCCTGACTGTCTAGACTAAACCGGTGACCTCCGATAGTATCCGAGGTCATCGTGTTACCGAGCTCACTAAGTATCAACACGCACATCCTATGTAATGGCCAGTTGGACATGCAACCAGCCAGTCGGACTTGAACAGTCGAGAGCACAACACCTCCACTTTGATGTATCATTCTCATCTGATGATTCAATAATTTCCAGTTTACACATCTAGTTTAACAAAGCACAACTGAATTTATTTACATGTGAGTTTGTTTTATTGCCATGCCAATGCAGTGAGACAGTGTCAGTCCAGTTGCATCCAAGTTGAGCTGATTCAACCCAATCATCATCATCGCAATATTGTTTTCACCCAACTGTGCACACACCCACAATGGCACCATTTCCAATTGGTACATTTGTTGAGACATTTTTGGACCAATCGAAGGATGATGCACGACGATTGATACGACACGAGATGGAATCAATGCTCGATCCACTGGTTGAGTCACTGTTCAAACAATTGAAGGTGAAATTTGTGGATTATCTTGAAGCTTCTTCTATTTCTGACTGTTTCCATCAAGAACATCAAATTGCACATGATCGTGAAGGCAATGGACAGATGAATCGACATCAACCCACAATCTCGAATGTTCACCAATATCAGTGTCAATCATTGTCCAATGCTCATTCCATCAACGCTAGTTGTCAACTCAATTCAATCAACCATCAACCTGCACTCATGTCGATCAAGCATGAGATCAATGATCCATCGAATGTTCTATCCGAACCACAACACAACCAACATTCAATCAATTCACCATCATCAACACAGAAATTATCAATAATTCCATCGAGTGTAATGAATGATCAATCTTTACCAAACACTGAAATGCAACAGCAATCGCAATCTAAACAACTCGCACACATTAAACACAATCATTTTGAAGATGAAGATGAATGTGATTGTGATGAATGTGTTGATGGAGGGATTGAGGTGAAGAAAGAAGATGATAAAGATGACCAAGTGGATGAAGAATCATCTCGACTCGTAAAGAGACAAAGAATAGACACAACTCAACCAAACAATCCACTTCATATTATTGAAGAAGATTATAGTGAACATGGAGATGGTGTACAAAGTAAGGGAGAGTTGTTGTTGAATGTTTGCAAAGAATCATTGTTGTTTCATTAGCTATCGACACTCGAGCAACAATTGGAGAATATTCCGGGGACTGCTCTGATGAGTCCATGGTGATTCAACAGAGCATTGGCGAAGTCACCAATTGTGTACCTCAAAATGCATTGACTCAACGACCGAATGCTCAACAAATGCATTTTGAAGATGATTTAGAGATCCCCCAGGATATATTGGACGAAGTGAAGAGAGGTGAGATTGAACAAAGTGAATTGAATTGATTTGATTGACAGAAATTGAAGGCTATATTCCTGCTCTAGTGTTTGAGAGTGAAGGAAGCAGGTGGCGCCTCTGGGCGCTGTTTCAAGCAAGTTGCAATTCCTTTGCTCTAGTATGGTGAAGCCCGTCGTCAATATTATTGTTTTTTTGAATCCAATTCTTTTTATGCTCAATTTTGATTATCATGTCGACAATGACCGTCTCCCATCGAATGACCTTATCAGTTGGCGCAGTTTCGTTTTCCAAATTTTATTTCATTGTTAATTGAGAATGTACATTTGCACTAACTTCTCGGTAACTCGGATTGTTTTATTGTTTTAAAAATTATGCCTAAATAATTATTATGTTAGTTAAATTTTGTTGTAAATGCAAACAGTAGAATGTATGATTTATTACAAATACGAATACATCACTTAACTTTTGGTCAACTTGTTCAATTAAAAATATCTGTGATCATTGCATTAAAAACTTTAACTATTACAAAATAAGTCACACTTTCTCAAGCAACTCTCTCGGATCTCGTTCATCGATGATGTTGAGTGCTTGTTGTTCTTTGATTGTTCGAGGCAAACCAAAATGGACCACTCGAATGTGATTGATTATGTTTGATCGTTGAGTGGCAGTGTGACCACATTGTTTGCATCGATATGGCTTGACATGCAGATGGATGGCTTGTTCGTGATTGTTCCGAGTGCTCAAATCTGAAAATGACTTTTCACAATGTCGACATTCGAATGGTCGGTCTCCGGAATGTATTAGAAGATGAGCGTCAAGTTGTTGTTTTAGGGTAAATTGTTTTTCACATTCATGACACCGAAAACGTTTTATATTTTGGTGAATCAGTTGGTGTTTTGTTAAATTGAATTTTATACTAAATCTTTTGCCACACTGGTCACATTGAAATGGACGTTCACCTGTGTGCACTCGAAGATGTTTCTGCAAATTGGAACTTCAATCAAATGATTTCAGACAATGTGAACATTGCAAATGACGATTTGGTTGGGCAAGGTTTGGTTGAATTGGATTAGTAGTGCATTCAGTGGCAATTGATTCCTCTCCAATTGCATTGTTTGCATCCCTTTCCTCTTGTTGAATCACCATAGATTCATCTGAATTGTGTTGACCATGATCAAAGTGTTCGATGGTTGCTCGAGTGTCGATGGCTAATGAAACAACAATGAGAATACTTTCATTGAAGAGACAACATTTCAAACTCACCCTTCGGCGTATTTCGGTGCAATTCAATTCGACAATCTGGTACTTTGTCTAATTGCTCGTCCACTTCTGTTTCAACATCATCACTCGAATCTTCACCATCAACCTCCATTTCATATTCTTCATCGTCGATTTCTGTTTCATCATCATTTTGTTGAAAATGTTTTCCAGAACTTTCTTGAGTGTCGATAGCTAGCAATGCAACAATGAGAATACTTTAATATTTCAAACTTCAACAAACTCACCCTTACTCAGTTCACTTCCCACTCGGTCACCTTCATCATGTCTCTCATCTCCACCTTCATGTTCATTCTCCCTTCGTTTCATGTTCTCTTCCTCTTCAATTTCTGTCAATCAAATCAAATTATCAATCAATTCAACTCAATTCAATTCAATTCAATTCAATTCAATTCAATTCAATTCAATTCAATTCAATTCAATTCAATTCAATTCAATTCAATTCAATTCACTTTGTTCAATCTCACCTCTCTTCACTTCGTCCAATGTCTCTTGGTCGATCTCTAAACCATCATCAAAATGAATTTGTTGACCACTCGGTCGTTGAGTAAATTCATTTTGAAGAAATTCATTCGACACTTTAGCTATAACATTCTTGGATTCCATTGTTTTCCATGTTTTGAACATCATCAGAATTTTCTCCAAAAGTTGCTTGTGTATCGATTGCTAATGAAACAACAATGAGTACTTTAATATATCAAACTTTAAACAACTCACCCTCACTCTGTTCACCTTCTTCATGTGGTCTATCTTCGTTCGATTGTGCTTCATCAGTTGCTTCTCTCGGAGACTGTCTGCCCACCTCGGGGATTGCATTGTTTGGTTGAGTTGTGTCCATTTTTGGTCTCTTCACAGGTCGAAATGATTCTTCGTCCACTTGGTCCTCTTCATCATCTTCTTCCTTCACCTCAATCTCTCCACCAACACATTCATCATTATCATTGCAGTGTTGATTGGTCAAATTGTGCTTGGACTGTTCATTCGAGACTGGTCCATCCGAACATGATTGGACCTGATGTGTTGGATCGTTTGTGCTTGTTTCAATTTCCCCCTTAATTGTCATGGATTGAGATTGACTGCTGAAAGTGAATTGAAAATTTAGATATCATTAGGGTATGAAAGTAGAGTTTAAGTTATATACCTCACTTGTTGATTAGAAATAGAATATCTCGTCTCTGCAACATCCCCAGAAGTGCAAATTCCTTTTTCACAATTCTCACATTTCTCAACATTTTCATCATCAATCTCCTCTCCATCTTCTTCTTCATAATCCAATTCTTGCTTGATCATTGATTCTGCGTTAATTGTGTTGGTCAGTACAACCTCATTTTGCAAATTGTTTTGATGTTCCTGTGCCCTGGTCAATGTGTCATTTGAACATTCATGTGAACACTGAGCGCTCGATTGATCTGTGTTTACTTGAGTTGGTGGTGGTAATGTTGTGCCAAGTGCAGTGACATTGTGATTTTGTTGAGGGCCAATCAGTCCACTTTGAATCATCTCGACAATATTTTGCTTCATCGCGTTGTAGTGACTGTCCACGGTGGCATCGATGTAATGAGTGAGCATTGACTTGAGTCCATTCCTGTTGGATTCAACCAGACTGAGTAGAGGGTGAGTTGGTAGTGACATTTTAGATACAAATCAACAAAACAAATTGAAATGAAATACACTTAAAATTAAAGTCTTAAATGCAACAGCATGCAGCATGTGAGTTCAATGCGAGTGCACTTTTCCTTTGTTATGATCAAAACAAACAGATGAGCAGGAGGAGTGGAATGGTCTAAGGTTACACTCAACCACTCATCCACCACTACCACTACATTTGATAACGAGAATATGATACTGCAATGCATTGCGCCATACTGCAATGGTGAATTAACTTGTTCAATTTATTGAGTCTTGAGTGAATGTTTCACTTGACCAAAACAACATCCTATCAGAACCTTCAATTGCGAATATTCGTTAGTCAAATCTGTCGAAACAACCAAATCCAGTTAGCGATTGTCACATTTGTTTGTGTTTCTTAAAGCTAAAACGAGATATTAAATGTCAAAGAATTTTTGTTCTACTATTATCGATGTGACCCAAAATAGAACAGATAAAGTCATGATTTTTTTCATTCGTTAAAGCAATTTAATTTTCAATTAAAAACAGAGTTTCAGCCAGACGGTACCAGTTGAAGCAAACCCGTAAAAATGTTTGTTTATCAAAAAGCACCCTTTCATAATTTCTGCAATTTGAAAATCAAAGTGGCAAAAGTTTTTTTATCTTATTGTACGATGCTTTTGTCAATTAATTAACTGCAACTGCAGCAGACAGAAAGGTAAACATATGCCTTCACAGTACTCATAATTAATACATTGTGGCTGTGGTGCCTGTCCGAACCGGATGTGAACATCCTCTATCGAACATTGCACGCCGTGTAACTGACAACAATTCATCCTCACAGCTTAATGGTCTGTACGTGCCTCAACAACAGCTTCTCATCGAGTGGCCTGACTGTCTAGACTAAACCGGTGACCTCCGATAGTATCCGAGGTCATCGTGTTACCGAGCTCACTAAGTATCAACACGCACATCCTATAGGAACATATATGTAATGGCCAGTTGGACATGCAACCAGCCAGTCGGACTTGAACAGTCGAGAGCACAACACCTCCACTTTGATGTATCATTCTCATCTGATGATTCAATAACGCTCGTTCATTCAAACACTATTCCGATTGGAAGTCAATGCATTAGTTGTGTGTAGTATTGCATCTTTGATGCTCGCGCACACTACATAGCAATTGAATTTCCACTTTCCACATCTAGTTTTTACAAAGCACAACTGAATTTATTTACATGTGAGTTTGTTTTATTGCCATGCCAATGCAGTCAGACAGTGCACAGCCATCGCTGCCAGTCCAGTTGCATGAATGATCAAGTTGAGCTGATTCAACTTAATCATCATTATCATCATCGTAATATTGTTTTCATCCAACTGTGCACACCCACAATGGCACCATTTCCAATTGGTACATTTGTTGAGACTTTTTTGGACCAATCGAAGGATGATGCAAGACGATTGATACGACACGAGATGGAATCAATGCTCGATCCACTGGTTGAGTCACTGTTCAAACAATTGAAGGTGAAATTTGTGGACTATCTTGAGGCTTCTTCTATTTCTGACTGTTTCCATCAAGAATATCAAATTGCACATGACAGACAAATCAATCAAGACCAACAAACAATCTCGAATGCTCCTTCAATGGATGCTAATTGTCAAGTCAATCCAACCAACCATCAACCTGCACTCATGTCGATCAAGCAAGAGGTCAATGATCCATCGAATGTTCTATTCGAACCACAACAGAACCATCATCCAATCAATTCATCATCATCAACACAGGAATCAATGATTCCATCGACTTCAACTGTTACATCCAACACTGAAATGCAACATCACCTTCAACAACTCGCACACATTAAACACAATCATTTTGAAGATGAAGATGAATGTGATTGTGATGAATGTATTGATGGAGGGATTGAGGTGAAGAAAGAAAATGATAATGAAGATGGCCAAGTGGATGAAGAATCATCTCGACCTGTGAAGAGACCAAAAATGGAGACAACTAAACCAAACAATCCACTTCATATTATTGAAGATGATAATTGTGAACATGGAGATGGTGAACAAAGTGAGGGTGAGTTGTTGTTGAATGTTTGCAAAGTATTGTCATTGTTCTTTCATTAGCTATCGACACTCGAACAAACATTGGAGAATATTCTGGGGACTGCTCAGATGAATCTATGGTGATTCAACAGAGCATTGGCGAAGTCTCCAATTGTCTTCCTCAAAATGAATTCACTCAACGACAGAATTCTCAACAAATTCATTTTGACGATGATTTAGAGATCGACCAGGAGACATTGGACGAAGTGAAGAGAGGTGAGATTGAACAAAGTGAATTGAATTGATTGATGATTTGATTTGATTGACAGAAATTGAAGAGGAAGAGGAAATGAAACGAAGGGAGAATGAACATGAAGGTGGAGATGAGAGACATGATGAAGGTGGCCGAGTGGGGAGTGAACTGAGTGAGGGTGAGTTGTTTAATGTTTGAAATATTAAAGAATTCTCATTATTGCATTGCTAGCTATCGACACTCAAGAAAGTTCTGGAAAACATTTTCAACAAAATGATGAAGAAACAGAAATCGACGATGAAGAATATGAAATGGAGGTTGATGGTGAAGAATCGAGTGATGGCGATGATGAAACAGAAGTGGACGAGCAATTAGACCAAGTACCAGATGTTCGAATTGAATTGCACCGAAATGTGCCGAAGGGTGAGTTTGAAATGTTGTCTACTCAATGAAAGTATTCTCATGGTTTTTCATTAGTTGTCAACACTCGAGCAACTTTTGGAGAACACAATTCAAATAAATCGATGGTGATTCAGCAAGAGGAAATGGATGCAAACAATGCAATTGGAGGAGAATCAATTGCCACTGAATGCACTACTAATTCAACTCAACCAAACATTGCACAACCAAATGGTCATTTGCTATGTCCACATTGTCATAAATCATTTGCCACTGAATGCACTACTAATCCAATTCAACCAAATCGTCATTTGCAATGTTCACGTTGTCCTAAATCATTTATCCACAATTCCGCATTACAGAAACATCTTCGAGTGCACACAGGTGAACGTCCATTTCAATGTGACCTGTGTGACAAAGACTTTAAGGGAAAATACAGTTTAACCCAACACCAACTGACTCACCAAAATATCAAACGTTTTCGTTGTCATGAGTGTGACAAACAATTCACTCAAAAGCATCGTCTTGACTCTCATCTCCGAACACATTCCGGAGAACGACCATTCACATGTCGACATTGTGCCAAGTCGTTTGTTACACCAGAAGTTCGGACTAAACACGAAATGGGCATACATCTGAATCTCCACCCTTATCGATGCAAAGTGTGTGGTCACACTTCCACTATACGATCAGGTGTCATTACCCACGTTCGAGTGGTCCATTTTGGTTTGCCTAAGTCGAGCAAAAAACAAAAAGCCCTCAACATCATCGATGATCGAGATCCGAGAGAGTTGGTCGAGAAAGTGTGACTTATTTTGTGATTGTCAAAGTGTTTCGGTTGTATCAATGATTTTCACAAGTTTGTCAATGTAACCGAACTCAAGTTAAATTTTGTGTTAATAAATCATGCATTCTACAGTTGATATCATAGTTTGTACAAAATTTCATGCAGAGTTCAATGAGTAAAATACAATGGTAATATCACACACATTACCATAAGCTTAAAAACACGTTCCAAACCCAAATGGTATCCAATAAACAAGACCAACCATTATTAAATAAAACGAGAAGCATTAATTGATAATTAACTCGAGCATGGAACAAGAAAGGGTGACTGGGCAAATGTCCTTTACTTGGTTGACTTTGTTTGAATTTGAATGACGATTGACTCAACTCCTCTGTCCCCGTTTTATTGCATCATTCACAGTGTAATTGTTCAGTGAATAATTGTCAATGTTCAGTCTGCATATGTACCAAGCACATTTCGATGTTTACGTGTCACTTGGATTCGTACATTATGAAATGCATTAGTAATTAAGTCTGATTGTGTTTTTTCTTTTCTTGGCGCAATTGTTGAGGTCATTGGGCTGTCGGTTGGTTTGTCCATTGTTTAGGTCATTGCGAAATCAATTAATATTACAATTAGGAAGATAATACAACCATGAAGTGATCCGTATAAATTAGATTTGTCCTACAAGTTTACTGACAAAACAAAACGATCGTTCCATGAGCTAGAAATCTTGCTTACGATTGAGATTTATTTATATATGAGTGTTAGTGTTTGAGAAATTGTAGTAAATAAATGGTTTATAGTAAATCATTGTTATCAAATTCTATATAACTGTACAAGATATGATTATTACATGAACAAATATAGCAATATACGAACTTTTGGTCAGATTGGTCAACTTGGTAAATCATAGATACCTGTGATATCAATGATTTCCGCTGTAAACATATATTGCAATCAATGTTCACTGCATCAAATAAGTCACACTTTCTCAATCAACTCTCTCGGATCTCGTTCATCGATGATGTTGAGTGCTTTTTGTTCTCTCATTGTTCGAGGCAAACCAAAATGGATCACTCGAATGTGAGTGATTATAGACGATCGTTTTGTGGCAGTGTGACCACATTGTTTGCATCGATATGGCTTGACATGCAGATGGATGGCTTGTTCGTGATGGTTCCGATGGCCCAATGTTTTAAACGACTTTGCACAATGTCGACATTCGAATGGTCGCACACCTGAATGTACTAGCAGATGTGAGTTTAGACTGAGCTTTTGAATGAATTGTTTTCCACACTCATGACACCGAAAACTTTTTATATTCCGATGTATCAGTTTGTGTGTGGTTAAATTGCCAACCTGACTAAATCGTTTGTCACACAGATCACATTGAAATGGACGTTCACCTGTGTGCACTAGAAGATGTCTCTGCAAATTGGATTTGTGATCAAATGATTTCAGACAATGTGAACATTGAAAGCGACAATTTGGTTGTGCAAGTTTTGGTTGAATTGGATTAGTAGTGCATTCAGTGGCAATTTCCTCTCCAATTGCATTGTTTGCATCCCTTTCCTCTTGTTGAATCACCATCGATTCATCTGAATTGGATTGACCATTATCATCATGTTCGATGGTTGCTCGATTGTCGAAAATAGATTCGAGATTATTGATTTGATCATTCATTTCATCTTGGCCCTCATTGTCATCAGAATCGGTGTTTTCATCATCATCCAATCTTCTCCTTTTCACTTTATTCAAACTTTCATTCGATTGATCATTTTTGCTCTTCGATTGAACAAAATCTCCGAAAACTTTTGTTTGATTTCGTTTACTAGTAGATGGTCGTAGTCCAGTGGTTGTCGAAGTGGATTGTTCGTTGTTTTGCTCAATGACAGATCTCTCATTGATAACATTTTCTTCATCATTTTGGACATTTATTCGAGTGTTGTTTGTAACACTAATATCGATTTGCAATTGTGCCTCATCAAAATTTGTTTCAATGTCAGTTTCATCTCCATCTCCTGCAGACACATCGTCATTCGAGTGATTGTTGTTGTTCTCATGATACAAATCACAATCTCCATTAGCACAATCTACACAATTTGGATTATTCAAATAATCATTTTTATCGCCTTCATAGGGACCATCATTATCGACGTTATGGTTGTCATCAAATTGATCAGTTTGGTTGTGTGGGTTTTGTTCTTCAATCGGTTCATCTGGTTCAATGGAAATATCATTTAAAGAAGCATTTCTGTTGAAATCTAATGGATTTGTGATTGGCGAATGTTGGAGATATTCTTGCTTGATCAGTTGTTCGGTGTTGATTGGGTTGGTGGGTGATGGTGATGGCAAAATGTCATTTGGGATGATTTGTTGAGGGGTTTGATTGTTTTCCAATGCTGCATGCACAATGTTTTGAGTTGTACCCCAAGATTCATCTTCATTTTCTCTTTTTTCTGCATCATCCACAGAAGTACAAATTCCTTTTTCACATTTCACACATTTCGCAACATTGTCATCGTCAATCTTCTCTCCATCTTCATTTTCGTCATCATTAAATTCTTGTTTGATCATTGATTCTGTGTTGATTGTGTTGGACAGTGAGACCTCATTTTGCAAATTGTTTTGATGTTGCTGTGCTCTGGTCAAAGTGTCATTTGAATATTCATGTGAACACTGAGCACTCGATTGATCTGTGTTTGCTTGAGTTGGTGGTGGTAATGTTGTGCCAAATGCAGTGACATCACTGTGTTGAGAGCCGATTTGGCCCGACTGAATCATCTCGACAATATTTAGCTTCATCGCGTTGTAGTGACTGTCCACGGTGGCATCGATGTAACTCGTGAGCATTGACTTAAGTCCATTCCTGTTTCGTTCAACCAGGCTGAGCAGAGGGTGAGTTGGCAGTGACATTTTAGGTTCAAATCAACAGAACAAATGAAAATGAAATACACATAAAATTCAAGTCTTAAATGCAGCATGTGAGTTCAATGCAAGTGCACTTTTCCTTTGTTATGATCTAAACAGACCGATGAGCAGGAGGAGGGGAATGGTCAAAGGTTACACTCAACCACTCATAAACTACTCACCACTACATTTGATAGCGAGAATATGATACTGCACTGCATTGCGCCATACTGCAATGGTCAATTCGAACTGTTGACTTCAATCTATTGAGTCTTGAGTGAATGTTTACCCAATTTAAATTTACCCAAACAACATCTCATCATCTTCTTCAATTGCGAATCAGTGATCAACAGTAAAACATACTCCATCCAATGAAATGCACGTAAAAGTGTTTGTGAGAATCCAAAGTACCATCATTTTGAACTTCTCTTGTTTCGAATCCCACAATGTCAACATTTGTTTGAGCATTCTATTGACAAACTCGATCTATGATGAACAAATCGATGATTGCATTCAAAATTCACAGTGTACTCAATTGACTCAAACAAAAAAGTGCTTTCCAGGCAAATAGGTTCAATTTCAAATTCTAAGCCAAAAATCCAAAATTTTTAATTTTTAAATAAATAAAATCATTGAAACACTTTACCAAATATTTCAAATAGTACTCAATGTACTCATTTCCTTCCTGTACATTCACGGGAGAATACAGAGGAATAGTGCACACTGAACAGTAATTTCCTGGTAGGAAATTCCTACAACAACACAAACTCGAATTGGTGTGTCATACCATTTTGTCATTTCATTTTGCATTGCAATTTGTAGTTCAATCTTATTTATTAATAAACAATTGTCAACTGTGTGGAAGATTTCAAAACGAAATGATTACTTTTGTAAATCAATCGAATGCTAATAGTAGCATACTTCTAATAACACATCAACCGAAAGCAACAAACCGCTGTTTGGTCAAATGACGCCGTTTGCAAACCACGGCTAGTGGCAGTTCACTCTAGTTAATTCTTTAGTCGAAATATAAAATAGTTCACACTTTCTCAATCAACTCTCTCGGATCTCTATCATCGATGATGTTGAGTGCTCGTTGTTGTTTGATTGTTCGAGACAAACCAAAATGGACCACTCGAATGTGTTTGATTATATCTGATTGTCTAGTGGCAGTGTGACCACATTGTTTGCATCGATATGGCTTGACATGCAGATGGATGGCTTGTTCGTGACTGTTCCGGTGTTCCAATTGATTAAACGACATTTCACAATGACTACATGCGAATGGTCGCTCACCAGAATGTGTTCGGAGGTGACAATCAAAAGTGAATTTTTGTGTGAATCGTTTGTCACATTGTTTACACTGAAAACGTTTTATATTTTGGTGAATCAGTTGGTGGCTGGTTAAATTGCCTTTCACATTAAAACGTTTGTCACACTGATCACATTGAAATGGACTTTCACCTGTGTGCACTCGAAGATGTCGCTGCAAATGGGAATTGTGGTCAAATGATTTAGGACAATGTGAACATTGCCATTGACGATTTGGTTGGGCAAGGATTGGTTGAATTGGATTAGTAGTGCATTCAGTGGCAAATTCCTCACCAATTGCATTGTTTGCATCCCTTTCCACTTGTTGAATAGATTCGTCTGAATTGTGTTGACCATAATTTCCAATAGTTGCTCGAGTCTCGAAAATAGATTCGAAAGTAATGATTTGATCTTTCACTTCTTCCTTATTGTTGCATTCATTGTCATGATCTTCAATGTTATTGAGTTTAACTTTTTTCACGCCTTTCGAATGATAATCTGCGAAAACTTTCCTGTTGATTTGCTTACTAGCCGAAAACCTTGCTCCACTAGTTGATGCAATCGATTGTTTCATGTTCCGCTCACTGACAGATCTCTCGTTGATTACATTTTCTTCATCATTTTGGTCGTTCATTTGAGTGTTGTTTGTAACACTGACATCGATTTGTAATTGTGCCTCGTCAAAATTTGTTTCAATGTCAGTTTCATCGCCATCTCCTGCAGTGCATGACACATCGTCATTCGAGTGATTGTTGTTGTTCTCATGATCCAAATCACAAACTCCATTAGCACGATCTTCACAATTTCGATTATTCAAATATTCACTTTTTTAAATTAACATCATTAACATCACGCCGCTATGTCCGTAAATCGGGTCGCGGCTCTAGCCCAAAAAATCTTCTGCCTCCACCAGGATCGGTCCATGGCCACTTGTGCTACTTCGTCCGGGTTCAAGCCAACACGTCTCAAGAGGGCGTCATTTTGGTCCATCCATCTCGTCCTTGGTCTGCCAACCGGTCTTAGTCCATCTGGCACCGCGTTGAAGATTTGCCAAACCAGACGATTCGGATCCATCCTTTCCACGTGACCACGCCACCGGAGTTGGGACCTCTCTACCCAAAGGAGTAGCGGCTCGATGTTGATGGCCTCCCTGATCGATGCGTTCCGAATGTGATCCAAACGGGTGACACCAAAGATCCTTCTCAGAAAGCGCATCTCGGCCGCTTGTACCCGCGACCTAGTTCTTTCGGTCAGAGTCCAAGATTCGTGACCATAGGTGAGGACGGCTCTGAATAAAGACTTGTAGATGGCGAGCTTTGCTTCTCTACTGATCCTCGAACTGCCCATCACCGCCCAGAGCTCTCTAAGAACTACGCTTGAGAGGTTGATGCGTCGGCTAAGTTCTTTATCCAGCCGTCCATCACTCGTGAACAGAGCCCCGAGATACTTGAACTCCTTGACTTGTTGGAGCTGGACACCACTGACATGTAGTGTGCAGTCCACAGTTCGTCTTGAGAGAACCATCACTTCGGTCTTGCTTGTGCTGACCTTCATTCCGGACTTTTCACACTCGGCTGCGAAACGTTCGAGTGCGCACTGGAGGTCGTCTTGACTCGAAGCTAGGAGCGCCAGGTCGTCCGCGAAGAGCAGCCTTGACACCCTCACTTGGCCAATCTTGACACACTCCGGACCACGGCTGCGCTTCTCGATAAGATCCATGAATGTAGCAAACAGGATCGGTGATAGCACGCACCCTTGACGGAGACCAGTACCCACGGTGAACGATCTCGACTTATTGCCTCCAACTCGTACACGGGCGTTACACTGCTTATACAGAGATTGGATCGCACGGATGAGTTCCAACGGGATCCCGTACTCTTGTAGACAGTCCCACAACAGTTCTCGAGGTACGCGATCGTACGCTTTCTCCAGGTCCACAAAGGCCATGAAGACAGGCTGGTTAAATTCCCACGCCTTCTCTTGAATCTGCCGTAGAACGAAAACAAGGTCGGTGGTGCTTCTTCCTGGTCGGAATCCACACTGCTCATCTGCGATCTTCGGCTCGACCATCGCTTGAACCCTGGACTGCAATACTTTGGCATAGACCTTTCCGACCAAACTTAGCAGAGTGATGCCACGATAGTTGCTACACTCGGTCTTATCGCCTTTCTTGAACACGGGTACCACCACTCCCGTTTGCCAGTCCAATGGAGCCTCGCCGCTGTCCCAGGCCACCTGGAAAACTCGCGTTAACCAGTCGATGCCTTCTCCACCCAAAGCCTTAAGCAGTTCAGGCCGAATTTCATCCACTCCCGCGGCTTTGCCAGACTTGAGACGATTAATCGCTTGTCTGACTTCGTCCGGTTCGAGATTAGTCATCGCCCTGCACTGCAGCTCCGGTGTTGGGGGACTTGCCGAGGTTGGGTTCAACAGCTCTTCAAAATATTCCTTCCACCTCTCAAGGATCGCTTGTTCACAAGTGAGGATTTCACCTTGTACATCTTTGATGACTTGGATCGATCCACCACCGGGGTTACGCAATCGCTTGATGGTTTGCCAGAATATCTTGTTCGCTGTGCGATAATCTGCCTCAATCCTCTCACTGAACAACTCCCAGGACTTGGCCTTCGCTTCAGCTACCACTTGTGTTGCTGCCCTTCGCGCCTCTTCGTACCTCGTGCGAGTTTCTGAAGACTTGTTGGCCAGCCAGAGCTTGAACAGTCTTTTCTTCTCGCCAACGGCTTGCTTTACTTCTGGAGTCCACCAGGAAGTGAGCGTACGTCCGTCGTGAGCCACTCGGACGCGCTTAAGCCCGCAACAGGTTGTGGCAGCTTCGAGTAATGCATTCTTGAAGAGGCACCACTCGGTTTCCACATCCGCCGTAGTCCTAGGGATACTCTGGAACCTCGCTGCAATATCGTTGGCCACATTCTCCCGAACTGTTGAGTCTTGGAGTTCTTCCCACTTCACGCGCGTGACAGCCTTTGCACGGCGGCGAACTGGTTCACGTCCAATACATCGGAGAGATGCCACGACCAGATGGTGATCAGTTGATAGCTCAGCCCCTCGCTTTACCCGTACATCCAACACATGACGTTTCAAATCGGGCGACACGATGACGAAGTCGATAATCGAACGTTGCGCCACCGAGTCCCTGTACCACGTGTACTTGTGTATGTCTTTGTGTTGAAAGTACGTGTTCATAATGGATAGTGCATTGCTGGCACAAAACTCCAGAAGCAGTTCTCCATTACGATTTTGGTGGGCGTCGCCATTCCTCCCAATCACGCCATTCCACGTATCGGTGTCGTTGCCAACGTGAGCGTTGAAGTCCCCCATCAGTATCAACGAATCGGTCCTACGGAGTCTTGCGAGTCCTTGATCCAGATCGTCGAGAAAGGTAGTGTACTCGGCCAGAAAGTTCGGAGCATACGCTTGAACGATAGCCAGGTTCTTTCCTTCCAACAGGCGTAGTCGTAATACGGCCACTCTGCTACTGATGGGCACCCATTCAACCACTCTGTCCGCCAACCGGGGAGATGTGAGTATCCCCACTCCCGCTTGTGCATGGACAGATGGATCGACACCACTGAAGAATAGCTTCCATCCTTCTTGCAGGTCTTCAGTTCCAGAGCCATGAGTCTTGGTTGATGAAACGCCGACTATATCTAGTCGAAAACGCTTGGCTTCATCGACAAGTTCTTCATGCTTGTTGTTCAGAGAGGTGACGTTCCACGTGCCAACTTCTAGTTTCCACGGACGACTCCTTGCGTAGCCGCCTAAACGTCCTCGGGCCCTAGGGGCATAGCGCCGTGAAACCCTTCCACGTCCATGTCGGGTGGCGGGCCCTACGATGGGAGAAACTTGAGCCAGTCAGCGTTCGGTGCAAGCACACGTCCGTTCACGGCGAAGGTTCGAAAGGGAATATTCATTTTTATCGCCTTCATTGTCATCATCATCAACATAATCGTAGTCATCAAATTCATCAGTTTGAATTTGTGTGTTTTGTCCTTCAATGGGTTCATCGGTGGAAATATCATTTAGTGCAGTATTGTTGGTGAAATCCAATGAACATTTGGCAACATTGTCATCATCAATCTCCTCTCCATCTTCTTCTTCTTCATCAAATTCTTGTTTGATCATTGATTCAGTGTTGATTGTGTTGGACAGTGAGACCTCATTTTTCCGATTGTTGTGATGGTCGTGTGTGTTGGTCAACTGGTCATTTGATGCCTCTGTGCTCTGCTCAAATTGTGATTCACCAGGTAAGTTGTGGTCAGTGGCATTCTCTTCCCAGTCAGAATCGATTTCGCTCTTGATTGAATCATTCGAGTGAGTTGGCTCATTGTGATTTAGTGCAAGTACGTGCTCCGAATGATTGCTCTCATGCTTGTTGAGCCACAGTTCAAGATCGAGCAGCACTTTGGCATAGATTGCATCGATCATGCTGTTCACTTGTTGCTTGGCTGAGGCTTTGCACTGAGATAAGTGAGCCAGAAAGGCATCTGAGTGCAGTGGGGACATTGCGATTGAAAAATTCTCAGTGAGAATTGAGCTTGAAGTAAGATTAAACTATTGAACAAGTGAAATGGACACAGGCGAGATGTGTTTGTTGTTGTTGGCAAGTGAATGCCAATTAGAGCTGAAATTATACTCAAATCAGACTTAACTTCTTTCACATTCGCAGTTGGTGTTGTGTTGTGTGAGGTGTAAAGCAGTGAGGTTTATCACATGCCTCACTTGAATCGCCCTCTGTGAGAATTTAATCAAAGTTATTTTGTTTTGAGTATATATAGCTCAAAACTCAAAGCGTGGTGGCCCACTTGTGGCAGTAAACGTTTTGATCTAAAAATTTATGCACTCAAAAATCCCACGTGTTATTTAATCAAGATTTGTTTATTCCACCATGAGTTGTACATTGTCCCACGAATGTCGAGTGATGTTGTCCTCATTGCTCACAGCCTCTACTGATGCCACTCGTGTGTGGTTGCGAACTGAGATGGATCGAACAGTGGACCCAATGCTCCATTCCATCTTCAACAGACTCACAACCAAATTGACCAATGGACTGGGACAAACACAATCGGCTGGTGATGGTGACTGTGCACAAGTTGGCAATCGAAATCTTCACGATCAATCAACCAATGTCCGAATAAATCAATTCTCAACTTCATCTCACTTCAACCCAGAATTTGTTAATTTTCACCAACAACAAAATGGCCAAATTCAATTGGAATTTATTTCCAATCAACAACTGAGGTTTGTACCTAAATTTATTGTATCCAATAATTTATTTCAATTCACTTTCAGCAGTCAATCTCAACCCATGACGATTAAAGAGGAAATTGAACCAATGCCAACACATCAAGTCCAATCATCTTCGAATGCACCAGTCTCGAATGAACAGTCCAACCACAATTTGACAGATCAACATCCGAATAATAATGAGGAATGTTACAACTCTCAAATTAACTTGCCAGACACTGAAATGCAACCTCAACCTCAACAACTCGCTCACATCAAACACAATCAATTTGATGACGAGGAATGTGATTGTGAGGAATGTGTTGATGGAGGGATTGAGGTGAAGGAAGAAAATGATGAAGATGATGGTCAAGTGAATGATGAATCATCTCGACCTGTGAAAAAACCAAAAATGGACACAACTGAATCAAACAATGCAATTCATAGCAATTTCAACTGTGAAAAGAATGTCACAGTGCACAACTCACCTGTTGCATCACCGAGTTGTCATGATCTGATTCACCAACAATATAATCGAATGTGCACAGGAACAAGTACAACTGGCACAAACACTACTCCAAATGGTCATCAACAAATATTTGATTTGTCCCATCATTTATTGACTCAATACGTTCCTCAGCAGACTTACTCAATTACTTCGAACAAAGAAATTGACAATGAGGAAGAGAATGAAAATGTAGATAACAATGAAGTTAACAAATGTGATGGAAATGAAGTGGTGAGTGGATTGATTGGTGAAGAAGGCAGAATGGGAAGTGAACACAGTAAAGGTGAGTTCTTGTTCAATGTTCAATAAGTATTCAAATTGTTATTTCATTAGTTATTGATTCTCGGATGACCATTGGAGATTATTCTCGAGACAATTCAGATTATTCTATGGTGATTCAACAAGAGGAAAGGGATGCAAACAATGCAATTGGAGAGGAAATCGCCACTGAATGCACTACTAATCCAATTCAACCAAACCTTGCCCAACCAAATCGTCAATGGCAATGTTCACTTTGTCTGAAATCATTTAATCGCAATTCCAATTTGCAAATACATCTTCGTGTGCACACAGGTGAACGTCCATTTCAATGTAAACAGTGTGACAAACAATTTAAAGACAGAAGCACTTTAGCCAAGCATCAACTGATTCACCAAAATAGAAAACGTTTTTGGTGTCATGAATGTGAAAAACAATTCAATCGAAATGATCATTTTCAAGGTCATCTTCTAACACATTCCGGAGTGCGACCATTCGAATGTCGACATTGTGAAATGTCGTTTACTCAAGTGACCAATCGGAACAATCACGAACAAGCCATCCATCTGCATGTCAAGCCATATCGATGCAAACAATGTGGTCACACTGCCACTACACAATCAACCATAATCACTCACATTCGAGTGGTCCATTTTGGTTTGCCTCCAACCACCAAACAACAACGAGCACGCAACATCGTCGATGACCGAGATCCGAGAGAGTTGGTTGAGAAAGTGTGACATTGTGATTAGCAAAGTGATTCGATGCAATGATCACTGACCAGTCTAACTGTGTTTGATTTTGTTTGTAATAAAAGATATACTCTACAGGACATATAGCATAAAATATCATTTTTCAATATCCAACCACATTCGTAGAATGTAATTGAATCGTGTCTTGTTTGTGAAACAAACAAAGTTACGATTAATGAGACATTTGGCAGACTTATTTGTAGGATTGTTACGGTGATTGCCATTTTTATATTTTTATATGATTCTTTGAGTATTTCTAAATACATCAACACAAAAATTATTTTCAAAAATTAACCTAGAAACCAAGAGTGTGAATATAACAAATAAGACAAACAATTATTAAATAAATTCAATAATGTTTATTTAATGACAATTCTTTATTATCCAACTCTTACTTATTTGATACAATTTTGTTACAATTTGCGCCATGTGTCGGAATTCAATAGTCAGGTCTGTTGACACAACCAAATCGAGTTTGTAGATGAGTTTCAAAATGATCGTACATCTTTCTTCCTGCATTCTCTCGTAAATCGTATTCGAGTGGAATGAGGACTCAAATCTATCGAACAGGTCATACTGAGTATGTTGTCCATAGTTGTACAACATTCGACATGACCAGTTCGATACATTCAAGCGGTCATTTCTCCCGAATGTACATTCACGGGAGAATGCAAAAGAAAAGTGTACAATCATTAAGAACACCAACACAAAGCCGAAACAAATCTCTCGATGTAGTGTTGTAAATGTATATATATAATTTATTGGGAAAAAGCAGCCCGCTTACCGCTCATTGAGCAGTTTATACAGGCAAATAGTGATACATTTATACAATAGTTTATACATTTCAGTAACGAGAAATAATTTAAATCTAATTAATTAACAATCCGTAAAAAATTCGCAATTTTCGTGTTTAGTAATTGTGTTGGTGTTTGAGAGTTGGGTGAATTTCTTTACATAATGTTGTGAACAATGAAAAACGATTTGGTGTATTTACAAAGTCATTCAAATTGTTAATGGTGTGATGTGTGAATATGTTATTGCGTAATGTTGAGAATGAAGGACAATGAAGGAGAATGTGTGAACATGTTTGTGTTGCGGGGAGATCACATAGGCATGAGTCGTCTGTTGTTTTCCCGATTCTCTTGAGATATGCACCAAATGCGCCGTGCTGAGTTAAGAATTGGGTAGTGAAGAAGTTGTGTCTGATGTATGTGGGTATTGTGTGGTGGGGGAAAAAGGCTTGAAGTGTTTCATTCAAGCGTGTGTGTTCGTGTATTCGTTTGAGATCCATATAATTATCATTTAATTGTTTAATGTGTGAATCATCAAAATATTTGTAACTGTATTTATCAATTGGTCTAATGAGTGCACTCTGAGCGAGTCTCTTTGTTATGTTTACGTGTAGGTTTGCTGCTGGTGGAAGTGATGTTACTAACTTAACTTGTGTGTGTTCGCTCAAGAGTGCTGTGAGTTTTGTTAAGTTTTTGTTTAGGAAATTTGGAACTGGTGGGGGTTTTATACAGTACAGATCTCGACAATAGATCACAATGGTTAGGTCTGTGGTGAGGTAGTTTGTTTCTTGTAGTGCGGCAAGAGCTTGTCTAATTAAATATTGGTATATTTGCCTCCTGCTTGTGAAACTATAGAATTTAAATTGTTTACTTTTAATAATGTTATGAGCATCAGTTATGGTGAATGCACCTCCGTTAAGGTGAGTGGAGTGTGAGTGTTCAGTGTATATTTGTATGTTTGACGATGATGGTGTGTCTGTTCGATTTATAGTTATGTTGTCTGTTTTTATGAAGTTGATAGAGAGCGTATCATATCGACCCTCCCGAGGAACTAATGGCGCAAACTCAGTGTCTGTTATTGTCAATTCGTGTTTTAGTTGAAATTTGTGTTGTTTTTGCCTCAAGAAGGGAATGATCGGTTCTACTCCGGCCAAGAAGTTTGCAGCTTCTGCGGACAAAGTTCGGTAACCCATCACTGCTCTTACGAGAATCATTCTCTGTAGGCCAATGAGTTTATTCCGATCACTCATCAACATACGATTCTCACCAATCTCTGAGGCATATGTTAGTGTAGGTCTGATGACCGCTTTGAATAATGTGATACGAAATTTAGAGTTAATTCCCCATGTATTTCTACATAGGGAAAATAGAACGTTTTTGATTTTTGTAATTTTGTTTACAAGGTCATCGACGTGTTTGGAGATTTTAAATTGGTCAAGGTAGAATGAGTTTTGTATAGTAATGCCTAGAATTTTGATGTGATCGGTTTGTTCGACTGTTTGGTTTAGAAATGTTATTGGTTCGAGTGTGTGTGAGTGCAGATTTAAGATTTGTGTTTTGCCTACACTAATTGATAGTTTATTGTGTTCGCACCATTGATTTATAAAGTTTAAGATTTGTGTGATAATCCTCCTTAGTGAGATGGCATCCTTAGCCCAGGCAATGGCAGTAGTGTCATCAGCAAATGCAAAGATCCTTGAGTTTGGTATGTTAAAAGTGTTTAGTAGTGAGTTCATGGTTATGTTCCACAATAATGGACTTAGGGCCGATCCTTGCGGACAGCCCTTTGTGAGTTTTTTAGTGACGGTGGATGAGCCGTATGTTGAAGAAATAGATCTGTCACTGAGGTAACTTTGGGTGATGCGTATTAATTGTTCAGGAATGTCTAGTTCATCCATGTTTTTTATAATGCTATACCAGAAGGCATTATCGAAGGCACCCTTGATGTCAACAGCTACTACAGCTACCAAATATTTATCCTCTTTGAGGCGTATGGCTTGGTCGGTTATTCTGTCTAGTGCTGACACCGTAGAGTGACCCCGAGTGAAGCCGTACTGGCGTTTGTTCATGTGAATGTTATTGTGTGTGTATTGTTGGATTTTTATGTTGATTAATTTCTCAAAGATCTTTGCAAAGCCAGAGAGCAAACTGATAGGCCTGTAGCTATTGTATTGGTTGTAATCTGATTTGCCCGGTTTTGGGAGGATTGTGATGATTGCGAATCGCAACAACTTTGGAAAAAGCGCCAGGTCCAAACATTTTGAGTAAATGTTGAATAGTGTTGGTCCGATCACTGGATATGCTTCCATTATGATCCTGTTTGAAATGTTGTCTGGACCCGGTGCTTTCTTGGGAGCTAAGTTTGCGACTATGTTATCTAGGTCTGCTGGTGCGATTGTGATATTTTGTTTGTTTATGAACTTTGGAGTGTAATTACGAATGAGTTGTGTTTCTGGTGTGTCAGTGTGTGTGTCATCGTCAGGAAATAACTGATCGATCAGGTTCCTGTGTGTGATATGAAGGTTGTGTGGTTCTTGGTTGTC
Source organism: Rhizoglyphus robini (assembly GCA_023373905.1). Taxonomy (NCBI): domain Eukaryota; kingdom Metazoa; phylum Arthropoda; class Arachnida; order Sarcoptiformes; family Acaridae; genus Rhizoglyphus; species Rhizoglyphus robini. Next base: position 853,332 of record JAKIJQ010000080.1, read on the forward strand.
AAGAAGTGGAATACCTATTAATTTTTTGTTGAGTTTGCTAACCATGACTTTATATGTGTTGTTGTCAAACACTGAGCTCGCGCCCACATCCTCAATGAAGGAGATAAAATCAGCTCTCTTCAACCTCTTAAGTAAGTTTTTGTATCTGTTGAGATATTGTTTATAATCTTTGTGGTAAAACTCTTTCGATTGGTCAGTTGAAGCATGACGCCATCGATTGCGTTTTTGATTTAGTGTTTGTTTCATTAGTGTGCATGTGAAATTGTACCAATGTTTGCGTGAGTTGCCTCTGCTAGGTTTGATTATGGGTAATGTTTTATAGCAAGCATCTTCTACGCTATCGATTAAAGTTTTGAATGCTCGTTCGACTATGTTAGGGTCATCTGTGTTGATTAGTGTGTTGGCCCTAATTAATTCAGTTACACTAATGTTGTCTCTGAATTTAGGCCAGTCAGTTTTAGTGTTCACTAAGAATTTGTTGGTACGTGTTTGTTGTCTAGATGGTATGTATGTGTTGTTAAGGTGTAAATTAAATGAGATCAAAAAGTGATCAGTGCATATGGGTCTGTGTTCGACCTTCCAGTCCACCACCAACTCCTTGGCCTGGGCATTTGTAAGAGTTAGATCAATGACACTGTCCCCATTGGAATGACAGCAAGTGATTGAGGGTTTGTTGTGGTGATCCAGGTCCAAATAGACCATTAGATCCTTGATAACAGTTCCTCTAGGTGATATTGTCTTGTCATGCCAATAGGTGTGTCTTGCATTGAAATCTCCTGAGAGAATTATGGGGGTGTGCTGGAAGGCAGGGTTTTCAAATAGTGTTTGGATTGTGTCTGTGTAGAGTGTTTCATCATCGTCTGGATGTATGTATATGCATGCAAGTATGACTGTAGCGTGTGGAAGAGAAATTTTAACGGAGGTGATTCTGTCATTAGAATGCTCATTTAAAATAGATATGTTTAGATTAGAATTGTGAACTAAGACTGCTGTGTATGGTGTGGCGTTTTCGCTGTTGTAAAGTATAGTTCTACTAGGGAAGCCTTTTATGATGTATTTGCTGTTTTGTATGTAGTGAGAGGGCTCCTGAATTAAAATTATGTCTGGGTTTCGAGTGTGAATGATATGATCTAGTTCTGCTGATGTTGTTGGACTTTTGTTTAGGTTTAGCTGCAATATAGATAGCCTTAGACAAGCCATCTATGTTCTAACAGAACTAGATGCTTCTTGTGGTGACTGAATGATTGGTGAAGAGCCGGTTCCAGAAGTGGAAGCGGCAGGAGCCTGTTCTGTGACTGGATCAGATACTTCAGATGAAGCAGTAACAGAGGGCGAATCGTGTTGTTGTTCATTGTTTTTAGCATGTAGTGTGTCTATTTCAGGGATAGGAAAATATTGGGTTCTGCTTACTATTTGGTCGTGGCGCTTTTTATAGAGAGGACACTTCATACCGTTTGGCTTGTGATCGAGGTCTTTGTCTTTGAAGAATGGATGTTTGGCGCAGTTGCAGCATTTTTGGGTGGTGTTGGCAGCACAGGTGTGTGAGGCTTCAGATACTCCGCATACAGCGCATGTAGGTGCTTTCTTGTCCTTGTGTGGGCAGAATCTTTTGGAGTGGCCGAACTCGAAATCATGTTGGCATTGATCGACGAAGACTCGATCGCGGGTTGAACAGAGCTCATGACCGACATGTAGTAGATTTCCTTTGGCTCTTATTTGTTGGTACACTCCTGGTGTCACTCGGAAGACAACATCCATACGAGGGTTGTGCTCATCGTTGTTAAGCTTGAAGTGGGTAATAAATCCCTCTTTATCAAGTTTGTTTTGGTAGCAGATGTCATCGATTATTTCCGTTAGATCAGTTCCTTCTTTCAATACTTTCTGCAGAACAATTGTGGGTAGAGTTGGTTTTGGTAGGTAGACATCACAGTGTTCGGCTTCTTTGACATCTTCCTTGATGGTCTTCATAATGTCCTCGAAAGATATGTCTTGTTGGATAGGGACAGAGAGCCCAACGCCTTTGGTAGTTTTGAAGGTTTTGCAGAGCTTAACTTTATGTTTTTTGTTGTTGTAGTTTTTCAAAACTGAAGCATATAGCGTGTTGGGATCAACTGCTTGGCCATCCTTAGCGGTAATCATGATTGTTTGGGTTGGTGGGTGAGAAGGTTTGGCAGTAGTTGATTCAGACGACACTAGGTGGCTGTGTTGTTGTTGTTCTCGCATGATTTCAGCTAGTGAAGGGATTTGTTGTTGTTGTTGTTGGTGTAGTATTAAATTATCAGCTACCGACGAGGCGATTAAACCTTTGATCTCATTCATAAACTCATTTCGATCAGTGAGTTTAGATAAGCTCTCCAATAAATCCTTGACGGTGTCGATGAATTCATCAGCGATTTGTCTTGCTTTTTCATCTGTTGTTGTGATGCGTGGTGATTGGCGTTTTGGGACGAACCCATTGATGACACTTTCATGCTGAGGCAGCAATGACTTCAACTTTTCCGCAATTACCATCACTTGGACGTAATTGGGATCCATGACGGGGTGGGTGTGTGGTGATAAATCACCAGAAATTGCGATTTTTGTTGTAGGGATAGGAGCGCTTTGTGAAAACGTGTCTGCTCGCTACAACGGCTATTTCGACTCATAAAGTGTTGTAAATGTAAAGCACAAAAAAGTAGACTTTGACTGTTTGTGTGTTATCATTGAGTACAGAAGTTGAATGTGTGATGTTTGTTGATATGACTAAAGTGGAGGAGATTAATGTGCTGGTTGGACTGTGTACTTATGTGACTGGTGAGTCAGACCAATTCGGCTTTGGGTTGATGTACATAATGATTGAACCAACTTTCTTCCTACACATTTTCTCGTGAATGTACTCGAGGGGAATGAGCACTCAAATTGACCTAACTGGTAACGCTGAGTGTTGTCCATGCGCAACATTCGACCATTGACCAGTTAGGTCAATTTCAATGTTCATTTCCTCTCCTGTATATTCACGGGAGAATACAGAAAGAAAGTTTACAAGCATTACACACAACAACACAAACCCGTAGTCCGAATGCAAACAAAATGACTCGAGTGGTGATCGTTCATGTGTAAGGATTTTGGTTCGTTGGTTGCAAGCAGACTGTTGCTGACACTCCCAAATTGGTGTTTATGTGTTTCTTTTCATAATGATCGCACACATTTCATTCTGCATTCTCCCATAAATGTACTCGAGTGAAATTATCACTCAAATCTACCGAGCAGGTCATACTGAGTATGTTGTTCATTGTTGATATCAACTCTCGAGATGGCACCAGCTCGGTAAATTCAAGCGATCATTTCTCCCGAATGGACGTTTACAAGGGCATACAAAAATACCGTGCATAGAACCATTTAGAACAACACAACACATAAACCAGAATGGATCTCACAACTCGGAAAGACTATCTGTGAAGTGATGTACACTGTACGCAAATATTGTGGGTGCAACTTTTGGTGCTGGAAGTGTTTGACGGAGTCAATATTTTGGTGACTTGAGGACAGTTTCATTATATCCACATTCCTGTTGTGGTCAGGTCGTTCGTGTCTCCATCAAAGTAGTATCCAAGCATGATGGATAATCTAAGAAGAATTCGGGGGAGGGAATTCGGAAGACGAGCGTTGAAGTGACTTTGAAGAGTTAACGAGTTTCCAATTAGAGTTCCAAAAAATTAAATCGTGGCATGTTCATCAATTGCTGCCATGGGCGATGTCACCCAACACTTGATTGAGAACCAAATGAGAGGGCCGTGGTATGTAGATTGTACTGGTGAAGCAATTAGGACATTTTGGCGTGTTCATTTCAGAGGATTAGATCCATCGAAAACAGTTTCCGCCAGGGTGAGTTGTCCAAATAGTAACAGCAACAGGCAGACTGTGCACTGTCGTGTTCAATATACATCACGTTCGCGAGTGCCAACTCAAACACAGACTACACTTGAGTTAGTGTTTGCCAAAGATAAGATAATTCAGGGGGAACGATCACATCACCAACGGTAACCAACCGCCACTGATAAAGTGGACAAACAAGTACAAACTGCGCATGTTCATGTCTCACTGCAGCCAGCACCGCTCAATAGGAACAAATGAGATTCGAGACCAAAATTGCCGGTTCAGGCCCAAAAACAAACGTTACATCGTCAATGATGGTCGGGAAAGAAGCTGGTGAACCAAGGAATCAATAATTTCACGACAGTTAGTGGAGGTTCGACGCGAAAATAGGTGAAAAGTTACATTTTGTGTTATTTTGATCGTGATTCAATGTTTGTTGCATTTCTGGACATTTTTCGGTCAAAACTTGTTGAATCTGGGCGCCCCCGGTACCAAAAGATACAAGGAGTGCACGTGAATTGCTCGATGTCGAGTACTCGGAGTTTGGTGCGCTGGTACCGACGAAATCACAAAATTAGTGGGAGCATGATTTGCATTAATTTGCCCATAAAGCACACACCACGATATGATGTGTTGCAGTGAAGGGTGAATGTGTGTGCATTGGACAAATGTCTATGCATGACTGATCAGTGGAGATTATGTGCTGGTTGGCCTGTACTGATCAGTGTAGGTGTAATGCAGTTGTGCAGTTGACTGTGCGAGTGGAAGGTGCCATGTCTGCCAAAGGAAAGGAGAGAATGCGAGTTGAATGATGGGACATGTTTGCCTGCTGCTTGAGTAAGTGATCACTGATTGATATTGTGCACTGCAGTGACAAACATTACAGTGAGTGGATGGATGGGTTGGCAATTGATTTGAGTGTACTGGAGAGAAGAGAGTGGTGCACGCAGGAGTGACAATTCTTGTAAAAGGCATAAGAGAAGTGTTTGATGATTTAGCTGTTGAAAACTTACACAATTGTGTAAGTGTCAGTTGACTAGGTAAACCATAAAAATAGCACTCTAAATTTCCTCAATCTCTCCCTTTGGCAAATTGAGTCATATTTAATCACCTTGTGCTGAAAGGCTCCTTGAGATCTTATGATGTCTAGTACAGTCAATATATTTATATTTGCGTCATGACAATTTATTAATGAGTAAGATGAGTGTATGTACATTGCATAAAATCACTGACAGAATAGCTCACATGGCCGCACTCCAGAATGTATTAGGAGATGAGAGTCAAGATGGTATTTTAAAGTAAATTGTTTTTTTTGCAGTCATGGCAGCCAAAGTGTTTTAGATTTTGGATTATGAACTGATTAGGAACTGGTTATGGTGCAAGAAAGAATCCGTTCAGGCTTACATTAGAAGAAATAACTGAAGCGATGGATTGATTACTGCAGGATGGAGAGTGAGAAGATAATCCAGAAAATGGTGCATAGATAATTCAGATGATGAACAAACATAATAACTTGGCTGACAGAATTGGACACTTCTTAGTGTAATGTACGAGTTGATGTTTGGGCAATTTTAGTTAGATTATATTTAATCATTGTTATCAAATTCTATATATAACTGTGCAAGATGTGATTTATTACAGGAACGTCTATAGGAATATATAAACTTTCGGTCAACTTGGCAAATCATCGATTCAATGTTGATTAAATTCAATTGAATCGAAATAAGTCACACTTTCTCCATCAACTCTCTCGGATCTCGATGATCGATGATGTTGAGGGCTCGTTGTTGTTTGATTGTTGGAGGCAAACCAAAATGGATCACTCGAATGTGTTGGATTATGGTTGAATGTGCAGTGGCAGTGTGACCACATTGTTTGCATCGATATGACTTGACATGCAGATGGATGGCTTGCTCTTGCTTGGTGCGAGTGTTAAATTGATTAAACGACTGTGCACAATGTCGACATTTGAATGGTCGTTCTCCGGAATGTATTAGGAGATGAGAGTCAAGATGATCTTTTCGAGTAAATTGTTTTTCACACTCAGGACATCGAAAATTTTTTATATTTTGATGAATCCGCTGGTTTGTTGTTAAATGAGAATACTGATTAAATCGTTTATGACACTGGGCACATTGAAATGGACGTTCACCTGTGTGCACTCGAAGATGTTTCTGCAGTTTGAAATTAGTATTAAATGATTTTGAGCAAAATGAACATTGATATTGAACATTCGATTGGGCAAGATTTGGTTGAATTGAAACAGTAGTGCATTCAGTGGCAATTTCCTCTCCAATTGCATTGTTTGCATGGTCATCTTCATGGTAATCAGTGTCTTCATCATCATCCAAAGCGTGTTTACATTTTTTGTTTACTATTTTCGGATTTTCCGCCTGATCACTTTTGCGCTTTCCACAGTTGCGATGATTCACATTCGATTGAAGCAAATCCCCAAAAACTTTTGTCTGAATTCGTTTACGAGTCGACAATCGAACTCCACTTGTTGATGGAGTCGATGACTCATTCACTGACCGATCACTTGATTTCCCTCTGTGAACATTCTGCAAATGATCACTTTGGTCATTCACTTGTAAGTCAATGTTTTCAGTAGTGTCATCGATGGCAGTGATAACTTGTTGACTATTTGAGATGATCGATTCATTGGTTTGGTTGTTTTCCATTGAAGCATAAAAGTCTTTATTATTATCGAAATTTTCATGAACCATAGTGCAAATTCCTTTTTCACATTTCGAAACACTGTCATCATCAATCTCCTTTCCATCTTCTTCATCGTTAAATTCTTGTTTGATCATTTGTTCATCAGTGTTGATTGTGTTCGCCAGTGAGACCTCATTTTTGCAGATTGTTTTGATGTTCCTGTGCTCTGGTCAATGTGGTGCTCTGAACACTCGAATGATCTGTGTTTGCTTGAATTGCTAGTGGTAATGTTGTGCCAAATGCAGTGCCATCACTGTTTGGGCCAATCATGCCCGACTGAATCATCGTCTCAATACTATTTCTGAGAGAGGCAAATTGATTGTCCACGGTGGCATCGATGTAATGAGTGAGCATTGACTTGAGTCTATTCGCGTTGTGCTCCACTAGAGTGAGCAAAGGATGTGTTGGCAGTGACATTTTGGTGCAAATCAACAGAACAAGACAAAAAACCAAATCCTCAAATGAAATACCGAAAAAACGGGTGCAGTGAGAGCTCGTGTCCTTTGTTAAGATGAAAACAAACCGTTGAGCAGGAGAAGTGGAATGGTCAAAGGTTGACAACAGCTCAACAGTTGACCAAGGCCAACTGACAACGTTGTACTGTGAGACGAGTCCAATGTTGTGTCGAGTTCTAGTGAGGGGTTTCACGTGACTTGCCTACCTCACAGCCAACACTGTTCGAGCCTTGAGTGCTCAACTGTTGCTAATTAGTTATAAGTTACTTATATATACTTATAAGTTAAGTTCATTTGTTTTGAGGCCTGTGCCTGTGTGGCTGTGTGTGATTGTTCACGAGTGAATACTTCACATCAAGTTTGACTTAACTCTAGTTTTGTTTTATCACGAATTTCCTTTCACTCTCCTCATCATGTCTTGTACATTGTCCCACGAATGTCGAGTGATGTTGTCCTCATTGCTCACAGCCTCTACTGATGCCACTCGTGTGTGGTTGCGAGCTGAGATGGATCGAACAGTGGACCCAATGCTCCATTCCATCTTCAACAGACTCACAACCAAATTGACCAATCAAATGGAACGAACACAATCGACTGATGCTGGTGACTGTGCACAGGTGGTGAGTCGCTATCCAAGCCTTCACGAACAATCAGCCAATGTCCAAATACATCAACCCTCAACTTCAACTTTCAATCCAACTTTATCTCACTTCAACCCACAATTTGTCAATATGAACTATTCTTGCCAACAACAAAATGGCCAGAATCATTTGGATTCTATTTCCAATCAACAACTGAGGTCTGTTTTTAAATTAATATCTATCTAATAATTTCTAATTTACTGAGTTTTTATTAGAACGACTCTGTCAACCACAATTTTGCTGCCTTCCAGCAGTGGTGTGTAATAGTGCCCTCAAAATTTCGCGACGATTTTGCGTTGCAGAGCCAACAGTAGCAAAAATCGCTAATACAGTGAAAGTTAAAAATGGGTACTGTGCCCCTTAAAAAGCCCATCATGCTCTATTCACAAATACGTTACGTATTCTGAATACTTTGGTACAAAATCTCCGCTGTAAAGTGCAAAAGCGCCACTGCAACAATGAATTACTGCTGGTGATGCTGTTGTTGTCACTTTTGAGTCTGTGTTTTGTGTTGATGTTTGCAAATGTGCAATGATTTGATCATTTGTCCTCGGAAAATACCAAAACTTGACCCAAATTGGTTTAATTGGTGATCTTAACTTCCATCGCTACTATTGTGCTATTCGTGTGTGTTATTGTTGTGACAAAGTTGGTTCCCATATCACGGTGCTGGGAGAAACGAGTTAATTTTGGTGTCTTCTTTGTTTTGTTATTTTGGTTTCGTAAATATTAAACATAAATATTGTGAATTAGTATCATCAACAGGTGTGATAAAGATCACTTAAGTGGTTTTTACGAATTATTATTCTCAGCTAACCCTAAATGTTTCTTGATGTTTGCAAACGTGCCAATTTAACCTCTGAAACCACTGAAATTGGACCCTGGATTGCTTATTTTGTGAGCTGAATTTCTTTCTTGACCTTTCTCTTCTGTGGATATTTGTTATTTATTTTTGTGTGAATTTCGAATGAACAATTCGCTACTTCATGTCAGTAAGCAAGCGATTTGAATTGTATCGTGTTGTATTTGTATTTGTATCTGTTGCAAGATACAGAGAATGACAAGACAGATCATCAGGGATTCACACAGAATCATATTTCACAACACGTGAGCTCGATTACACAAACATAACGAGATAGCGAACTGAACACAGTGAGCGCCTTTATGCAGCGAGAGAATATTCAAATTTAGAATTTGGCTTCTTTGGTGAGCTGAATAGCCTTCTCCACTGTGGGTATTTGTTGTAACAAAGTGGCTCACAGATAACAGTTCTGGTATAAATGAGTTTGTTTTGGTGTTCTTTTATTGTGTTTATTTTTTGGTTTTTGTTAATCAATGTGAGTATTGTGAATTAGCAGCATCAAACCTAAGTGAAAATGACCATCAAACAAGAATCTTTTTAAAGATATTTTTTTATTTTTAACTAAACCAAACACGTCATCTGTGAACAGGCTACAAAACATGTTCAAGACTTCAAGTTTGAAAACAAAACATTGAGCTGGCAGAGGCATTGCTGGGATTTAGTTTTGCATGGTTTTCTTCACTTTATTGAGATCTTATCACGACACTATTGTCGATATTGTAATTAGTGGGCTTTTATAATTGAGTTAATGATTAAATTCTCAATGTAGTTAACACAATCATTATAGCAAAAATGGTGAAAACCTGTTGACTAAAATCATAGATTTTACTATTACTGAGTTTTTAATTAGCGCTTTAAAATGATTAAAACTTGAATGCGCTCAGAAAGGAATAAAACTTGAATTAAAACTTTGTTTGGTTTATCTTTGAATAAAAACTCAGAGAGCCAGCAATTTTAGTCATCAAGTAGGACTTTATGAATGCAATTTTGATTTAATCATCTGAAGTTACAAAAACATATTTATACCGGGAATATATTAAATATTTGCAAAATATAGCCTTGACAAATAAACAGAATTATCTCATAGAAGAGTTAAATTATCAGTGCTCAGATGGCTTGCTACAGTTTGATAATTTGTTTTGAATCTGAACGAAACGAGAGATTTATTGGTAGTGATGCAAAAGTAATCGATGTGTTACTGTATTTGATTCAGGTATTAAGTGGGGATTAACTGGTTTTTGGAGGAATTTCACGTGCAAAGTGAACAATGAATAGTAAATATGATACGTTGAGTTTTGATTTTGAAATTTTGATAGTAACAGAAAAATACTGAAAGAAATTGTCGAAACATTACGTAATCATTGATATTGATCACTGATCAATCGTGTTTTAAGACTTAAAATTTAAGTGAATCGAGTAATCATGTTAAGACTTGACTAATTATCTTTTTTAATTTCCAATCCAGACTTTTTCAATTGTGGTGGTCGAATTGCTGGCTCTCTGAGTTTTTATTCAAAGATAAACCAAACAAAGTTTTAATTCAAGTTTTATTCCTTTCTGAGCGCATTCAAGTTTTAATCATTTTAAAGCGCTAATTAAAAACTCAGTAATAGTAAAATCTATGATTTTAGTCAACAGGTTATATTTTTCAAATTGACTTTCAGTAGTCAATCTCAACCCATGACGATTAAGAAAGAATTGATTGAGCCAATGCCAACACATAAAGCCCAATCATGTTCGTATGCACCAGTCTCGAATGAACTGTCCAAGCACAATTTGACAGATCAACATTGGAAAAATAATGAGGAATGTGAAAACTCTCAAATTAATTTTCTAGACACTGAAATTTCATTAATGCAACCTCAACCAAAACATCTCGCTCACATTAAACACAATCAATTTGATGACGAAGAATGTGATTGTGACGAATGTTTTGATGGAGAGATTGAGGTGAAGAAAGAAGAAGATGATGACCAAGTGGATGACGAATCATGTCGACCTGTGAAGAGACCAAGACTGGACAAAACTCAACCAAACAATTCAATTCATATCCATTTCAACTGTGAAGAGAATGTCACTGTCCCCAACTCACCTGTTGAATCACCGAGTTGTCATGATCTAATTCACCAAGAATACAATCGAATGTACACAGGAATATGTACATCTGACACAAACACTTCTCCAAATGGTCATCAGCAAATATTTGATTTGCCCCAGCATTTATTGACTCCATACGTTCCTCAGAAGACTAACTCAATTACTTCTCAAATTGATAAGGAAGAGAATGAAAATGTAGATGACAATGAAGTTAACGAATATGATGGAAATGAAGTTGCGAATGGATTAATTGATGAAAAAGGCAGAATGGAAAGTTATGGTGAGTTCTTGTTGAATGTTCCCATAGTATTTTTCATTGTTGTTTTATTAGCAATAGATACTCGAACAATCATTGAACATTGTTCTCGACACTGCTCAGATGAATCTATGGTGATTCAACAGAGCATTGGCGAAGTCTCCAATTATCTACCTCAAAATGAACTGACTCAACGACCGAGAGATCAACAAATTCATTTTGAAGATGATTTAGAGATCGACCAGGAGACATTGGACGAAGTGAAGAGAGGTGAGTTTTAACAAAGTGAATTGAATTGAATTGAATTGATGATTTGATTTGATTGACAGAAATTGAAGAGGAAGAGGAAATGAAACGAAGGGAGAATGAACATGAAGGTGGAGATGAGAGACGAGATGAAGGTGACCGAGTGGGAAGTGAACTGAGTGGGGGTGAGTTGGTTGAAGTTGGAAATATTAAAGTATTCTCATTGTTGTTTCATTAGTTGTCGACCCTCGAGCAAACTTTGGACATTATTCTCAACACAATTCAGATAAATCTATGGTGATTCAACAAGAAGAAAAGGATGCAAACAATGCAATTGGAGAGGAAATTGCCACTGAATGCACTACTAATCCAATTCAATTTCAATGTCCACATTGTCATAAATCATTTGATCGCAATTCATATTTGCAGAAACATCTTCGTGTACACACAGATACATTTCGTTGTGACCAGTGTGATAAACGATTTTACAATAGAAACAGTTTAACAAGACACCAATTGGCTCACCAAAATATTAGAAACTTTCGATGTCATGAGTGTGAAAAACAATTTACTCGAAAAGATCAACTTGACACTCATCTCCTAACACATTCCGGAAAACGACCATTCAAATGTCGACATTGTGCAAAGTCGTTTAATCAATTGAGCATTCGGAACAGTCACGAACAAGCCATCCACCTGCATGTCAAGCCATATCGATGCAAACAATGTGGTCACACTGCCACTCAACGAGGAAATATAATCACTCACATTCGAGTGATACATTTTGGTTTGCCTAATTCCATTAAAGAACAACAAGAACTCAACATCATCGATGATCGAGATCCGAGAGAGTTGGTTGAGAAAGTGTGATTCATTTTGGGATTGTCAAAGTATTTCTATATAATGAACATTACCTTTATCAATGATTTACACAAGTTTGCCGAGGTGGACCAGATTTTGACTCGAGTTTGTCATTGAGTTGTACCGGGCACCGCACTAAAACATGACACATGTAAACATAAAATCAAAACTTCAATTAACAATTTGTTGGAATTCAATTTTTATTGGTAAATGCAAAATGAAATGGATTGATAACATCGAGTTCAAGTAGAAAGGCAAATGAGAATGCCACACACGCATTCATTTCTAATTCGGACATAATTTCACGGGTTACCATCTCTTAGGTTCTGTCCGTTGATGTTTGTTGACTCGAAGTAGAGGAGAACGGTGTCAATCCATTTCACTCATCAACCTCTCGACACTTGAACATACACTTTTGGGTCACGTTCGTCGATTATGTTCAATTCTTTTTGCTCTCGAACTGTTCGAGGCAAATTAAAATGTCGCTCTCGGACATGACAAATTGCAGATTCGATTCGATTATAATTTGATTGACAATTGTGCCAAATACACGTGAAAGGTCTATCGCTACTGTGGCTTCGTTGATGTTCTTTTAAATAGGAGTTGCTCATAAATGTTCGGTCTGGCCACTATGAAATGAAAATTAGTGAGACTCGAAACAGTGAAATACAGTGACTTACAGTTGGTTGTGTCGAACATTGCCCTCGAGTTGTTTGTAAGCTATTTGTCCGTGACAAGTAGACAAATGTTTCCTCCAAACTCCAAGACTTTTGAAAGTGTCCTTACAGCCAGGCTCGGTGCAGTTCAGTTCAAGTGTCACAATTTGAAGTTTGGTTTCTTCTTCTTCTTGATGAATTTCGTCAACGTTTTGGTGTTTCAATTTTTTCACAGCTTTACTTGTTGATTCAGTTGTGCTTTTCCGTTTGTCACTTTTCATCACTTCATCATTCGATTCAACATCGCCAAACATTTTTCTCTGAATTCGTTTTCGGCTTGACGATCGTAGTCCACTGGTTGATGGAGTGTTGATCGATTGATCGATTTCAATGAAAGGTTGGGCAGATTGACCATTTTCGATGTTTTGTTTTGTTGGTACATTCCTCCTCGACTTGCGAACAATGCAAATTTGCTGTTCACTTTCGTTAATCAAAGATAAATAATTTGCGTTATGAGCAGATTGATTCGAGTCATCGATGACATCTGAGATGGCCATGAGATCGTTTGCCACCGAAGTATCTGGTTGGTCTTCAGTCTCACCTTCGCCTAATCCAATTTGCATGTCCACTCCTGTCTCAGCATCATTGTTTGCATTATCATTTTCACGAACCAATTGAGATTGGTTTAATTGACAAATTCCCTTGACACAATCTTCACATTCATCACAATCAGACATATATTCACCTTCATCTTCATCGTCGTCGTCGTATTCTTCTTTCACATCATCAAATTCATCAATCGGAGCTTGGCCATTATTAAGACATTCGTTCATGTCGAGACATTCTTGTTTGATGAGTGGTTCGGTGGTGATGGGATGAACTAGAGGAGTTGGTGGGCAAGTGATTTGATCTGTTGATAAATGTTCTTGAGTTGACACATTCACATCGGCCAGGACAATCTCACCATGCTCAATCATGTGCACAATTCTGTTTCTGAGTTGGCCAAATGTCTTTTCCACCTGCAAATCGATGTAATTCGTGAGTGACACTTTGAGGTCATTCTTGCTGGCATCTACGAGGGCCAGGAGAGGGTGAGTTGGCACTGACATGGTCGACAAGGAGATGGGACAAACGAAAGAACCAATTAGAATAGATGTAACCAAATACAAGAAACGCGTGTGATGTACGTGAGAGCAAGACAACAAATCAACTCAAAACAACTGGAGTCCTTTTGTTTACATGCTTTCTTGACTGCTTGACTGCATGCTAAAGTGGTTTTAGTCTAAAATTTAGTAGTTGGTTTGAGGTTTACTGAAAAGCCGCACGTTGTTCCACCGCGAATTGATTATTACCAAGTTGATGATCATGTCATCTGTGGTACCACAATTACCGAATGTGTCCGTGTTGTTGGCTGAATTGCTCACAGCCTCTAGTGATGCCACTCGTGTGTGGTTGCGAGCTGAGATGGATCGAACAGTGGACCCAATGCTCCATTCCATCTTCAACAGACTCACAACCAAATTGACCAATCAAATGGAACGAACACAATCGGCTGGGGATGGTGCACAGATGGGCAATCGAAATCCAATTCTTCACGTTCAATCAACCAATGTTCAAATACATCAACCCTCCACTTCATCTCACTTCAACCCACAATTTGTCAATATGAACTATCCCCACCAACGACAAAATGACCCAAATCATTTGGATTCAATTTCCAATCAACAACTGAGGTCCGTAGCTCCATTTTATTTTATTGTATCTAATAATTTCTAATTTATATTTTTCAATTTACTTTCAACAGTCAATCTCAACCCATGACGATTAAGGAGGAAATTGAACCAATGCCAATTGGTCAAGTCCAATCATCTTTGTATGGATCAGCCTCGAATGAACAGTCCAGCCACAATTTGACAGATTCGAATAATAATAGATGCGAAAACTCTCAAATTAACTTGCCAGAAAATAAAATGCAACCTCAGCAATTCGCTCACATTAAACACAATCAATTTGATGACGATGAATGTCAACACAATTCAGCTGAATCTATGGTGATTCAACAAGAGAACATGGATGCAAACAATGCAATTGGAGAAGAATCAATTGCCACTGAATGCACTACTAATCCATTTCAACCAAACCTTGCCCAGCCAAATCGTCAATGGCAATGTTCACATTGTCTGAAATCATTTGACCGAAAAGACAAATTGCAGAAACATCTCCGAGTGCACACAGGTGAACGTCCATTTCAATGTGATCAGTGTGACAAACGATTTAGTCAGATTGGCAATTTAACCACACACCAACTGATTCACCAAAATATAAAACGTTTTCATTGTCATGAGTGTGACAAACAATTCACTCTAGAACACCATCTTGACTCTCATCTACTTTTACATTCTGGAGCCCGACCGTTCAAATGTCGACATTGTGCAAAATCGTTTACTCAATCGAACATTCGTAGCTATCACGAACAAGCCATCCATCTGCATGTTAAGCCATATCGATGCAAACAATGTGGTCACACTGCCACTCATCGAGCAAACATAATCACTCACATTCGAATGGTCCATTTTGGTTTGCCTAAATCAATCAAACAACAAAAAGCACGCAACATCGTCGATGATCGAGATCCAAGAGAGTTGCTTGAGAAAGTGTGACTTATTTTGTTAATTTCAGTGTTTCGAATCGAAACTTTCGATGCAATGAACACGTGTCCAGTACTGATTGCATAAACGATTAGCCCAAGTTGACCAATCTGACTGTATTAGTGTTTGTAATAATTTATTACTATTATTTGTTACTAATAAATCACACATTCTACAATTCGCATTACACTTTAAATACACAGAATATACATATTGAATTAAATCGAAATACAAGTATGCATATTTTGTGGTGGGGTCACTTTGACCACACCTGGGATCAATATTGAGCAATCAATTCAATATGTATTTGCTGGTGTCGATTTTGTTGTGTTCAATTTGTGATTTACACGATTGTCAATTTAGACCGACACTGTAGCCATGACATCAAAAGTAGTAGTGACATTGTGTGATTGTTTCGATTGACATTGTCGACTTGAGAATTACTTTGAACACTTACTTATTTGTTAGTTGTTAGTACAGCGCAATGTGTGGTTGTGTAAGTTGAACTGTGTAACTCGTGTACTGCAGCAATAGTCAACTGTTTCCTGTTTTGAGTCGATTCGTTATTTCCTGCTTTGGCTCTCATGCTTGGCTTCACAGTGCGACCCAAGTGTGCTCAGTCTGATCATTCACCTCGGTCCCCTCATTTGTCTCATCGATTTGTACCAAAATGTCACAGCCAACTCACCCTCTGCTCAGTCTGGTTGAACGCAAAGCGAATGGACTCAAGTCAATGCTCACGAGTTACATCGATGCCACCGTGGACAATCAATTTGCCTCACTAAAGGACAGCATTCTTGCGATGATTCAAAGTGGACAGATTGGTCATTATAGTGAAAATGCATTGCCATATACTCAAACCACTTCCTCAACTGGTCAATCAAACATTGATCCATCCATAAGTTCATCGATTTTACATGATTCCAATGATCAATCGACAATCCTGCACCAACAAATGATTTTACCATGTTCATCACTCATGAACCCAATCACCACCTCACCAGTGATCAAGCAAGAATGTCTTGAAGAATCGTCAGCCACAATTGCAACTAATTTCGACTTTAATTTTACACAAAATGATATTGACAATGATCATTTGGTTCAAGCCGAATTGAATAATAACTTAATCAATCATATTGAGGATGAAGATGAAGTTTGTGATTGTGAGGATTGTCTATATGAGATTAAGGAAGAAGATGAGGATGGAAATGATGAAATTACCGATAGAATTTCTGGTTTGGATGGTGAAAATGGTAGTGCAGATATTGATACAGGAGTGGACACGCAAATTGGATTAGACGAAAATGAAATTGAAGATCTACCAAATGCTATACTGGAACAGACTCCCATGAACATTCCAGATGTCATCAATGACTCCAATCAATCTGCTCATAACGTAAATGATTTATCGTTGATTAACGAAAATGAACAGCAAATTCGCAGTGTTCTTAAGTTAACCAGACAAAGAGCAAATCAACAACAAAAGAGAAAATGCAGCCAATCGGCCCAACCCGTCATTGGACTCGATCATCAATCGATCAACATTGCATCGACAAGTGGACTACGATCGTCAAATAGAAAACTAATTCAGAGGAAAATGTTCGGTGAAGATCAATTGAATGGTGAAGTGAAAAGTGACAAAAGGAAAAGCAAGACTCAATCGCGTAAAGCAGTGAAAAAAGTGAAACTTCAAAATGTCGATGAAACTTGCCAGGAAGAAGAGACCAAACACAGAATTGTGACACTCAAAGTGAACTGCACCTTTCCTGGCTGTAAGAGTATTTTCAATACTTTTGAAATGTGGAAGCAACATTTGTCGACTTGTCACGGCCAAATACCTTACAAACACCTCTATGGCAATGTTCGACATAACCAACAGTAAGTAATTGGTGTTGTACTGTTTCGAGTCTCACTAATTTTTGTTTCATAGTAGCCAAAGTGAACATCTCTGTATTGAATGTAATTCAATGCACAAATCACGAGATTCACTTAAACTACACTGGAGAAATTTTCATCAAGCAGGCAAATTTCAGTGTTCAGTTTGTGGGTTTGTGGCCAACTTGTCGTGTGAAGTTCGCAATCATCAAAAGAAGGATCACATCAAAAAGAAGTGTCGATGCACTCACGAGGGATGTAACAAAGCCTTTAGGAACAATCGCGATTTGGAACTACATGGACGAGACCATTACGGCGAGAGACCGTACAAATGTGCTTGGAAGAAATGTAAAGCCACTTTCAAAGTACTTTCAAATGCAATTCAACATGTACGGATGCAACATTTTCATCTGCCTAAAACAGTGAAAGAGCAACAGGAACTGAACATAATCGACGAACGTGACCCAAATGTGCATGTCCTAAAATCATCAAATTAAAATGTTAGGCGTTATCGTTCTACTCTCCATTTGTACACGAGCTGATCGATTCATTTTGTTTTCCAATTTTAAATGAAAATGAAATTTCAATAAAGTTGAATGTTTTAAAATAACGTCTAAGTATAGTACAGTACAATGAAATTCAATTTTTATTGGAAAATGAGATAATAAAAGGTACAAAAAGTCAATTACCTCGAGTGTAGGTAGAATGAGATTAGTTCATACATTCGTTTGATGATATTTGAATACATACATTTGCAGGCCATGTTCTTCGATTTTGTTCAGCTCTTTTTTGTTCCTTGACAGTTCGAGGCAAATAAAAATGTTGAAAGCGAACATTAAAAAATTGGATGTGAAAGCAATTTGATAGTGAATTCATAGTTGTCCCAAGCACATTTGTACGTACTCTCGCCATTGTGGACACGAGCATCTTTTTGCAAATCGTGGTTGGTCTTATACAATTCGAATATAAACTTTACATTATAAAGTAGTGTCGATGCAAACTGTACGTGCACTCTCACTACTCCCCTGAATATTCCAATTCAATCATCTACATTGGAAGGATTAAGTTTGGCATCCCTCAAACCATCAAAGGGGTGCAAGAACGCGTACGCGACTCGCCTGTGCGTACATTGGTTTAAACAAATGTTGACATTGTGGGATTCGAAACAAAAGAAGTTCAAAATGATGGGAGTTTGGATTTTCACACACACACATTTACGTGTATTTCATTGGATGGAGAATGTTGAACTGTTGTTCACTTATCAGCAATTGAAGGTTCTGATGGTCCATCAGTGATGGAATGTTGTTTTAGTAGATTGAAACATTCACTCAAGACTCAATAGATTGAACAGTTCGAATTGACCATTGCAGTATGGCGCAATGCAGTGCAGCCTTCTCGCTATCAAATGTAGTGGTAGTGGTGGATGAGTGGTTGAGTGTAACCTTTTACCATTCCACTCCTCCTGCTCATCTGTTTGTTTAGATCATAACAAAGGAAAAGTGCATTCGCACTGAACTCACATTCTGCTTGCTGCTGCATTTAAGACTTGAATTTTATGTGTATTTCATTTTAATATGTTCTGTTGATTTGAACCTAAAATGTCACTGCCAACTCACCCTCTGCTCAGTCTGGTTGAATCCAACAGGAATGGACTCAAGTCAATGCTCACGAGTTACATCGATGCCACCGTGGACAGTCACTACAACGCGATGAAGCAAAATATTGTTGAGATGATTCAAAGTGGACTGATTGGCCCTCAACAAAATCACAATGTCACTGCATTTGGCACAACATCACCACCACCAACTCAAGCAATCACAGATCAATCGAGTGCTCAGTGTTCACATGAATATTCAAATGACACTTTGACCAGAGCACAGCAACATCAAAACAATGTGCAAAATGAGGTCTCACTGGCGAACACAATCAACACAGAATCAATGATCAAACAAGAATTTAATGATGACGAAAATGAAGATGGAGAGAAGATTGACGATGACAATGTTGCGAAATGTGAGAAATGTGAAAAAGGTATTTGTACTTCTGGGGATGATGCAGAAAAAATAGAAAATAAAGATGAATCTTGGGGTACAACTCAAAACATTGTGCATGCAGCATTGGAAAACAATCAAACCCCTCAACAAATCATCTCAAATGATATTTTGCCATCACCATCACCCATCAACACAATCTACACCGAACAACTGATCAAACAAGAATATCTTCAAGATTCGCCAATCACAATTCCATTAGATTTCAACAGAAATGCTTCTTTAAATATTTCCATTGAACCAGATGAATCGGTTGAAGGACAAAACCCACACAATCAAACTGATGAATTTGATGACAACCATAACGTCGATAATGATGGTCCATATGAAGGCGATGAAAATGATTATTTGAATAATCCAAATTGTGTAGATTGTGCTAATGGATATTGTGATTTGCATGAGAACGACAACAATCACTCGAACGACGATGTGTCTGCAGGAGATGGCGATGAAACTGACATTGAAACAAATTTTGATGAGGCACAATTGCAAACCGATATTAGTGTTACAAACAACTCTCGAATAAATGTCCAAAATGATGAAGAAAGTGTTATCAATAAGAGATCTGTCAGTGTGCAGAACATGGAACAATCGACTCCTTCTACCAGCGGAGTACGATCACCTGCTCGTAAACAAATTCAGAAGAAAGTTTTCAGAGATTCGCACTTTAACGTGAATTCTCGCAACGGTGGAAAGCGCAAAAGTCTTCAAACGAATAGAAGTTTGAAAAAAGTGAAACGGAAAAATGATTTTGATGAGCATGAAGACACTGATTCTGATGCCACTGAATTCACTACTAATCCAATTCAAGCAAACCTTGCCCAACTAAATCGTCATTTGCAGTGTTCACATTGTCTGAAATCATTTGATCATAAACACAATTTTCAGAAACATCTTCGAGTGCACACAGGTGAACGTCCATTTCAATGTGAGCTGTGTGACAAACGATTTAAGGATAAAGGCACTTTAACCAAACACAAACTGATTCACCAAAATATAAAGCGTTTTCGGTGTCAAGAGTGTGAAAAACGATTCACTCAAAAACATAGTCTTGACTCTCATTTACTTCTACATTCCGGACAAAGACCATTCCCATGTCGACATTGTGCAAAGTCGTTTCCTAGATCGGACCATCGGAACACTCACGAACAAGCCATCCATCTGCATGTCAAGCCATATCGATGCAAACAATGTGGTCACACTGCCACTCATCAATCAACCATAATCACTCACATTCGAATGGTCCATTTTGGTTTGCCTCGAAGCATCAAACAACAACAAGCACTCAACATCATCGATGATCGAGATCCGAGAGAGTTTGTTGAGAAAGAGTGACTCACTTTGTGATTTCCAAAAGTGTTTAGATTCAATGATTTAACCAATCTGTCCGAATGTTATGTACCACATGTATTTGTAATAAATCATACATTCAACAGTTTGAATTTTGCCCACAAATTCTACAGACAGCAACAAAATGAAACAGATTGATCAAAAGGTTCTGTAGAATGATCGGATTACACGTGTAGCAAGTGTGATCATTTATGTGCCAATGTACTGAACTTTTTGCTTCAAATAAAGTTAATTTAATAAACTAATTGCCAATGTACTACACTGCGCGTCACTCATGTTGCCGATTCGCGTGTGCGCGCGTTCACCATTTTGGCGCTTCACTTTTGTTTCTTTGCAAACCGTTCTACAGTTCAGACAATAATTTTTTCAAGTTTGACCATCTTTTCATGAGTGGTCCTTTTTGAATTGAACCAAAAAATTAGTCACAAAACAATCTCGAACGAAATACAATCATTGGTAATACCTTTGACTTTGATGCCAAAGGAACTCATTATAAACATTTTGTTTGAGATGATGAAAACTTGCCTAAACAATACAATTTAGCGAAATATTGCACAAAGACGGACATAACAGTTCAATCTGTGTAATAATTAAACAAAAAATCAAAACAAAAGACCTTTCTGATAGGACGTAATCGAAAATTTAAAATCAAAATATTATTTTCAAAAATTTCAACTTTTTTTAGAAATGATATTGTATTAATTAATAGACAAAGTAAAATTATAATTTTTTACCTTAGTTTTACTAATCACTAGTCAGGGTATCTGAAGAAAAAAATATTGATTAAAATTGATCGAGTAATTATGAAATTATAGAAGTTAAAAGTTAAGCAAAAATTTCAAGTCAACGCGCGTGCACGCAAATCGGCAACATGAGTGACGCGCAGTGTAAAAGATCTGACATGATTAAGCCACATTCATTGAATACATTTGCAACTTGCAAGTAATGCGGACATCGCCATCTGTTACTGAGATATGTCACAACTGGAGTTTTTTTTGTTTACATGCTTTCTTGACCGCTTGACTGCATGCTAAAGTGGTTTTAGTCTAAAATTTAGTAGTTGGTTTGAGGTTTGCTCAAAAGCCGAACGTTGTTCCACTGCGAATTGATTATTACCAAGTTGATGATCATGTCATCTTCTGTACCTCAATCGCCGAATGTGTCCGTGTTGTTGTCCTCATTGCTCACAGCTTCTAGTGATGCCACTCGTGTGTGGTTGCGAGCTGAGATGGATCGAACAGTGGACCCAATGCTCCATTCCATCTTCAACAGACTCACAACCAAATTGACCAATCAAATGCAACGAACACAATCGACTGGTGATGGTGACTGTGCACAGGTGGGCAATCGAAATCCAAGCCTTCACGATCAATCAACCAATGTCCAAATACATCAACCATCAACTTCATCTCACTTCAATCCACAATTTGTCAATATGAACTATCCACACCACCAGCCAAATGGCCCAATTCATTTAGATTCTATTTCCAATCTTCAACTGAGGTATATAACTCAATTTATAGTTGTATCTAATAATTTATCAATTCACTTTCAGCAGTCAATCTCAATCCATGCCAATTAAGGAGGAAATTGAAACAACCACAAACGAACCAATGCCAACACATCAAGTCCAATCATGTTCGTATGGACCAGTCTCGAATGAACAGTCCAACTTCAATTTGACAGATAAAAATTGGAATGATAATGATGAATGTGTCGGTAGAGGAATTGAAGTTAAGGAAGAAGATGAAGAGGACCAAATGGATAGAGAATCATTTCGACCTGTGAAGAAACTAAGAATAGACCCAACTCAACCAAACAATGCACAAGCAGACGTGACCAGACAGAGACAACCAGATGATGAAGCACAATCAAACGAAGATAGAATGGAAAGTGAACAGAGTGAGGGTGAGTTTGAAATGTTGTCATGAAATAAAAGTAATGAATTGTTGTTTTATTAGCAATCGACACTCGAGCAACCATTGGAGAATATTCTCAACCGAATTCAGATGAATCTATGGTGATTCAACGAGTGGAAAGGGATGCAAACAATGCAATTGGAGAGGAATCAATTGCCACTGAATGCACTACTAATCTAACACAACCAAATCTTGCCCAATCAAATCGTCATTTGCAATGTTCACATTGTCATAAATCATTTAACCGCAAATTCCATTTGCAGCAACATCTTCGAGTGCACACAGGTGAACTTTCATTTCAATGTGATCAGTGTGGCAAACGATTTAATCTGTATGGCAATTTAACCAAACACAAACTGATTCATCAGAATATAAAAAGTTTTTGGTGTCATCTTTGTGAAAAACGATTCACTCAACTCAATTTTCTAATTTTCCAATAAAATAAAATTTCTATAATGTCGAATGTTTCGATTTTATTTAAAGTCTTTGTTTTTGTTTTTATTTATTCAGATTGGCAATTGATTTCATACTCCTGTACAAGGACATAGTTGACTGATTATTATCTGAAACACTCATCGTAATCTTACCTCTAATATCACCTGTATCATGTCATTAACCTTTGCTACTTTTTTACTATTTAATTTATTAACTCGTTCAATTATTTTTTTAATTCAATATAAAAAACATTGAAATTGATCAAAGTAATTCACCATTCACTCCTTCATTAAATCATTGATTTGCACAGGCTGAAAAATCTGACTGTATTCGTGTTTATTGGTAATAAATCATACATTTTATAGGAGTTTCAGTAACTTCTGAATACTCGAATTTGACTAACAATCAAACAATCACTCGAGTCTATATCGCAAGTCGTGCACTCTACTTGACTTGGGGCTCTTGTGATTGTACACTGCATTGTTAAGCTAAATCCATTTACAATTTCTTTATAGATGAACTCGATTCTTCTTAAACACTATTATTAAGTGCTATAGTCATTTTTTTGTTACGAATTAGCTGTCGTTGAATCGTGACGATATATTGATAAAATTTCAGTTCGGTTAGCCTATATTCAATATGACTGTATACAGTGTAGTCTTTCTTTCAGTACTCTTCAGTTACAGTGTTATCTGGACATTGTACCTGTTGGAGAAGTTGGTCATAGAATCACCATACTGGACCGGAGTCCAGCTTCCAATTAGAAAAGCTAGTTCCGCCATCTGTTAGTGTGCTGTGAAGATTGCATTGTTATGACCTGCACTGATCACATTTGGCAAGATTATTGCAATTGCAATTGCTGTTTTGTTGATTTTAGTTTTTGTGCAACTTTTGAGGTTTGGAGGTCTTATAAGATCACGTTAGTATTGCTCCATCGAGATTGGTGATTTGCGAATTAGGCCTTGACCAGCTCAATTATCATCATGTCATTATCTTCATCTGCTGTGCCTCATTGCCGAGCTCGTGTGTCCTTCTTGTTCAAATTGATTGCAGCCCAAAGCGTGGACACGAGCTTGTGGCTGCGGGCCGAGATGGTTCGACTCGTGGATCCAATCATCGATTCGCTTCTTCTCAGATTAATCATGTCGCATTCTGTTCGTCCTGCTGCTCAACCCTTCAAACAGACTCATTTGCGCTCGACTGTGTCCGAGTTGTGTCAGTTGATGGAACAAGAGAAGCAGGAGACGAATAGATTGCTTAGAGGCCAAATGGATCAAATCGTCAATTCGCTCTTTCTCAGACTAACCAACAAATTGTTGGTGAACACTCAAATCAGAGAATTAGTTCAACCTTCACCATCAAATCACCAAAATGATCCATCCAATGCATCAATTGCACCATCGACTTTGAACAATCCAAATGAACATTTGTCAACAGATCAAATCGTTTCTTCATCAGTTCCTCTAACCAATTACATCACCACCTCATCAGTGATCAAGCTAGAATATCTTCAAGACTCGTCAACTACAATTCCAATTAATATCGACTGCAAGGATGCTCCAAATGATGATGTAGACAATGATGCTGAAACAGGAGTGGACACGCAAATTCAGGCAGATGGAGGTGGAGTCAAAAGGGAGACTGAGCAAAGTGACCAATGTGATGAGTTTGATCACGTTCCATTTGGAAAACATTTATCATCTCCACTTGGCTCTGTTCAATCCGTGAATGACAATGAACGGGAAGAAGATCAATTTGATGAAGTCGATGTGACAGATGAAGATGAGGAAGGTGATGAAAATGGAGATGAACAAGCAGGTGGTGATGGTGAACTGTTGACGAGTGGACAAATTGATGAAGACGAGATTGATGTGAATGATGGTGAAGATGGAGATATTCACATGAGGGAAAGTGAAAGTAATGATGATGAATTAACAGAAAATGAACAAATGGATGATGGTGAGGTGGATGATGTTAGAAATGATGAAGATACAGTGGTGGAAGAAGAAAGTGACCAGAATGGAGATGAAGCTGATGCTGAACACGAAATGGATGCGATTGTACATAGACAAGTTTCGAAGAGATGCAAAAGAACAGGGGTTCAACAGGATGAAATGGATGTAACCAATGCAATTGGAGAAGAATCAAGACCAAACCTTGTCCAACCAAATAGTAATTTGCAATGTCCACATTGCCATAAATCATGGGTCAGAAAATCTATGTTGCAGAGACATCTTCGAGTGCACACAGGTGAACGTCCATTTAAATGTGATCAGTGTCACAAAGGCTTCAGCCAGAGCGGAGATTTAACAAAACACCAAC
Organism: Rhizoglyphus robini; assembly: GCA_023373905.1. NCBI lineage: Eukaryota > Metazoa > Arthropoda > Arachnida > Sarcoptiformes > Acaridae > Rhizoglyphus > Rhizoglyphus robini. The sequence goes on from JAKIJQ010000080.1 coordinate 878,579, forward strand.
TGATTCACCAAAATATAAAACGTTTTCGGTGTCAAGAGTGTGACAAACAATTCACTCAAAAACCAAGTCTTGACTCTCATTTACTTCTACATTCCGGACAAAGACCATTCGAATGTCGATATTGTGAAAAGTCGTTTCCTAGATCGTTCACTCGAAACTATCACGAACAAGCCATCCATCTGCATGTGAAGCCATATCGATGCAAACAATGTGGTCACAGTTCCACTCAACGATCCCACATAATCACTCACATTCGAATGGTCCATTTTGGTTTGCCTAAATCAATCAAACAACAACGAGCACTCAACATCATCGATGATCGAGATCCGAGAGAGTTGGTTGAGAAAGTGAAAAGTGACAAACGGAAAAGCAAGACTCAATCGCGTAAAGCAGTGAAAAAATGAAACTTCAAAATGTGTAAGGCATTATCGTTCCGCCCTCTTACTTGTACAAGTTGTACACTTTATCATTTTCAAATAAAATTAAAATTTCAATAATGTCGAATGTTTCGATCAGAGCCCGCGGGATGGGTTTTGGGGCCCTTGTTAAAAAGGCTAATTTCAATCAAAATGGGGCCCTTTAGACCCTTGTTTTGCTGAAAATGGGGCCTTTTGGCCCTAAACCCTCGAAAAAATTGTACTAAAAAGTACACAAAACACATAACCCCGCGGGCTCTGGTTTCGATTTTACTTAAGGTCTTTGATTTTGTTTTTATTTATTGAGATTGGCAATTGATTTCATACTTCTGTACAAGGACAGTTGACTGATTATTATCTGAAACACTTATCGTAATCTTACCTCTAATATCACCTGCATCATGTCATTTACTACTTTTTACTATTCAATTTATTAACTCGTTCAATATAAATTCAATATAAAAAACATTGAAATTGATCAAAGTAATTTACTTCTTAATCATATTTACTTTACTTATTTATTCATGTTTGCTTTAATTGTACGAGAGTATTTGAATTTTGATTTCTAAAATTATATTTCACATTTATTCCATCGTTTTTTACACATTCGAAAAAGTTTATCAAGTTAAGACAGTAGCGACACATCTCGCATAGTGTAAATAGATGCTTTGAACTATGCAGCACATTGCTCAGTAGTGAAAAGCATGTACAATGTACAGTGCAGCTTTCACTGGCACACTGCGTACTGTACTAACAGCTAACAGTTAGCTATTTTTATAAAATTGCAATAACAGTTAACAAACACACGAAAGTCACAGTTCGATTCCTCGTTCCCCAAATAGTAAAGAACATAGTAAATAGTAGAGTCATATTAAATCCAAATTTGATCAACATTCTCAAGTACAAACAAATTGAAACTGTTTTCATTGAACAAAAAACTATAAATTTCAAGTTCATTTCCTTTTCCTGTGTTATCGTTTGTTTGTACAATCAAACCAAGGTCACAGTACGATTCCTCGTTCCCCAAATAGTAAAGAACAGTCATATTAAATCCAAATTTGATCAACATTCTCAAGTACGAGCAAATTGAAAACTGTTTTAATTGAACAAAAAACTATAAATGTAAACAAAAAGAATCCATCACATCGAAAATGTCGATTACAGTAATTCACAATGGTCGGACATACATCTGCGGATCACGTGTATCGACTATGTTGAAATGATGGAAGCGAACATGTGCCAGTGCTTCTGAACGTAGTTTGAAAGTTTCTTTACAGTTTCCCCAAACACATTTGAACGGTCTCTCCTTGCTATGGCTTTGTTTGTGTTGTTCCAATTCGTAGTTGGACTTGAATGCTATGTCGCATCCCTCGTGAGTGCAGTGATACTTTTTCCTCACGGGATGCTTTAGTTGATGATTGCGAACGTCACACGACAACTTGGCCACAAACGCACAGTCTGAACACTTAAATTTTCCTGCTTGATGATTGAATTTCCAATGTTTAGTGAGTGAAACTTTGGATTTACACACAACATCGCATTCAGTGCAGGGATACTCGGTCTGGCCGCTATGAAATGAAAAATAAATAAAAAATTAATGAAACTTGAAAGAGTGCAATGGTATTGACTTACTGTTGGTTGGATCGAGCACTGTCATACAGTCGTTGGTAAGCTAATTGTCCGTGATAAGCCAAATGTTCCTTCCACAATTCAAGACTTTTTAAAGTCAACTTACAGTCAGGTTCGGTGCAGTCCAATTCTAGTGTTACAATTTTGTCGAGTGTCACTGTTTGTTGTTGTTCTTCTTCTAGTTCAATTACCTCTACGTTTTGAGGCTTCACTTTTTTCACTGCTTCACTCGATTGAGTCATGCTTTTGCGTTTGTCACTTTTCACTTGACCGTTCGATTGATCATCATCACCAAACATTTTCTTTGGAATTCGTTTTCTGCCTGATGTTCGCAATCCACTGGTTGATGGAATTGCTTGGTTGTTCTCATTGACGGACTGGACAGACTGAGTGCTTTGCTGTTGATTTGCAATCTGTTTGATTGATTTGGAAACATTGTCAATTTGCTGTTCACTTTCGTTGATCGATAACGATAAATCATTTTCGTTAACAGTAGATTGATTCAAGTGGTCAATGACATTACGAATAAGATCACTATCAAATAAAGCAATGGATGAATCTTCAATCTCATCTTCGCCTAATCCAATTTGCGTGTCCACTAGGGCAGATTCATTCTCATTTGAAACATTTTGAATGTCACGGGATGAACTGCCCAATAGTTGGCCATTGTCAAGGTTCGGTTGAATTGCTACATCAGCTCTATCCTCAACTTCTTGCTTAATTTGGTTGAGACAATCCTTACAATCACAATCATCTTTCTCTTCGTCTTCATGATGTAAATGATCGTTGCCAATTTCATTTGGTGCATCATTGCAGTGGACATTGATTGGAATTGTACTCGATGATGAAGTGTCGTTACCTTCTTGTTTGATCACTGGTTTAGTGGTGATGTGATTGACTGAAGGAGCTGGTGGGCAAGTGATTTGTTCTGTTGACAAATGTCCATTTGAATTGTTATTCATAGTCGATGGTGCAATTGATGCAGTTTGACGATGTGATGGTGAAAGTTGGAGTGATACATTTACTTCAGTTTCAATGTGTTGAGGATCAATTTGATAACTTTCACTATCCGCGACATTATCTTCTTCTTCATCAGATGAATCCATATGAGTGGTGTTGGCTTGAGTTGATGCATTCAGGTCAATCTGCCCAGACTCAATCATCTGCACAATACTGTTCTTGAGTTGGTCAAATTGATTGTCCACCGTGAAATCAATGTAATTTTTGAGTAACAATTTGAGTCCATTCGCGTTGGCCTTTACCAGACTCAACAGAGGCTGAACTGGCAGTGACATTGCGGTGCAAACGAGTGAACAAATGCGATGGATCAGGCTGAGCACTAATTATATCTAATCTAGATCATATTATGAGATCTAATTATTAAACACTGTCTAATAGACAGCACAAGGGCCTTGTGAGAGTAAAAGCAATAACAAATCAACTCAAAACAGTAGACTATTGCTGCAGTCCAAGTTACACAGTGCAACTTTCACTAGCACACTGAGTACTACCCATATGCATTCAAACTGTCCAACAATTTAAATTATCAAAAACATTTCAAATGGTAAATTCTCTTAATGGTTAAAAAGAAGAAGTTTCGAAATTCTAGTGGGCAGATCTTTTTGGATTTGAAATATGGTTAAAAAGAAGAAGTTTCGAAATTCTAGTGGGCAGATCTTTTTGGATTTGAAATATGGTTAAAAAGAAGAAGTTTCGAAATTCTAGTGGGCAGATCTTTTTGGATTTGAAATATGGTTAAAAAAGAAGAAGTTTCGAAATTCTAGTGGGCAGATCTTTTTGGATTTGAAATATGGTTAAAAAGAAGAAGTTTCGAAATTCTAGTGGGCAGATCTTTTTGGATTTGAAATATGGTTAAAAAGAAGAAGTTTCGAAATTCTAGTGGGCAGATCTTTTTGGATTTGAAATATGGTTAAAAAGAAGAAGTTTCGAAATTCTAGTGGGCAGATCTTTTTGGATTTGAAATATGGTTAAAAAGAAGAAGTTTCGAAATTCTAGTGGGCAGATCTTTTTGGATTTGAAATATGGTTAAAAAAGAAGAAGTTTCGAAATTCTAGTGGGCAGATCTTTTTGGATTTGAAATATGGTTAAAAAAGAAGAAGTTTCGAAATTCTAGTGGGCAGATCTTTTTGGATTTGAAATATGGTTAAAAAGAAGAAGTTTCGAAATTCTTGTGGGCAGATCTTTTTGGATTTGAAATATGGTTAAAAAGAAGAAGTTTCGAAATTCTTGTGGGCAGATCTTTTCTTTTTTCAGGATCCTTTCGAAAATTATTATCATACACTTTTTGGAAAAGTGTCTCTTAATTGGATCGATGATATCATATATATCATTAGGCACGATTTATCACGTGACAAAAGCCCAAAAATGAACGCGTTGGAAATTTTGCAAATTATCTGGATTACAACAATCAGATGAGAGCTTAATTGAGTTTGGCTGTTTTAATTTTTTGGATTACAATAACACTTAGCGTGAGTGCAATAATGGGGTGCTTTTGGGTATAATGTGGATAGTTGGATTCAATTCAACTCATCGGCTCTTGAGCCTCGATTCTCTTGCTTATGTCAACTCAACTCAACCTTGAGCTTCAGTCAAAGCTCCTGTCCTAGTCCCAAACACTACCCCACCCGTCCAGCATCATCGTCAATCGCAATTTTTACCCGTTTTAGACCGCTGGGCTTTTTTAGCTTAGATGCTGATACCGTCAATCCGATCCAAACCACTTTCAAGATGATTTGTCGTTACTTGAAGGCTTTGACCAATTTTGATGTGAAGTTTGAGCAAGAGGTAGGTTGAGATTGAGGTTAGTTTAAGTTTTTTAATCTATTTTCCAATCCCAACAGACCAAACTCATCACCATCATCGAGAACATTTACGAAATGAAGAATCTCGCAACCCTGACCATTCGTTCGCAAAACCCCGAACTGTGCGCCAAACTGAATACCAACGATTTTCTCCAATTTGACAACTACTTCCACCTCTCACTCGATCGCAACCCTCAAGCGCACAGAATCATCTTTACTCGAACTACTTTGATCTGTTGTCCAGTCCATCACTGACAACTTTGAATTTGGAAGTGAAGCTCGATGTGCGCAAGCTTCTCATACCGCAGACACTTTTTTCCGAAATTGCGCAATCTTGTGATCAATGTGGCTTCGATTGGCTGTGCTCGTGGGGACATTCTGTGCGGAAAGTGTTTCGTGTATTACGAAGTTTGGAGCTTGGATGGCAATGGATGCCTACAAGGTTTTTTCATGTACGGCAGGAAGAACCTGACGCAAGCACACGAAGGAGACCGACTACAACAAGGGCAGTTCGAGATCTTCTTCGAGATCAACTTCACTGGCATCGTTCCAAGTCCACTAACTTTGCGTCCTCAATCCATGTGAGGTCCCACTCGCAAGTAACTTTGAGTCAACCCTTCGAGACAATGTTCTGTCAAAAGTGCTTTTTTAAATTATGAAATAAAGATTATTTATGATCAAACTTGTTTGTTTGTTTGTTTTTGCTTTCGATTCTTGGGGTTTTTGAGTGATTTCTGTGTGATTGTTGGCGGGTTAAAACTTGGTGACTTTTATTAATACTAAGTTTTACGAAGAACGAAAGTGCAATCTTAAGTGAAATTTGAATAAACTGCAAAACCATAATCAATCTCGACATGCACGATTTCAACGAGAGACTACGATTACGAACTATCACACAGAAATCAATCAATAAAAACACACTCAAAATGATTTCTCAATCTCAACTCAAATTTTTATTTATTGCTGTTATCAGAAAGTTTCTGCCTCCAGCCATAACGGGGGCAACGTTGTGAACTGGCGCTACTGGCGCTGCTGGAGTAACGCTAGGGCTAGATGGTCACTGGAAATCAAATCCTGGTCTTCCATCCTGACGACCAAGAGGACCTAGGTGACAACTTCGGGAGAGTATAAAATCAAGGAATCTTCACGAATCGTGTCGCTCACCAACCGAACAAAAAAACCCAAGAAGACTCTGTGTTATTTGTCTGTGCCGTTTAGAAGAGAGAGAGAGAGAGAGAGAGAGAGAGAGAGAGAGAGAGAGAGAGAGAGAGAGAGAGCATTTGTTTACATTTTGATCCAATAAAATAATGAAAATCTACTGCTGATTCTAAAACATTAGCTCCCAGTTGCCCAAACTTGTGATTAGTTTTTCTTATATTTTCAAAGATTTCTAATACAAAAATGCACATCAACGATTTTGACGACGATTGTTTGTTGGCAATCTTTGAGTTTGTGCCACTGCAACAAATTGTGCACAGTGTTGGTCGTGTTTGTTCGAGATGGAAAGTGATGCAAGCCAAAATGTGTTCAAGCACTCGGTCGTTGACTATTTTGATTGAAGCGACCCGCTCAAGTCAATTACGAGATCACAATTTTACATTCCGTTTATTGACAAGCTGGACGATGGTCTGTTGGATGCAACATTTTATTCAATCAACAAATTGGATCCACAACTGAGCCGACTGACCTATTGCAATCTTGGGCCACGCATCGGCAGTCAACTTGTTAGTGCATTTCCGCAAATAAGTTCATTGAAAATTGTGATGCGTGAAATAGAGCCCATTTGTTTGCATCATTTAGCTAATCTGCTCAATCAATGGCGATCAACACTGGAGTGCCTGAAAGTGTGGTACAAGAAAAGCGGACTTGACTGTTTTTTCTTTGGAGATGCAAATCAAAATGTCCATGATTTGTACGATGACTTGTACGACGAAGCTTACCAGAAGGTATTTGGTGTTTGGCATTTCTACGATCGTGAATGTGATGATCTGTTCAGTGCCAGCGATACACTCACTTCACTCAAGTGTCTACTAGTGGAAACGCCAAATTTACTTTATGGCAATCATACAGTGTTTGATAAAGAATATGCACGAGTTAAATGCCTATCAGTGGTGGCACAATTGGAGCAATTCTACTTTTCGCAACACATGAGCCAAATTGATTGGTTTGAGAACAGTTTCAAAAGTAATAATCTTACTAGGATTGGTTTTGCTAAAAATCTCACTCTTCATAGAATGGAAAATTTGGACACTGAACTTGTGTCGAAGTTTACTCATTTTACCATTGGTGACGATACTGTTAAAGTAGGCCTATTTGATGAATTTTGCAACAAATTCAAACATCTTCAAACTTTGTCTTTGCGTGTTGGAGAATCCTTGACTTTCGATGAGATTGCGCACTGTCTTACTAAACTTCCTCGTCTAATTCATCTTCGATTATATCTCGAATCTGTTAATGCTCTTGATAGTCCATTTGATCCAAATTGGCTTGAAAACTATCTAACCGATCAGCACTTGGAATCGATCAGAATTCTGTCACTCGACTGTAGACTTTCAAAGCATTCAGATTTGCAGCGCGTTTTTCAGCAAGCAAAACAACTTTTTCCAAACCTTCAATTCGTTCAAATTCGTCACTGTTCCTATTATCGCTGTTTTGCATGTGAGAAAGCTTGCTGTGAAACTGAGTGCAAACTCCTCAACTCAACTTCTCAACTTTCACGTCTACCAAAAGTCACGCCCCCCAAGTATTTGAATTAGTCAATTTGCTCCAACTGGTCCATTCTTTCTACTTTCTACTTACTAAATTATGCTTTAGTCTGACATATCTCGGTTGATTTTCATTCTGTTTAGTCATTTTTGTCAATTGCTTCGAGTCTATTGAATATCGAATGGAGCATTAGGTCGACGAGTCAATTCATCTCAACACTTCATCTCGCAGAGAACTTCTCGTGTCCTCTTTCTCGGCTGCGAGCAATTCACGCAACATGATCAGAGTGGACAATGATCCAATTGACGAGTCCATAGTTTGTCAAAATAGTTAGAAGGGTACCACACGAAACGGACACATCGAGTCTTCTTAAAATGTGAGCCACCAATGCAGGTTGAACGCAACTAACCAAATTTGTCATGGACAAGTTGTCAAGTGTTGTTAACAACAAAACAATCGTAAATACCTACTCACTCATAGGTTCAATGAGAATTCTCCTGCACAATTCACTTAATCGATTTTACCGTGTTGTTGGGATAGAGTTTTAAAGTATTGAAAAAGAGAGTTGAGTTGGTTGACTCGAATCAATAAAATTGCTCAATTCGTGAATGCAACTCTCCAACTGTGCAACTCGATCACGCAAACTTGTTTGGTGTGCTGGCGCGTTTGGGTTTTTGGTTAGCTTTTGAACGGGATTCCATTGGTTGGTGTGCAAAGACATGTTTAGTTGCCATGATAAATCAATTAGTACACTTCAGTGTGCGTTATTACTTGCTTGTTTGTATCGATTTGTTGTGCTCACAATGACAGTGACTGTAGCCAAATTGACTGTCACAACACAACCAGACTCGAAGTGAAGTGAGTTTGACTTTAGAGAAAATTTTTATTTTGACTTTGTTTCTCTTGCTGTTCTCATCCTCCCCACTCTCTCAAAGACAACCATGAACAGTCCACTGTCGCACTCTGAATTTCTGAATCACTTGTTCATGTCCAAAACCATAGTCAAACACGAAATGTATCTCAATGTGGACAGTATGGTTGATCGTGTCTATGACAAGGCACTGACTGACTTGCAGCACTTCTTTACTTTCGATCCACCTTCCACTGGTCAGTCGTCTCCTCCGTCTCCAGTTCCATCCTCACCTGTGTCCATAGAACATGAACAAAATACTGAAGAATCAGTGATTGAGAATAGTCATGATTATGCAGTGGTTGTGAATACTCAATCTTCTCATCACTCAAAATCATTAGAAAATGCTCATTCAATCGATGCTAATTCTCAAACCAATCCAACGCTTCTATTTGAAACTCCTCACATGGACGAGATTGCTGATTTTGTTAATGTTCAATTGCAACCTCAACAGATCGACGATTCAATCAATTCATCATCATCATCATCATCATCATCATCAATACATGAACAATCTTTGTCTCCTCAGTCAACGATTCCATCGACTTCAACTGATCAATCTGGACAAAACACTGAAATGGACCAACAACAACAAGCCCACCAAATGTTTGACAACAATCACAACACAACAAATGCTGATGACGATTGTGTTGATGGAGATCAAATAGATGACCAAGAATCGAGTCAAATTGGGGGGAAAACCAAAACTGGACACAACTCAACCAAGAAAGGAACAGTCACATCAGTCTAAGAAATTTTTTAAACGAATACAAACTCATGAACCATCTCAAATACTACACCACGCAACAATTACCATCTATCCACCATCCACTCGTCAGTCTTCTCTCACGTCACCAATTACACCCCCACCAGTGTCCATCACCAATGCATCTATCACAAATCCCAATGACCCCACCAACACAGAATCTCGAAGATTACCACGCAAACAAAGGATTCAAACTCGAAATGAACCAATGCAAACAATTGCAATGAATGATTCAATCAATTCATTATTATCTTCATCACATGAAACATCTTTGTTTGCTCAGTCAACGAATCCATCGACTTCAACTTGTGAATCTTTACAAAATGTTGGAATGCGTCAACAACAACAACCACATCAACTGTCTCACAACATTCACATCACCACTTCGAGTGACGATGATGCAACTGAAGAAGATTCTGCTTATGGAGACCAAATAGACGACCAAGAATGGATTCCACTTGTGAAGAAATCTAGAGTGAGCATAACTCAACCAAAAAAGAAACAATCACGTGTCACCAGACTGTCAGCGAAAAATGCAAAACACAACAAAACCCATCAAACTAAACCAACCAAAGTGAACAATCCTAACCCAAAAGGTTCTTCCCAGTCTAACCAACCAACACCATCACACAATTTGAGTTCACATGACAAGCAAATCATCACTCTCAGTCGTCAATGTCCCAACTGTCCGAAAACCTTTCCTCAAGACAAACTCAACGATCACATGAAGAGAGCACATTCGATTGATCAGTTTCGGTGTCTAGTGAAAGACTGTCGACAATCATTTGATTACAAGTGAGTGTTCACTATCATCATTATTTCATAAACTAATTGATCATTTTTTGATTTAGGTTTATTCTTAGTGAGCACATTAGTTTTATTCATCATCACACCGCCCAATGGCACTGTGACAAATGTCCAAAGCATTTTCCAACTTATGATCTGCTATCTAATCACAATCTCCTATATCACCAGCTAGGTCACTTTCAATGTACATTCCCTCGATGTTCATTCACAGCAGACTGTCACATTAAAGTGCGCATTCATTACACACAAAAGCACAAAAAGGGTACAATTGCACTGTGAACATTGTAGCTACAAAGCGTCCGGTTCCTATAATTTAAGAAAACACCAACGAATCCATTCAGACATCAAACCGTATCGATGTAAATGATCCGAGTGTGACTATTCTGCTACGGTACAACCAAACAAAATTCTTCACATTCAACGAATGCACTTTGCACGAAAGTCAAGTTTGAACTCGAATGAAATTTGTTTTGAATCACAAAATGTTGTGATCATCTGTATAAACTTTGTTATTCTGCTCACTATCATTGTCAACTTAATTTTACCCGGATTGTATTTGTAAAAGTAAATACAACAAAACAATCTTCAGAACCTACTCACTCATAGCTTCAATGCAATGAGATTCAACTGCACATTTGTCTGTATCGATTTTACTGTTTTGTTAGGATAGAGTTTTAAGTAATTAGAAAGAGAGTAAGGAAGTCACTTGACTCGAATCAATAATATATTGCTCAATTCGTGGTTGCAACTAATGAAAATGCTAGGTTTTATTGACAAATAAAATAACAGATACACTGTTCTAGGATAAATATAAAAAGGTAAAACACAGAAATAGAGCTTCGGTAACGTCTCAAATAGGTAGCACGACAATAGAGTAGGGTTTGTCAACAAGACAATAGGCAGCAAGTCTCACAACAGTCCAACTGTACAATGAGAGCAATGCGAGGTGCGAGACTTTATACCGTCCGAGATGTCTGTCGTTGACACGATCGAGGCAGACAGCGACACATAACGTTCAATGTCCAGTCATCGACATGACTAAACACGACCAAACCACAGTTCAAGTCATCGGTCGAAGTAGTAACTTTCAACAGCAACTCGATCACGCAAACTTGTTTTTCGTGTGCTGGCGTTTGGTGGTCACATGACGCACAGTGTGCTAGTTGGTGTGTATTCTATTTGTTTCACTTTCTAGTTTTTAGGTTAACTTTTGAACGCGATTTGTGTGTTGGTGTATTTGGTTGCTTAGGAACTTGTAATTGAGCAGTCATTTTAATTTGCGTGTAGATTTGTAGTGTTCACTTTGTGCTCTAACACAGTCACAGTCACACAACTCAACCAGATCCAGTTGAGTGAGGCTTGTGCTTGAGAACATTTCTTTATTTGTTTACTCTTGCAGCTATCACAGTACCCATTCACTCAGTCCATCATGAGTAGTCCACAGTCCAATCCCGCATTTGTGCATCACTTTGAAAGTTGTAAAAGTAGAATCAAACACGAAATGCGTCTCAAATTGGATAATATGGTTGATGGTGCCTATGACCAGACACTGCAGCATTTCTTTGCATTCGATCAAAGTAGACTCACAGCACCGAGAGTGCACTCAAGCAGTGGACCATCTCACTTTGCATTGTCGCATCACAATCAATCGGACACTTTCATTCCTCCAAATGTTACTCATTTGACTAACATTTCTTTCAATCCAACTTTATCACATCTTTATCAGCAATACATCAGACCAATTACCTTTGATCCACGTCCCACTCGTCGGTCTCCTCCCTTATCTCCAGTTCCACCCTCACCAGTGTCCATCTCCAATGCTCAAATCACTTTTCCTAAAGAACTCACCAACATCGAACCACGCCCAATGCCAATCCAACATGAGATTGCAATTGCAAATGAGCCAATGGAAACAGTTGAAGCACAACATCCACCACCATCATCTCTGTCTTCATCAATCGTCAATGAACAATCAAACAACAATTTGAATAATGAAGAAATTTGTGAATGTGATGAATGTCAAAATGGAATTGAGATTGACCAAGAAGACGAAGATGAAGATGATGACAGTGTCCAATGGATTGAAGATGGTCAAGAAGATGAAGTACCATCTCGACTTGTGAAGAATCAACAACAAGACACAATTCAACCAAACAATGAACAATCAAATGTCACCAGACAGTCAGTGATTATTTCAACACCCAAACAAACTTATAAACCACAACCAATCGAAGTGAACAATCCTCACCTAAACGAATGTCTTTCCCAGTCATGCACTAACCAACCAACACAACCTCACAATTCGAGTACACACGACAAGCAAATCATCACACTCAGCCGTCAATGTCCCAACTGTCCGAAATCATTTCCCGAAAGCAAACTCCGTCAACACATGTTGGATGAACATTCGATTGGTCCATATCGATGTTTAGTCAAGGATTGTGCCCATTCATTCCACAGACTGTAAGTTTATTGTTATTTTTCCTGGACTAATTGATCATTTGTTTTAGGAATATTCTAGGTGATCACATCAAGAATACTCATCAGTACACCACCCAATGGCATTGTGGGAAATGCGCCAAACATTTCCCCACATATAATCAATTATCTGCTCACAACGTTCGATATCACCATTTGGGTCACTTTCAGTGTTCATTCCCTCAATGTACATTCACAGCAGAATACAAAGAAAAAGTGTACTTTCATTACAAACAAAAGCATAAATCGACATTTCACTGTGAATATTGCGACTATCAAACATACGATTCAACCAGTTTCAAAAGACACACACAGTCCCATTTGGGCATCAAACCGTACCGTTGTAAATGGCCAGAGTGTCACTATGCATCCTCATATCGACACAACACAATTTGTCACATTGAACAAATGCACTTTGCAGCAAACTCAAGTTCAACTCACAATTTAGCACAACTCAGTCATCCGAAAGACTTTGTCGAGGTATTGTACGACGTTTTGTGAGCCATATGTTGTAACCAATCACTGTCAATTGTTTTCATAGATTTGCAAATAAAGTTTCATATAGGATCACAAAAAATCATTGAATAACATATTCAATCATATCTAATCACTAATTCTTTCTAGAACTAAGAAATTTGTGACAACATAGGAATCAACAAAACGAACTCACTCATAGCTTCCATGCAATTTGATTCAACAGCACAGTTGACTGTATCAATTTTACTGTGCTGTTGAGTTTTAAGTATTAAGAAGGAAAGAATAAAAACCACTTGACTTGAATCAATAATAAATTGCTCAATTCGGGGTTGCAACTCTCCAACTTTCCAACTCGATCACGCAAACTTGTTTGGTGTGTGCTGGCGTTTGGTGGTCACATGACGCACAATGTGCTAGTTGGTGTGCATTCTATTTGTTTCACTATCTATCGTTTTAGGTTAACTTTTAAACGCGATTCGTTTGTTGGTGTATTTTGTTGCTTAGGAACTCCAAATTGAGCAGTCAATTCAATTTGTGAGTCGATTTGTTGTGTTCACATTGTGCTCTAACACAGACACAGTCACAAGCCAACCAGATCCAGTTAAGTGAGGTTGCACTTGAAAACATTTCTTTGGTTACGACATTGTTAGTTTCCTCTTGCAGCAATCAACGTGCCAATCAGTCTATCATGAGTAGTTCACAGTCTAATCCCGCATTTGTGAATCACTTTGATAATTGTAAAAGTAGAATCAAACACGAAATGCATTTGAAAGTAGATAATATGGTTGATGGTGCCTATGACCAGACACTGCAGAATTTCTTTGCATTCGATGAAAGTAGACTCACATCACCGAGAGTGCACTCAAGCAGTGGACCATCTCACTTTGCATCATCACATCAAAATCATTTGAACACTTTTATTACACAAAATGTTACTCATTTGACTAACATTTCTTACAATTCAACTTTATCTCATCTTTATCATCAACACAACGGTCCAATTCGCTTTGATGCACCTTCCACTCATCAGTCTTCCTCCGTATTTTTAGTTTCGAACCCTTCAATGTCCACCAATGCTCAAATATCTTTGCTCAAAGAAGTCACCAACGACGAAACTTGCCCAATTCCCATTCAACATGAAACTGAAGCAACTGCAAACGAACCAATTGAAACATTTCAATCACAACATCCACTACCATTATCTCTGTCTTCATCAAACGTCAATGAACAATCGAACAACAATTTCAATGATGAAGAGATTTGTGAATGTGATGAATGTCAAAATGGAATTGGGATTGACAAAGAAGATGAAGATGATGATGATGACAGTGTCCAATGGATTGATGATGGCCAAGAAGATGAAGTATCATCTTTACCTGTGAAGAAACAACAACAAGACACAGCTCAGCCAAACAATGAACAATCAAATGAAACCAGACAGTCAGTGATCATTTCAGCATCCAATCAAACTCATGAACCACAAGTGAACAATCACAACCCAAAAGAAGGTTCTCCCCTGTCTAACCAACCAACACCACCCCACAATTCGAGTTCACACGACAAGCAAATCATCACTCTCAGTCGTCAATGTCCCAATTGTCCTAGAACGTTTGCCAAAGACAAACTGCATCAACACATGTTGGATGGACATTCGATTGATCGATATCAATGTGCAGTCAAGAACTGTGCCCAATCATTCAACACCAAGTGAGCCTACTTTCTTTATTCCCTAAACACAAAAATGATCATTCGTTTTAGGCATGCTCTTGGTGATCACCTTAAGAATTCACACCAGCACACCACCCAATGGCACTGTGGCAAATGTACAAAACATTTCTCCGCATATCCACTTTTATCCAATCATAACTATCGAAATCATCAACTCGGTAACTTTAGGTGTTGTTTTACCTCATGTTCATTCACTGGAGAATACAGAAAGAAAGTGCTAAATCATTACAAATGTCGCCACAGACCGGCACCGTTGTTGCAGCTGCTGCATTGTGAACATTGTCACTATCAAACACACTATTCCAGCACTCTGAAGAGACACAGACTCACCCATTTGAGCATCAAACCGTACCGATGTATATGGCCAAATTGTGACTATGCCGCCACTCGACTACATACTAATTGGCAATGCAAATTCCCGCATGTTTGAATGTGTTTAATTATCAATAAATGTTTGGTTCTATTTGATTTATAATTAAAATAAAATTTAGTTTCCTGACAGTTTTTTGTCGAATATAGTTCAGTTCCCAGGCAAACAAAATGTTTTTGTTATTTTTCTTTAATATAAATAAAATATAAAAAGTTAATTTAAAATTATCTTTTCTGACGAGGTTATATTTTCCATTTCTAGAATTTAAATTCACTCAGAATGTTAAATTTATTCAGAATGTTGATTCTTTTACAAAGTTTTAATAAACTCTCAAAGTACAATTCCATTTGAAACGAACCATCCTGTCCTTGTTCTCTCCCACTTTTCACTATTAATAGTTTTGCATTATTAAACAAATTCGAGTTAATAGAAGT
This sequence comes from Rhizoglyphus robini, assembly GCA_023373905.1. NCBI lineage: Eukaryota > Metazoa > Arthropoda > Arachnida > Sarcoptiformes > Acaridae > Rhizoglyphus > Rhizoglyphus robini. Next base: position 894,122 of record JAKIJQ010000080.1, read on the forward strand.
GTGGTTTATTAGATTTTAAATGAGATATAAGAAATGAAATGTTACATTAAATTATTAATCAATACAAACACAAACAAAACTGTATTCATGTGACTTGTGGGCACAGATACAGAACTACAACTAGATGGATGGAATAACAAAATATGGAATGCTAAGGCTAATTGTGCTTGGCCTTTTGGTGTTGAACCAATGCAGCCTTATGCTTGTAAACTTTGGTGCAGCCACGAACATCACAAGCAAATTTTCGCTCGCTTGAATGTACAATAGAGTGAGTCTTCAAATGACCTGGGTATGTGAAAGTTTGACCGCACTCGGGCCAAGTGCACACAAATGGACGAGATCCGGTGTGGGTGCGCAGATGAGTGACCAAATTACCATGATGAGTAAATGTGGCATCACACTGGTCACATTCAAATGGACGCTCACCAGTGTGGGTGCGAAGGTGTGCAGTGAGATGGCTTTTCTGTGCAAATCGAGCTTCGCATCTAGGCCAACTGCAAACAAAAGGACGTGTTCCAGAGTGGGTGTTGAGGTGAACCTTCAAAGCATTCCTTTGTACAAATGCCTTGTCGCAACCATTCACAGAACACCTGAAAGGCTTCTCTCCGGTGTGGGTTCGAATGTGACTGATCAAATCACGTTTTTTTTTCATTCGTTTTCCACATCCGCGATAGTCACACTCGAACTTGTTTCCCAGCTCGTCGGCTGGTTCAATTCGTTTGACAAAGTTCTCTGCAGGAACTTGCTCATCACCAGCACTCGAATCTTCACGATTTTCAATCGTTTCGGCACCTTCTTCCTCCTCATCATTCTGGTTGTCGTCCACTTCTGTTTCTTCGCTATCTTGGTGCACTTGATTCAATGTTGAGATGTCGTGGTCAGTTTGTTCTCGATCAAATTCCCCTGCACCCACTTCAACCACAAGTGCCACATTGTCCATCATCGGTTCACCGTTGGGCAGTTCATCTCGAAGTGTCTCATTGACATGTTGAGATGTTTGGGTGTGGTCTGATGGGAAATGAAATGAATAAGACTCAAAGTAAAATAAAACAAAACTTACCTTCGATGGTGATTGAGTGGGTGGATGAAGTAGCCACTTGGTCATCGATATATTCGACATTGAGTGGAATGCCATTGGTTGATGGTGACAGTGATCCAACTGGAACATTGCCAAGCACTCGATCCATTCGTTGAATCTTGTTGGGTCTCTCGCCCTCCACCTCACCGTCCTCCTCCTCTTCTTCCTTAATGTGCATCATTTCTCCATCCTCCAACTCCTCCTTGATCTCTTGTTTCACACAATCCTCCATCTGTTCCGTCTCACCACTTTCGTCAAGTTCCTCCTTCATTTCTCGTTTCACTCTACATATTTCACATTCTTCACAGTCACAGTCCAACACGTATTCTCCACCATCATCTTCTTCTTTCTTGACACGTTTACAGAGTTGTACTGATTGTCCGTCTGAAATATCTAAGGAAAATGCACAAAAATGCACTAAGTTATGGCGAACACAACACAACAATTGACCTTACCTTCAACTTTGACCTCGATGTTTGCGGGAATGGTGGATTGAGTTACAGGGGTTGGAGGTGCTACTGGTGACACAGTCTGTTCGCTAGAAATTGATCCTGATGTTGCTGGACCACAAGGAAAAAAAGATTAGAAAAATCAACTTGACAGTGCCAAAAAGGAGAAATACCTTCTCGATTGTGATTGTCCACTGTTGATGGTGCACTCGTAGGATTGATCTGTTGGTTGTCGATTTGAATGTCACTTGTCGGTGCACGTGTCACTGTTCCATCTGTACCGAAGTGATCATCATCCTGTGCAGAAGAGGGCACATCATCAAGACACTTGTTGAACTGGTCCAGCACAAAGACAGCAAACTCATCCACAAGGTGACAGTGCTCGATGGGTAGTTGACTCTTCACCTGTGCCTTCTTGTGCTCGATTCGACTCAGCAGAGACTCATAACCAGGAAATCGATCCATTTGATGGTAGAGTAAAGTAACAGAATAAATCGATAATTTGTCAACGTCAACGTAAACAGTCAGCGTGGAGAAAAATCGAGAAAGTTAGACATGTGCTCAAAACAAAAGGCGTATTCAGAAAATTGTACAAAAGGGGAACTGTAACACACGAATCGACTATTCGTAAACAAAGTTACTTCGCGTAATAAAGCTAAGATGAAAATTAATTCAATGGGTGGTAAAGCCCAAAACGCCACTGAGCTTTAATCGGCGACGTTTCTGCTTTGTGAGCTGTGTTTGTGATCGTTTCTACTGCAGCTCAAGTCGACTGCAGAGAGGCGCCTCGATCATATCGAGGAGCCAATCATGATTCTTGATTGATAACAACCACCTCACAGACGTGATCTCGAGCTGAATCACGACAGTCATGTTACATTGCTATTTTTGCGGCAAACAATAATGTAATAACATTTAATGTTAAACATTATCTTAATTGAATTCAAATTAAATGTGAGGGCACTATAACATTCAAAATTCTTTGACTTAATTCTTCCAGTCAGTCTAATTCTTGACAGTCATTCAAACATTAGACCAAGCATTTACCTCAATGTTTGCTAAAAAATATACATAATATTTTTAATTATCATAAGTGTTGGCACATTTTGTGCCACAGATTCACAAAATTCCAATGAGAAAGCACATATGGATTAATGTTGAAATTGAAAGATGATCAGTAATCGAATGTTTGCGCAAGTTGGAAAAGTGATACAAGCTCTCAATTATTCCATCAAGAACCCAACTAAAGTGGTGATAGAAGGTAAATTCTAGAAGTTTATAAAAATTCATGACATCACTTTGCAGAATCGGTCTCCGTTCAAACTGTTGTCATAAGTTTACAATATAAAATATGACATTGTAAGAATTCGAACCGATTTCAAAGATTCAAGTGACGTCAATACTCAATCTAATTTTGGTCATTCTCAGGGAGATTCAATTCGAAAGAAAGATTAAGAACACAAAAATGTGATCTTTTTATTTTTTTTAACATATCTATATATACATAAAATTGAAAGTATGTGCCTTGGTAATCGATGCATTCGAAAACTACTGGACCAATTTTGATTAAATTTGGTAAGGATTCTCCACTCGGGCTAGGGAAGGTTTTAGTCTTGGTCCCAAGTCAAAATATAATGTGGAACTGGAGATATTAGGATTCTTAGGATTTAAATACATTGTTGCTATTGTAGTGGCGCATGCGCACTGCGGAAACATGAGAGAGGTTGTAGAAATCTAAGGTTATACATTAATATTAGAGTATACTCCTTTGAGAGAAAATATCCACAAAATACCTTCCTATGAGGGACATATCCATGGAATGTTCTGGAAACTTCTAGAATGTATCTTCCTATGAGGGACATATCCATGGAATGTTCTGGAAACTTCTAGAATGTATCTTCCTATGAGGGACATATCTATGGAATGTTCTGGAAACTTCTAGAATGTATCTTCCTTTGACAGATATATCCATGGAATGTTCTAGAATGTACCTATTTTTGAGGGATATATCCATGAAATCTTCTAGAAACATCTAGAATGTTCTAGAATGAATTTAGTTATGCCGGAGCGAAGCCCGGGCAGCTCCTCTGGTTATAACATAACTCGAATTAACATTCAGTCATATTATGACTCATCAAAACATCTTCCCAAATATTCACTAGAAGTGGTGAAGTGACACAAAGGATGTTCCATTTATTTTGTTGCTAATATTATCTTAAACTAAATTAAAAACTAACTAAAGTAAAGTGATAAAGCGGTAATCTGTTGTGCTGGCCACAAACTGAGAATATCGTCAAAGGCAAATCCGTATATATCAAAATTGTTGAAAAGCTGTTTCACCGAAGTAAGCAATTCCACAAGTGGTGTCTTGAGATAATGTATAAATAAAAGTGGATTTGTGTGACTTGAGGACAGATCTTGACTCGTTTAGACATTTGGACTGACTGTTGACTGTTTGATGCATCTAGACAATGCACAGAAATGCACTAAATTATGTCAACATTCAACAACAACTACAATTGCTTACCTTCAGTCTTGATGTTCGTGTCAATGATTGAACTTGATGTAGGTACGTCCTTGCTGCTGTAGACTGCAGAAGGAATTGGTTCGACAGTAGAGAGATAGTTCACTTGTTCGTTGTCACTAGTCGATGAGTTGACATCGTTGACAGTCGAAGGTGGAGGGACATTTGTGTGGAGACCATTCACGTGTTCTTCGGTACGAATTTCATTTGCACCAAGATTGTTCGCAGGCTGTTCGTCTGTGACATTATCACCAACTTCTGATGCGTCCAAATGGTGTGACTGTTGGTTGTTTGCAGTGACACCTTCGAGTATGGTACGAATACGATTAGGCAAGTCACTCAAATCGCATCGATCGTCCCACTGTGCCATCAGATTGTTGATTTGATCGAGAGCAGACTGAGCACACTTCAATTTGTTGACCTCTTCCTTCAACGAACTAAATCGTCGGTCTATTAGTGACTCAACATCACGCTTCAGGTCTGTCTGGTTCGAGTCAATTAGGCTTTCGAGTCGATTCACAGATGCAACGAACTCGTTATCATTTGACATTTTGAGGCGAGATGAGACAAATCAAGAGTAGAACAAACACAAAGAAAGGAGACAATTCGGTGGTTGGTGGCAGACAAATGACAGAGAGCACCGCTCGGTCTGGCAGCGTGCACACAAACACAACAGCTGTCTGTGCCAGTGTGTGACAAAAGGCTCGGCTATTTTGACTGTTTAGCCAATTTAAAAATTCAAATAATTTGAAGTTCACAACAACTGATTTGATCTAATCTGTGCTGTTAATTCACAATTTGATGTACTTGACAATTCATAGTCAAAATGTCAAAATGAAATTGACAGATATTTTTATTCAATCAATTGTTATTGGTCAGATACATCCGAGCAATTACAAATTGAATTAAATTCCAATTTTTCCTTATAAGAAACCTTTCAATTTTGTAAATATTTTTCTTCCGGTGTAAAATGTGATGAAATGTTTCGAATGTTTAGCAAACACGAAAATGTGGTTTAATTTGTCAAACACAAATTGAAAATCCTTTATTTCAAATCGACAATTTGATATGTTAGAGACAGTTGGGTAGAAATCGCCGAGTCGAGTTAGTGCAGTTGTTTACACATTTGGCGTGTTATTTTCGCCTGCTTTCGGCGACTGTTGTTTTCTGTCTCTTCCTTCTTCTCGAAACTCGAAATTTCTCGTTCCGAAAATGGACTCAAACGTGAATCAAGATGATGGTGGTGGTGATTTGTCCCAACTATTTCTGGTTGCCACAGCTGGAATTGGCGTGCCCATACAACGAATGAGACGATTCGAGAAGGTGATCGACGAGCTGCCCAACGAGTGTTTGGTGATTATTTTCAAGAAGCTAACCTTGCTACAGTTGATTCACCTGAGACTGGTGTGCAAACGATGGCGAGCTGTGGTCCACTCGATGGGCAAACTGCAGAAGTCGTTGATGTTGACTTTGCGTCGAGATGGTCATGGTGCTTTTAGAAAATTGAAGAATCGATTCTTTGTGGGACTCAACAACATTGTGGTATTGGACTTCGATTTGATGGTACATTTCAGTTCTGATTCGATTTACAGTCTCAAGTATCTCAAGACATTGCTTGTGGAATTGTTTCCTTCGGTGGAGCAACTTTTCATCAATTTTGAAGAGTCCAAATTTGCCTATGACGATATTCTCACTTTGTGGCCAGCACAACAAATCACCACTTTATCACTTGAATTCGGTTGTGACACTACTGAATTGCCTTCACTTGCCGCTCACGTCAATTCGTGCACCTCTTTGAAGCAACTTGGTTTTGGTGGTGATTTCTCACAAATACTTCCAATGATAAAACCAACTTTGGCTCGTCTTGAGCACATCTCATGGAATGTAGATCGTAGTGACATGTGGTCCGATCACGAAGATTTCAAACAATTGGCTCAAAACCTTGCACCCAACTGCACTCGACTCTTGTTCAACGATTTTGATTATGGCATCGACGATGTTGGTCAATTGCGCACTATCAATCCTCAAATATTTGCTCAACTTACTCATCTCAATTTGAAAATGACCGAATTACGTTTTGTTGACCAAGTATTGCGTCTGATTTGTGAGAAATCCACTTGTTTGCAAGTGTTGTGCATTATGTATAATCATTATTGCTCATCCGTAAGTAGCTGCAATTTTAAATTATTTGTATATTAATATTTCTTTATCTAAAACAGGCCAAGTTGACCACTCCCACAATGATCGGGCTCAGCCAACTGGTCCATTTGATCAAACTTGAACTTTTCAACATCCAACTCGATTTTGCCTCACTGGAGCAAGCTTCTCGTGATGGTCGTTTGGTTGCACTCTCAACTGTACAGCAGTGCACACTTTTCATTGACAATTTTGGCTGGTCAGCTGAGTTTGGACCTTTAATTGTGAACGGCGATAGATTCACTCGTATATTGTCTGCTTTCTTGCCCAACATTGTCTCACTGCATGTTGGGCTGGAGGATAATGTTAGACAGTTAGCCGATCTCGAACTGTACTGGAATCGTTTTCCCAAATTGAGTGAGCGAAAATTTTCGAAGCCATACTTGTTCTATTGGGAAGAGTACTGAAGCCTGAGGGTGCTTCATCTGCTAATTGATCACTTTTAACGTTTGCGGATTTACTGATATGTATGCTATATTTGACTGATTACTCTTCAATTTCAACATTATAAAACGTTAACCAACCAATTTTGTATTACTTTATTAATCCACATTTACTCATTGTTATTTTGATTCTGTCTTATAAAATGTACGAACACTTATTATAATAAAAACATTTTGCACTTTCACGTTTAATTTGTATTCAATTTGGATAATAATGTTGACATCAAAAATAAAAATATAACATTCTAAGACAGTTGGAATGTTTTATCTATTGCCAAATCTAATAAAAAGAGACAAAATCTTATCAACAAAAAAAATTAGGAACGCTTCACGATTTTGCGTGTCATCCTTGCGCAGGGGCCATGCTAATCTTCTCTGTATCGTTCCAATTTTAGTATATGTCTCGCCGACGCGAGACAAAAAAGTAGAGCGTGCTGCACTGCTTTTATAGGGACAAAACACGAGGTTTGCTAATCGTACAGGTGATATAAAATTGGCCAAGGCCTCATTGGGCCTGGAAACTGGTTGGAACAGGAAATATGCAGTTTGGTATATGAGACAATGTGAAAAGAGTTAGGTAATACTTGAATAATGTTAAAATGGGGTCGTAATTGGTCGAGTCAAGTAGATTCAAATTTTTATTTGTACTGTGGTTTGTGTGGACAGTGTGTATTTTTTTAAAAAGCGCAAAATTTGTACTCGTTGTGTCTATGTCTAACAAGAGGAAACTAATTAATTGTGGAATAATTCTTCAATATCCAAATTTTTTAAATTCAAAGTCTAAACAGATTATGTTACTGTTAACAATGTTGTAAATTAAACAAATCCAATGATGAGAATGACAATTCAAAGTCAAATCAATTCAACATTTTTCGTTCAAACATATTTTTGTATCTACTCAAAAAGGATAATCTTTGCCTTATTCAAATATATTTTTGTCCTCAAAATTGTAATCACATTTGTGACACGGTTTAATTAAGTTGCATTATAAATATTTATTGATGTGCATATATGCAACATTGGTCATCTTAATTCTCAAGTCCATCTACAACCTCAAAACTTGGAAATGGCAACAAATCAAACAAACTCCGACAATTGTCAAACTAATCCAAATTGACATTGACGTCATTATAAACAGGATTTGAACTTGAACACAGATTTTAAAGATACCAAATCTGAATGAATCATAAATAAGAAATACTAAAACATTATTTCCCGACAAAATTCTTATCTTTCAATTTATATAATTGTTTGTTTTTTATCAAACAAAAAACTGAATGCGTGAGCGTAGAATAAAAATGTTATACCAGAAGTGAACAATAAATTCAACTTTGAGAATGCATTTTTATTGTTCAACAAAATCCAAGTAATTTGTGACAAATAAACAAAGTTATCAACAAAGTTGCACAACTTACAAATAGTGTTCAAGGCAAACTGTTACACTGAAACAAATGCAATTGTAGCAATATTTCCTTTGTAGATTACATTTGTAGATAACACTTTTATATAATCAACATGTTAATTTAGAATTATTATTTTGCATTTTATTTGGCATCGAGAATTTGCTAGAATAGTTTACATAATTTGTATAAACAAAAATGCTAAAATGTTGTTGATTTTCTCAATTTTGGTTCTGAATGTTGTTTTCTCTTGTTGTTCATTGCTGCCTACTGGCAATTTGTCTTTGTCTTCGTGTGTGAAACAAAATGACAGAAATGAATCGTTCAAACTGATTTGGAATGATGAATTCGAAAGTGGTGAATTGAATGAAAATGAATGGACTGTTGGTCAAGAGTATTCAAGAAAATGTGATGGTAAATTGGAATAATAATTAAATTAAATTAAAACGTTTTTAATTATTTTTAAACATTTTAAATAATTTCAGGCGTATTCAGTTGTGATCGCTCCCAAAATGTCCAAATCCAAAATGGTCTTCTAATTCTCAAAACTGCCTACGAGAAATACAATGGCAACAATTTCACTGGCGCAAAGTTGACCTCACAACAGTACTTCAGTCATGGTCGTTACGAGATGAGACTCATACAACCAAAAGCAAATCTAAAATCGTGTATTTACACTTTTGATACAAAAAGATAAAGACTGGCACGAGTCTGGTCAAATTGTGCTCACTTGTACACATTCGGACGAATTCTATCGAAGTGTCTACTTTGCCAACAGTAACGATTCAGATAATTATGAAGCTCAATATCCAGACGATGACCAAATTGGGAGAAACGGATTTCATTTGTATGGATTTGAGTGGAGCGAAACAGAGGTTCGGTTCTTTTTTTGATGACAATTATGGAGATTCAATTAAACTGAATGGTTTGTTGAATTCGCAGCTAATTTTGGTTTACCTGACAATTTTGTTTTGTCATTTACAGAAACTCTCAAACCACGACTTCAACTTCGTTTTTGGATTCGAGTAGCCGAAGGTGGTCCCATCATCAATAACTTTGACGACCTTGGTTGGGTTTGTTCTGCATTTCTGATTGATTATGTTCGGATTTACGAGAAGATTGAAGAAAAATCAGAAATCCATAATCGAGAATGCGTTAACTCAAACAAAAAGAACTACTCAAAATCTGAGATTGATCAAATCTGTGTGAAAATTGTTGGAAAATCACCCGAACCGATTCAAATATTAAAGAAAACTGAAAATAATTTAAACACTTTTTATGAGTGATCCAACGGTTTTGGGTAATTGGTTTTATTTGTGTTGATTTTAACAAATTTAATTTAATTAAATTTTTATATCGATTTTCAGCTATAATCATTGGTTTGATTGCGTTTTTCTTCATTTTCATCGCCTACCTGAATTATCAAATTTGTACAATTAAAAAAGGCCAACATGCACCAACTAAAACGCTAGTAGAAAACGACTACGACTACATATCTGATTATGAATTAAATCCGATTAAAGATTTGCATTTGAAAGTCAACATTAGTCCATCAACCTCCAAGGCCCCTTCGTATCTTTCACTACAGGAAGACAACAACAACCAGAACGAATATGTCTCCATGAAGACTCCGCCAGTGACAAATCACAATTTGCTTTATCCAAATTTGAATGCAATTCTCGAGAACAGACGAAAGTACAGTAAAAGTATGGAAGTGTTGAGCGGTGCTAGAGTTGAACAAGAGCAGGGGGTCCCCATACTTTTTGAATCAGGGGCCACTTACTTACTTCAACTTACTTCAACTTACGGACACGAGTGCACCATGGTTGACCTTCACAAAAGCCGTGCCATACTACCTCAAAACAATAACTTATATGTTTATCGTTATTTTCCTAATAGTCAAATTTGATTTGCAAACTTTCTCTTGATTTTTAATTTTATAAAAAACCTTAAAGGGCCAATTGTGGCCCTTTGAGACTAGAAAAAGAGCCAAAATGGCCCTTTGGCCCCTCTTTGGGGACCCCTGAACACGAGGGCAAAAGGATTAAAAGAAATGCTAGTTCGTACACTAATTTGAAAGACAATTTGAACAATGAGATTTGCTGATTTAAAACGTGATCGAGTAAAGATTTTTTTAAAATCAAACTGTTACGATCGTGGATTTATCAAAATAAAGATTTGAATCTACTTTACTCGACCAGTTTCACCTCAATCTTTAGCTTATCAAAGTATTACATAATGTTCTTCATGCTGTCTCGTATACCAAAATACACAGAAAGCCAAAATGAACCAATATAATGGGCAGAGAGAAATTTGATCCAATATATTGGTCGAGTGGACCAATATATTGGGCGAATGGAATTTGGACAAAATGGCGCAACCGTTTGATCCAAAATAATGGGCGGCTAGGTCCAATATAATGGTTCAATTTTCAAATTTAAAAAATTGGCTTGCCAACCAATATATTGGTCAAAGTAAATCCAATATACTGGTTAATCAATTAAAATGCCTCGCTCACGTTTTGCACATTGGCAATTTGAATTATATTAAATTAATTTTAAAAAAGCTTATTTACTTTGATTTCTTAGGCTATATTAATGCAATACATAGATCTATCATGATTATCGATTCTATTCGAGACAAATAATTAACAAACATTTTATTTATAATCAATTAATCCATTCTACAAGCCAAATGTTATTGGTTTTATCAATAAACATAAAATCATTAGAGTAATTAAGGCTTTCAAGCCAAACAAACTTGTCTTCATATTGAACCTTGAGCATTTTGAGCGAACCATAACGATAAATTGAATGAGGCCGACCATCGACAATTGGTTGATTTGCTGTCAATATGTTACCAAAGCAACAAATTCTCCCTCCTTCGGACTTTTCTATGTAAAACTCTTTTGCATGAAACCAGTAATCGAGCTTGGAGCGCCGAAGAACTTTGCGTATAACATTTTTGTTCAATACAAATGGCCGCATAGTTGAAGGCACTTCTTCAGTTGAACAATCTGGAGGTATTGTATCTAACCACGGTTGCTCGCTTTGAATGACAACTTTCTGGCTGAAATCGATTTTGGAAAATTTAATTTTTTCATCCACAACTGCTCTCATTACTTGATGTCTATTGGTGACTGTTACCGCTAAGTTGATAAAACAATTTGAAAATCGTGCGATTCGTTTTGGGAATTGGTGTTTTCGTTCAAACTTGAGATTATTGAAACGATTAAGCGGTCCATACAATCGTGTCATATCGGCATAGTGAGACAATTTGTGAAGTTTGCAATAGATGAAATCAGTCTTTTCAGGCTTCTTTTCGCCAAAGTGGTTGATATAGACCTTTTTATACTGTTTCATTACTTGAAGAGACAAGTTTGTCATTAAAGTTAATTTATCTGAAGTGAATGATTGCGAGAATGCTAATAAAATGAATTTTTTTAAAACCAGAAATAATTGGAATTCGGGCCAATCCCTTTGAAGCTCTTCAAAGAATATTACATCAAATTTTAGAAATGTTTCTGCCTTCTGATAAAAAAATAAATTGAAAATGTAAAATAAATATAAAAGCTACAAACCTGAATAGCTTTGCCTCTGATTTTGTAACCTTCAGCACCTTTCCATACCAATTTTAGTCTTCCTTCGTAGAACCCAAATTCACTAAATCGTTTTTCGACTACTGATTTAGCTAAGCGAGCAGCAGTAACACCTTGTTTGGTAGTTTTAGGTGTTGTTAATGAAGTCAAATTAAGTTCCAAAATATCAGCCGAGACTCCTTCTAAGACATCGTGTCCCAAATCAGGGGAGATATGTTCCATCTAGTGATGCCATCGATATTGTTGAGCACAAAAGGGCGCAGACGACCAAACTTGTCGATATCACTTTGTGTCTGTTTGTCAGGATGAATCACTTTTCGAGGATGAATGTTCAAATTTTGAATATCGTCGCCATTTTTAGATTTTCCTCTTGTAGCACACTCTCTACAAATGTAAGCCACATTTTGAAAGGCACGACCAAAACCAAGTGCTTCATGAATACCCAAATTGTCCCCCAATAAGCCACTTATTGTCGCACAAATAGTCTCTCTTTGGCCGTTAATCACCACAACAATACCGCTTTGGGAAAGATATTCAATCTCACTTCTTAACGGCGAACTATGTAGAACATCAATAATATCAATGTTTCGGCGTTTCATTTCACTTCGATTAGCCATCAATATAATCTCCATATGACGACAATGAGTTCGAAGGTCTATTGAGGTATCTTCAAAACAGGCATAAATAAAAGTAAATTTTTGATTATTTGCGTTTAGACCAGACGAGGGTGAAATCTGTGCATCATCAATAAACAATAAAATTTTCAATTTGTCTTCAATTCGAGAAAAAATCAATGCATCTTCTATTGACTCAATCACTTCATTTTGCTTATTTGAACTTTTTTGATTACGCTCGTTGAGGATTTTCATCACCAAAGATTGGTTGGTCAACATCTTTTCGCAAATTGTAATCAATGACAAATAACAGAATTTAAATGGAAATGGAAACATTTGTAGATTAGAGCTTGCAATTTCACAAATGTGTGCTTTGATATAATATTCATATGTTCGAATAATAAATGCCTCTTGATATCGTTCACTTAAGATCGCTTTCTTATATCTGGCAATTTTTTCGCTTTTATCGGACCAGTCAAGCATATCTGCAACAACCCTTTTCAATTTTTCCGATGAAATGTTGTCCATCTTGTGCAAAAGAACAATTTCCATTAGTTCCTAACAATAACTGAAATTAATTTAATTAAATATCTAGAAAAAGTACCTTAAATTTCATGTCGTGCATTAAATTATCAATCAATTCACAACGAGAGAATTGAGGAGCCTTGTTACGAAGCATTTCTAAATCGTTAATCAGCTCAGGCAAGGCATAGACACGCTCATTGTCAATATCCTCATATTCCATTTCATCGTTGTCTTCATCAATTTCCATCTCATTCTCACTATCTATTTGTGGCAATTCTTGATGAGAAAACGAAGGCAAATCTTCGTCTACAAAGTAATTAGTTTGAGTAGAAATCAACGTCGAAGGTCGATTTGAGTGTGAGCTAGTGCCGTATGAATAATCACTAGAGAGAGAAAATACCTAGTGAGCAAAACGACAAGACCAAGAAGACTTACTATTTATGTCGCCTTTCCTCAGAATGGGCATCTTCGATGTGTTTGTAAAACTGTTTTTTATTGTACAGTTTGCAATCACAATCAGGACATTCAACAAATGCCTTTTGTTCGAAAGCTGGCAGTTTCTTGTTTTGATTTTCGACAGAACCAAGTCTAGATATCAAATAGCTGTATGGTGAATCACTATAAGTTGCTCGTTTTGGTTTGTTTGACATTTTCAAGTTCTTGAGCATAAACAGTTAACAAACAATCAAACTCGAACGGACTAAAACAGCCGCTAAGATCGAGGCTCAGTGAGTCACAGTTAGTACAGTTACTACAGACTGTAGTCTTCAGTACAACCAATTCATGTTACGTCATACATGAACATACCATTGCTAACGAATTGACATTCGGAGATTGTGTTGCGTCTGCAATGAGATTTATGACATTTGTTATAGCGATTGTGATTCGAATCTTATATTCGGCAATTTTCAATTTGTCACTTCGCTGATTCAAACATGGAATATCCTCTCGATGCCCCGTCAAATGGTAAGTGATTAGTTTCAATGAAGGTTTTATTAATGATATATATTAAAGAATATTTAGATCGTATTCAGGCGAAGCATTCGGAGTTTGATTTAATATCGGAACCTGGTATTTAAATTGTTTATTTATGAATAGAATCTAACAAATTTTAAACCTAGCTTTTAATGACGATTATGAAGATGACAATTTTGAAGTGAATAAGAATTCATATGAAATGGACAAAGATGTTGGCTTTCTGATAAAAGAGACCGATCAAGATTTAAAAGGCAAAGTTTTTGTTACTGAACCGATGCCAAATTACTTTATCTTCGACAAAAAGGCCCAAGATTGGTGCTTTGTTTTATCTAAATTTCCTTACGAAGATTTTGCGGGAAAAGATTTAGTTAAATCGTTTAAATCAAAACTGGGTGTTGCTCCACCAATTATGGAAAAAGATTGGTCAGAATATTCAAAAGCGGTCACTTGTTTAGCGAGTAGATACAGAACAGCTTTGTTAGAAAATTATCCTAAAGGAATGCCGGCTTATCTTCGAAATTATTTTGCGGCATATGTTTGTAGCGTGTTTCCAAGTTTAGAAGAAAGATATATCGAACTTCGAAATAAATATTCAAATGTGAATCAAGATAGTTCTCTTAAAATATATCCAACATCATTCGCATCGCCAACCGCAATGGTATGTCTATGGTTATAAGTTGAAACAGTTTATTTTAATTAATTATTTTAGTGTTTATTTGAAGAACGATTTTCTAATCAATTAAAAAAATATGCTGATATACCTGAAACCAAGCCAGGTGTTTCAAAAGCAAACTCTGACCGTGCTAAAGAAAAACAAAAGATTAAAGAAGCCAAGAACAAAGAAAATAAACAAGATAATACTCTATTTATGCCAGATCAAATAAACGACAATCAATCTGATCAAAGTGGTCAACGTTTTAAAAACGAAACTGAAATTCGCTTTCAAACTAATTTACCAATTGGCCAATCAAACAATGTACCTTCTAAATTAGGTATTTCAAATACTTCTACTAAGGTTCCAATTAAACAAAAAGATAAATTTAAAAACAAAGGTAAATTTTAAATTCAATTTTATAGAGTTAATAGTACAGCTAATTTACAATAGGAGCCCCTAATAAATTGCAAGTTGCCTCTACCGAAAGTGGCCATTCTAGTGATAGCCAAGATTCACTTCTTGACTCTGTTAGTTTCCAAACGTCGCCTTCAATAGTCCCGCAACTTAACAAATCAACGAATCAAAAAACACAATCTAAACTGTCTCAAAAGTTACTACCTTCTCTTAATCAACAGAAAACCCAAAAACGTCCACTTGCAACGGTCACCAATTTGGCATCAACATCATCATCGCGTTCAATTGAAAAATGTTCACAGAAAGTTAACCCACAAAGACAATTAACATTTGATTCTTCCAAATTGAAATCACCACCGCCAAGTTTGAAACTTGGAATGAATTTTTTTGGAGACCAAATCCGCCAGTCAATTAAAATATCAAACCCAGATTGTTCGTCAAAAGAAATTAATCAATTAATTTCATCTAAGTGGAATAAACTATCTCCAATTGAGAAAAGTGACTTTATGATATCGGAAACAAGTCAGAAATTACAGCAAAAAAATTATTTGTCTTTGAAGCAACCATCTCCCAATGACAGTGAAATTTCATCATTGCAGTCTACATTTAGATCAAATCTTAATGTCAACAATCTGTCCAATCACTGACCAAATCCTCTGGACCGCCAACTCAGGCATTAGATTTATCTCAAGTCAAAGGTACCAAAAGAGGTCTAGGTGATTCTGCTTCGATAACTCAAAAGGCAAAAATGAAGAAACAGCTTAGAAGTGCAAACTAAACGATGAACGACCGAAGTCATTTCAACAAGACAGCAAACTTTAAGGCAAGCGAACTAGATCTATTCAAATACCCTATTTGTTTATCAAGCAAATTCAAAGTTTAATTGATTTGTTAATTTTCTTACTACTTTTATTACTTAGTTCCTTTAAGATTCCCCTTTTGTTTACCAATAAATGTTTATGTTATTAATTGAATAATGCGGTAAAAATATTAATAAGCACTTTGAAAAGTGCTCGAAATGCTCAAAGCGGATTATTGCGAGTTACTTTTTTTGCCCAGTACTTTGGTCCAAGAGAACCAATACTTTGGTCCAAAAGGGCCAATATTTTGGTCCAAGAGAACCAATACTTTGGTCCAAGAGAACCAATACTTTGGTCCAAAAGGACCAATATTTTGGTCCAGCATAGGCCATTACAGATCGGGCTTTGTCCAATATTTTGGTTCGCTTGGCCCAAAATATTGGGCAAAGTCGAAAACCAAAATATTGGGCGAACAGTTCCTCAAACCATTATATTGGTTCATTTTTGCGCTCGGTGTACATATTTTCCATTCCAACCAGTTTCCAGGCCAAATGAGGCCATGACCAATGTCATATCACCTGTACGTTTAGCAGTCCGAGTGCCAAGTTCCTAAAAGCAGTGCAGCACGCTCTACAGTTTGTCTCGCGTCGGCGAGACATATACTAAAATTGGAACGATACAGAGAAGATTAGCATGGCCCCTGCGCAAGGATGACACGCAAAATCGTGAAGCGTTTCTAATTTTTTGTTGTTGATAAGATTTTAAAATGTCAAAGTTGAAAATCATATTGGGTAACACCTGCGGAATGGTCAAGGGTCAACTGATATGATTGCTTAAACTTTTATATTGTAGTAGACTACTGTTAGTAGTTCGTGTAAATGATTTAATACATAGCACATACATAATACATATGTAATGTGACATAACCTTTGACCATTACTACTACTTCTTAGCTTTCCCCCACATAAAGCATTTCTAATCACAGATCTTGAAACTCTTTTCCGTTTCCCTTAGAGGGGTGTTAAATAAACGAACAAAAATTCCATTCTTTTGCTAATTATGCCACAAATCGCATTTATATCTTGTTTTGAGCTATCATCTTTGCCACAATCATCATGAAGCTCACCAATTTGCCTTCGGATTGTTTGTTGATTGTGTTCAATTCACATTTGACCCTACAAGAGCAATTCCATTTGCGAGCAGTTTGCCACACCTTCAAGTCACTGATTGAATCTGCTCATTGCATGGGCAGAAGAAAAACATTGAAAATATTTTGGTCTTTCGCAGACATCGAGATATACACTTCTGACTTGTTTGTATTTGGACTGGAGGACATTGCTGAACTGCGCTTGAGCGAGATTGGCACCTATGACGATGATCTGAGGCTGAATGCACGCAATTTCAGCGAGTGCACTTGTGATCTTCTTGTTCGACTCTTTCCAAATGTTGGTCATCTGATGCTCTACTTGACACACCAAACAATATATCCCGACTATCTTGTGCTTTTACATCTGTTTCGCAAATGGTCCTCCACTCTGAGTGGACTGTCACTGATTGGCCGATTTCATCACGCCTCAATCACACTCGACGGTACAGTTGCACAAAACAGTGCAGCCCGCATTGTTCTCTGTTCGGCCATCAATCAGTTCACATCACTCAAACATCTTGACCTGTGTGTGGACAATCTATTTGATAACCAGTACAACATTAACAAAGGAATTGAGACCATCAAACAGCTTTTACCAGCGAATCTTGATCGTCACATTTTGTCTCGACTTGAACGATTGCACTTCTGCTTCCCAAGTGCTCACTTTCCCGAACATGTATTGAATTATCTTGGTTCCCGATGTACACCACTGGGCTTGTTTCACCTTAAAATTAAGCCAAACTTCATCCAAACCCTCGTTGAATCTACTCCTTTTCTTGTCGATCGTACTCATCATCCATTCACCCATCTGAATTTAACCGACAAAATTGACTATCTTTACCCAATTAGAGATAGTGTTCAGTTTGGCCACCTTGAATCACTTGAATTACTCAACCCTGGCAAGCACTGTCCATTGGAGACAATACTTGCTCAGCTTGTACCACTCAAACAGTTGAACCGACTCAAATTGGTGCAATTTCAGTTCAATTACCGCAATCGACCATACTATCGCATTGAGGCCCACTGTTCACGCTCAATTTTGCCTCAAATCAAACATTTACTTTTTCATGCTCGACCATTGCCAGACTTGGATGTGCTCATGTGTGCCCTGTCCACTCCGTGTCACTTTGTGCACTGTCTTTCCAGCAGTTCACAAAGTGATCCTATCAATTGGCCAAAACAAAATTGATCGTCCCAATGAGGCGTACCACATTGATGCGGCTCGCCATCTGTCTCAATTCAGAATGTGCATTCACTTTTACCAGACCGATTTCATTACGTGGAATCAAACATTGTCTCGATTGTTGAGCAGTCATCATCATGAACGTTATCGACGTAAATGTGCCAATTGCTATGTAGGGTTCAAACTGTGGACTCGAGATGACACTGATGCTCAGTGGAATTTAATCCAAGCACCGTAATCTATCTATAGCAGAATTAATTATGTTTGATTTCATACGCAAATATTTGAAATAAATTATTTAATAAAGTTGTAAACGGGTAGATGGCGAGTAAAGGCAAAGAGCACTGGTTTAAGGACTTTAATGAAGGTTCGAGTGTACTGAAAGCAGGTTACAGCTCGAAAGGGCAGGTCGAATTGGAATTGCTCCTGCTCCACAATGAGTCGTCTTAAATAGCACTGTTCCTATGAGTCGAACATAGAACATTGGCTAAGCGGTGACCTCACCGCCACAATAATAAATTTGTAAGTAAAAGATGAAAATACTCGGAGGAAATTGAGTACTGCCGTATTAGATTTTTCTGGGGAGATTCTCAAAGTGCTCTACTGTTTCTGGCCAATTTACTTTACTTTATTCCTAAGTTTTGTGTTTTAGTTTTCCTATCGAAAACACTTAGTCACTTTTGAAGATGAGTTGTACTACCATTTGGCAAACAAATTCGAGCACAAGTAATGAACGCCATCGTTTTTTGTATGTTCATTTATAGAGTTACATTAAATTGATTCAAATATTTCAATAAACACTTGACATAAACAGAAATTGTACATTTTTATTGTTATAGGATTACAAGAACATGAATGACATTAAGCCAAATGGCAATGAATAAAGTGGCCAGATCTCACTCGAGCCGACGTTCCAGAAGTTGGTTATCCACCTGAACGTAATCTTCCGGTAACTTGAAATGCTTGATACGAACATGTCGAACGACATTCTCCTTTGTAGCAGCAGAATAACGACAATCGGGCCAAGTGCAGGAGAATGGCTTGATGCCCAAATGGATGCGTTCATGATTGGCCAAAGTGTAATCGTCGCGGAATGATTTGCCACATCCTGGTGACTTGCACTGATGCTTGTTCGATCCACCATTAGTGCCAGTTTTGTGTCGTTTGCTGTTGACAGTTCGAGATGCGCTTGATGATTTGCGTTTCAGCTCAGTTGAAGTGGACGGAACAACTCGAGCATAGTCACTCGACTCCATACAGGCACGTTGTTCCTGTTTCCACTGATCCAGTTGGACTGTCTCCAATGGTGGATCAGACAAAAGAGTGACACTACGAGCAGAGAGCACTCGATCACCACCAAATCGACTTCGTAGTTCGGTCACCTTTGAACGTAAAACACCAAATTGTTGATCTACTTGAGCGAGCAGTTGAAGCTTCAGTTGTTCACAGTCCACTTGGAGACGTTGCTCGAATCGATCCAGGAACGAGTGCACGAGGGTAAGACGAGGCATGGTGAAACACGAGATAGGGGCATAAGTGAATTGAAAAGTAGAAACAAACGAGAACTGATCGACTAGTGACAACAACAACTGAATACTAAAACTATTTTCACTCTGTTTGGGTGGAATTAGTTGCACTTGCAGTTGGTATTTTTGCAGGACTGAACTGTCTGCTTCTGTTGGTTTCTCCTCTTCTCATACATCTCGTGTTTCACCATGCCTCGTCTCGTCCAATTACACTCGTTCCTGGATCGATTCGAGGAACGTCTAGAAGTAGATTGCGAACAGCTCAAGCGTCAACTGCTCGCTCAAGTAGATCAACAATTTGGTGTTCTCCGAACTGTGGTGAGACAACTGCGAAGTCGCTTTGGTGGTGATCGAGTCCGCCCGTCTCGTTCTTTCGCTCTTTTGATGATCCACCAGTGGAGACAGTCCAACTAGATCAGTGGAAACAGGCACAAGATGCGATTGCGGAGTCGAGTACTCGAGATGTTCCGTCCACTTCAACTGGCCGTAAACGCAAGTCCTCAAATACATCTCGATCTGTCAACAACAAACGACAGAAAACTATCACTACTGATGGATCAAACAAGCATCTGTGCAAGTCACCAGGTTGTGGCAAATCGTTTCGCCTACCTATAGAATTGGCTCGACAGTGTCGAGTCGACACGAACTCATCCATCTGAACATCAAGCCATTCTGCTGCACTTGGCCCGACTGTCGTTATTCTGCTGTGACAAAGGGCAATGTCGTTGTACATGTTCGCACACAGCATTTCAAATTGCCCCAACTCAAGAAAGAACAAACACGACTCAACATTGTGGACACTCGCAATCCTGAAGATTACGTTCGGGTGGATGACCAACTTCTGGTGCGTCGAATCGAGTGAGAACAGATCACTCTATTCCTATTTGACTTAATGTCATATTTGTTCTTGTAATTCTTAATATTTACAATTAAAATATAGAATATTGCTTTCTGGTGATTATTTATTGAAAGAATTCTTTGTGTTACAATCAAATCAAATTTAAAGCCGAAAACTGGGTAACTGCTGAACAACACGAACAAACAAAGTTTCAAGATTTTGATGAAAATGATACAAATGGCATTTAGGCTAAATTTTAGCAAATTAGTAATTTGAAACTACCATACTCTTTAAAAATCTCGAATATTTAGAACAAGTTGAGCAATGTCACACGAGAAAAGTGGAGTCGGTCGATGAAATCAGGTTGGAGCTACTACTATTTGGTATTTGAACCTCAAATTTTGAACCTCAAATTTCAATTTACAATTCAAATGTAATTGCATTTGTGAACGTTACATGTGTATGCATTGGCAGCCAATGATTGGCTAATGCTTTTATTTTGTTTTTATCGGATTTCTTACAATTGTAAGTTACCAAGTGCTCTTCTGTTTCTTGCTTGATTTGTTGTGTTTTAATTTTTCCTATCGAAAACACCTTGATCACCTTGATTGTAACCAAGGCAAACAAGAAAAAGGACAAAAATTTTCATTTGACAATTGACAAACAAAGATTATTTTTAAAAAGTTAAACAATCTTTTTATAACTCGACAAACGACAATTCAAGGAATCCTACATTCCTTGGAATTCATCAAACTTTAGAATAATTGGTCTTTTCGCATTATAAAATCACGAACATTTTATTGTGTATTTGTGTAAAGTAATTCAAGAAGTATACTTATACTATACTATACTTATACTACGTATACATGAAGTAAGGCAACACATTCGGGTTACGGAAATGGATTTATTGATGGATTCATGATTGTTCAATGGCGGAACACAAGGTAAAGGAAATGCAGAAGTGGAAACCAGACAGGCCAAAGGGTATGAGAGGAAACGGAAAGATCGGGTCAGCAAGATGTCGGCTAAAGTTCTGTCCTCATGGCACCAGCAAGTCAAAATCGAGACCAAAGTCAAAACCAGTCAAAAAGCGAGTCACTCAAACGAGTCCTCCAAACGAGAGAGTCTTCTTTCAAGCGCAAACTCCGTGCTTTTATACGACAGACATTAGGCCACGGTCAAGGCAAAGAAGCAGAGGCACAGTGGACCCTAGCAACGCTAGTTCCAACCACAACCCACAAGCAATCAATGGCAATGCAAGGCGGACTCAACGACTCATTCGAGGAGCAGCACACGCGGTCAAAGGGCAAAGTGCAAACTAACTCAATAGTCAATAATCATCGGACAGCGACATCTAGCAGCGACAACAGAATGAGAACATCTCATTCTACATACGTATACTACTTCACTCTAATAACTCTCCGGATCATACATTTGACTCTTGAGAAAAGTGTCCAAATCGGCAGGTTCAGGCACAAGTTTGGTCAACTTTTGTTCAAAGAACCATTTGGCGAGTTTGGTGGCAATGTTGAGTGAACTGTCCCGCAGCTTGTTCATCGGTGGATAGACGGAGCCTCGTTCCAGGTCGACGCTGGTCACCAGCTTTGACAGTGCACGAGCTGCTACCAGAAAAGTGTGATTTGGAATTCGTTCCACCTGACAGCTAAGGGCCACTGGCGGGTAGATGTACACATTGTTGCCTTGACCGGGGTGGAAGATACGGGATTGAAAGGTCACAGGGTCAAAGGGTGATCCAGAGGCAAAGATTGCACGTCCATCGGTGTACTTGTAGGCTTCCTCGGCGGTGCATTCGGCCTTTGATGTTGGATTCGACAGAGCAAAGATAATAGGACGGGCATTGAGTTGAGCCATCTTACGGAGAATGGGCTCAGTGAAGACGGCAGGTTGAGCTGCGGCAGCAATGAGTTTGGATTTCTCTAAATTTACATTAAATGGAATGGATACATTTATCTCAAATGCATTGGACAGTGCTTTTGCCTTGATTTTTTTCCTATCTACCACCAACAGAACGAGTCAAAACCTCCCAAACGTATTGGACAATTGTTTCGTTTGGAGTCCACTCAATTTACTATCTTAGAAAGCGAAGGGGGAAAGGGAGAAGGGAGAAGAGGGACAAATAGGGTAAATGGTTTGCCTAGACGAAAAAGAGGGACAAAGGGTGTAAATGTGAAAGGGAGAAAGAGGGAAAGTAGTTTGTCTAGACGGAGATCGGCGAGATCAAAGTTGGAACTGGTGTCTAGTGGAACAAAAGTCGAGTGGAACAGATGCAAGGTGGAACAAATGTCCAGTCACGTAGATCAACACCAGAAGGAGTAGTCAACATGTTGGCGTGTGAAAGGGAGACCAAAAAGTACAATGAACACGAACAGAAATAAGACTCGACTTTGAGTTTGAAAATACTACGAACTGCTCTAAAAGAAAATCAAAACAAAAAGCCACTATTTCTACCACAATCTATTTCTACTTTAGAGCTACTAAACATTGTTTACGAGTCGTAAATTACGACGATGCGCACCACTTTGGTAAAGTGACTTTGCCTTGTCCAAATTGTAAATCACTAGTTGTGATGTCTACACATTTTATCTCGTCCTAAATTTGTCCGGGATTTTCTGTGAACTCAATTACCTCACACCATCACCATGACCCAATGGGATCTATCCCAGCTATTTGCCGACGTGACCAGTCACAATCGTAATCATATTCGCAATCACGCCTGGATAGATTCCCGCATTCAGGCGGAACTGATCGATGAGCATCCTCATCTTTACCTTCAAATGGTATTCCAGTATTTTCGGATGGACTTTACTAGTCGCGGCATTGGTGGTGGTAGTGGTACTGGTGATGAAAGTTTAATTCCGGTTATTTTGTCCGCTTTCGGTTGGTTTCCCACGAGATATGCCTGTGAATCACAGTGTGATGGCAATGTTGGCGAGTATGTGGAACGTCAGGATGAGTTGAGACGCCTTTGGGATACTTTCAGGGGCAACTCTTTCTATGATCGTCATGGTTGGCCCTTTGAGGATGTGCTCGATGGTATGTTTTAGGATTCTAGAATGTTCAACTAATTCTGTTTCTATTTCCCTTCCCGCAAACCCAGCTGTACTTCCCGAAAATCCTCCATCCGAGTACTCCACGTACCTAGGCCCGAACTTTCCCATCACCTTCAGCCAAATGGTGCAGACCCTGCTGAACTGTTTTATCAAAGCATCTCTCGCGGTCAAACAACTCCGTCTTCGGTCCAAATTCCCACACATTCCCTTCACCACTCTGTCCATTCTACTCCCACCCGAACTCATATTCCAAATTCGTGTCACCTTTAGTCTCACTCTGTTTGCACACTTTCGTTCAATGGTGCACGCACACGCTCGTCAGTACAACGATCTATTCGGTCAGATGGCAAAGGCCAAAGCGGACTTTATGAAATATCTACAAGGTGATGCAAATGCACGGGCGATTTATTCGGTGGAATTATTTAGATTTTTGTGTTCAAATGAAAAGTTTGTGAACAGAAATGGCACCGAACGGCTGAGTGGTCCATTAATGGATTTTCTGGTGAACCGATTAGATGTTTTCCGTGTTGATTGGCCTGTACCTGAGGGCAAGGGTCAAGTTGACAAGGATATCAAGGTAGGACAAATCTGTTTCGACATTGGATTTTGACTAAATTTTTGTACATTTACAGATGACCCAACTTGTGACCCTATCCGAGGAGACATATCGATATCTGTCCTGGAATTGTATTCTGCCCCACTCGAGCAAACTCAACGACTCAGTCTTGATTGACATTCTACTGGATTCAATGTTTGAACACGAGGATCATTGTCTGGCACCCCACTCCGACCACACTAGACCACAGAAGAATTCACCTTGTGAAGTGTTGCGCAATCAGTTGATTTGGTACTTTATAGTGTGGGAGCACGTGACTCAGGTGATCAAGAACAGAATTGTGAAGATCAAGATATCGCCTCTGTCAAATGATAATACAAACTCGAACAGCAACTCGGAGACTAAACAACCATCACCATCACCACCGGTTACGGGACAGTACCTGTGGGATGCGACCAGAGATGAGTGGTATCCTGCAAATGGATTCTCAAACGGAATTCAAGATTCTGCCGAAGATTGGATCGATTCTGATTGACCAATTATGATGCATATTATTATTATTATAGACTAATCTAGTAATCGACACATCAAGTGTAGGAGGAGGACACTGTTTTGATGTAACGCATTCATTCATTAACCACATTTTGTATAGCACAATATTCGATATCAAGACACATACAGTAAAGTGCCTATAATTCGAAATTTTTTGCTGCCAACTTTTGATTTTGATTTCGAATTACGAATTATGGGAGTAGGCTATTTTAACTCAAACTGTACATTTTAGGTTAAAATAACCTGATAAAATATCATATTTTTTCTCGAACAGTTAAGGTTTTTATTATGGACAATGTTGAAATTCAATAAGGACTATCAGAAATTGAAAATATGCAAATTGAAATCACGGCCGGCGGAGGGTCGTCAACCGCCATAGATGGCAAGTTCAGTCCACGTAATTTGTAGAAGAGGGGACTCTTATACAGTTTTTCATTTTCAATAATTTTATTTCGAATTAACCCTGTAAGATCATTTCGAAATACGAATTATGGGAGGTTTTTTCGATTTATGAGCACCTTTTGTACAGCAATAGGTACCGAAATATAGGAATTTTGACTATTTTTGTTACGAATTACGAATTATGGGAGCATTCGAATTAAGGGAGGCACGAATTATGGGCACTTTACTGTACATTATATTTATATTTATATTATTCTGTGCACAAATACAAAATTGGTAAATAAAGCTACTATTTGCAAAGACAAATTTGAGATTGTGCAGACAGAAATGAACATTCAAATGAAGATATATCGAAAACAATTCTGGTTCGACTCGATTGAAAGACTTTTTTACAACTTTCCATTGTACCAAGACTAATCTGAAAATTTTTCTTGTATAACAATTTGACTCAAATTTTCATCAAATTTTACATCCTAGAAATTACTGAATTGTTGCGATTAGCGCAAAATTAGAGAGGCAAAATTCTCGCGTTCAAGATTCTGAAGACACAATGTCAAAGGAAATCTCGGTTGCCCAAATAATTAAACAAGTGAATAGTTTAAATCAATTTATTGTAGACTTAATTTGATATGAACAACTTAGTCATCATCACTTGTTACTTGTGTCGTCCGAATCGTTTCTGCTTGTGCCTTTTCTTTGTTCTTTGTTTAGTGTTGATCGTTGTTCGATTGTTGTGAGTGCCAGTGCCAACTCGTCTTCTGTGTGTCATGTAAGTGGCAATGATGATCACATTGAGCAGTATCAGTCCGAGCACGATCGGTAGTGCATGAGTGACCAGTACTGATCCACCTGCATCGTCTTCCTGCTGTGTCTTTTGCGCCAGTGACTCTTCTTCTAGTCGTTTGACTCTGTCCTCATGTCTCTTGTGTAGGTCACTGGCCAACTTCTTCACCATGTCCACCTGTTCCTTTGGTGCGGCATTGCTGAGTGAGTCCACCACTTTGCGTCCAGCGTCATCGAATTTTGTATGCGCTCGAACCCGTTCCAACTTTTCCAACCACGAATCGCTCAGTTTGTCACCCTCGATCTTGGTGTAGTACTTGTTCAACATTGCCAGGTTAGAGCTAGAAGCATCATGTATCTTGTGTGTTCGGATGACACTCTCCAAATTGTTGAGCATTCGCGAGGAGTCAAAGCCACTCGGTCCAGAGAATCCATTCATTAGGCTCATTAACGCTTCGTTGCTTAGGCTCATCTTTTGTTGACCGAAGGGTGACGACTGGCCTGAGGTGAACAGAGTGCCACTTGAGGTGAAGGTCACAATCAGATACAGAACAAACACAACACGCAAAAACATCATCGGGGGAAAGAGGAAAAGACTTGAGGGGAAGGGATGACTTCATCGTTGCAAAAACAGAATTCAACACACACGAAACTATTTGCAAAGTTAATTTATGAACGCTCATTTGAAAACGAAAACGAAACATTTCAATCGAATAAATCTATTTTTAGAATTCCAAAATTTGGAAACCAGACCAAATGATTGTTTTAGCACATTTCGACACTTGATACCAATTTTACTTACCTGATATAAAAATATCAGGTCGAACAAGGATCGAAAGAAAGACTGACAAAAATTAATTATTCATTTTCAATTTGAATAAATTCATTAAATCAAATCAAATCTTTTGCTATAGAACGTAACGATTCCTATTTCATAAACAAAAATTAATCAAACTATAAACTTTGCCATCAAGTCATTTAGCATTTTTATAAATTATATTTCAAATAATTCTATGGACAGAAAGATGATTTCATTTCTTCTGCCATTCGTGTGACAATCCTTTTGACTTGTTCATTAATGTTGAAATGGAATGTAAAATTAATAGTGAAATCATAATCATTGTAGCTATTTCAAAATTAAGCGAACAATTCAAAATATGTCAGAAATGTGCCGTTTTCGATGACTGTACAGATTGTTGAGTTGGGTGGAAGTTATTTTTGCTGCTCATTTTGAAAGATGTCTTGATCTGAACAGTTCACAGCTCAAAAAATGAATTTTTTTTGCAGTCCAGAATATCTCCAATCAGACCCGAATCAGTACATTCATCGATGGAGTATTGCTCACTTTAGTTGGTACTACCGTCCCGATGGTCGACTCCACTGGAAGGACTACATCGAGTCTCAAGTCTTCAAACCACAAAACAGTGAACTCGAATTCTTCATGCGACTCTACCCTCGCGGAATTGGCCAACCCAACAACCAAAGTGACCATGCATCACTCGAATTGCATCTCAAATCTGGTCAAGTGAACGGCAATGTCAAATTGACTTTTTCTCTTATGGATCAGCATTTGGTAATTGCGAATCACGATTTTACAGAAAATCAAAATAAATTCACGTGTAAGGAATTTGTCGAACACAAATATTTGGACGAAAACCCGGAATATCTTTTGCCACATGATACTTTGACCATTTGCTGTAAAATTCAAAACAGTACTACTGAAGATTCGACGAATGTGATTCAAGGATTCGAGAAAAGTGATTCGATGAACAAACCAAAGTTGCTGTCACACGATTGGACTATTGAGCACTTTCCTGACTATTTGAATGGTGGAAAAATGAGCTGGAAAGAGGAGCTGAAGTCAGAGGAATTCTCAATTGACGATTCTACATTCTATCTCTCTTTGTATCCTAATGGACGAATGTGGGAAGAATCGACTGATTCGAATCATCTTTCGGTCAGTTTGCATCTCAAAGAGCAAAGCGACACAAAGTTCAACTATGCATTCTCACTGGTTGATGCGAATGGAAAGAGACGCAATGTGAAAGGTAATTTGGTTTTGTAAGTTTAAATTGTTAAAATTTTAAATCAAATTGATTTCAGCTTTTAAGAACCAAGAAATTCAAGGACAGGCCTTCCTGGAATTCATTTCACATTTAGATCTAATCAAACCAGAAAATATCTATTTGTCCTGCAGAAAGTTGACTATTGGCGTCGATGTAAGCGATGAAATGATTGTGAAGAAAGTTTTTGATAATTATTTAAACAAATTTTCAGATTGAAGACATTGAAAACGAGTTGATCCAGGAACATATCGAATTGCCCTCCTCTATCACCACCATCAACGCATTGTCACACATTTGGACTATCGAAGACTTTACTGCTTATTTGAATTGCGGGAAAATGAGCTGGAAAGAGTGTTTGAATTCACAACCATTCTCAACACATGATGGCAGCCTCGAATTTTATCTTAGTTTGTATCCAAATGGAAATGAAAATGTCGAGAACACAGAACATTTCTCTGTGTTTTCGGTCTTTTTGCATTTGAACAAACAAAACTGTGACACAAAGTTCAATTATGCATTTTCTCTGGTTGATGCAAATGGAAAGAAGCGATTCATGAAAGGTAAAATTGAATTTGTTCAATTGAAAAATCTATTTGTAATAAATTTTCTCATTTACGAAATTTCCTCGTATAGCTCATGTGCACAATAATCGTGATTTATCAATCGATGGCTACCCGAGATACATTTCACATGTCGATTTACAATACTGGGAAAGACACTATTTGCCCGAAGACAAGTTGACTATTTGTGTGGATGTAAGTGATGATGATGATGATGATTGATAATTTGCTTGACCATTTTTCGCAATTCGTTAATAGATTGAAGACGCTGAAAATGAATTAATCCGTGGCAATACCGAATCGTGCTCCTCTACCGCAATCAACGCATTGTCGCACATTTGGACTATTGAGAACTTTACTGCTTATTTGAATCAAGGCAAAATGTGCTGGAAAGGAGTGCTGTATTCACACGATTTCTCAACTCGTAATGGCGAAACTGAATTCTATCTCTCTTTGTTGCCTAATGGACAATCGAATGGCCATCTTTCGGTTTATTTGCACTCGAAGAATGATGAAAACTGTGACACAAAGTTCAATTACGCGTTTTCTTTGTTTGATGCCAATGGAACTCGACGCAACATTCAAGGTAATGAGAAAATTTGTTTGATAATTGTCAATTACTAATTGAAAGTTTTGTTGTTTTAGATTTCAAAAATCAAGATTTAACAACTAAAGGATGGGGTTTGGCCGAATATATTTCACATGACGATTTGGTGAATTTGGAAAACAACTATTTGTCCCAAGATAAATTAACAATTGCTGTCGATGTAAGTGAAATGGGTTTTCAATTTGAATTTTACACAATTGTGATGATATGAATTCATTAGATTGAAGACGTTGAAAATGGACTAATTCGCGGCTATACCGAATCGTGCTCCTCTACCGCAATCAACGCATTGTCGCACATTTGGACTATTGAGAACTTTACTGCTTATTTGAATCAAGGCAAAATGTGCTGGAAAGGAGTGCTGTATTCACAAGATTTCTCAACTCGAATTGGCGAAACTGACTTCTATCTCTCTTTGTTGCCTAATGGACAATCAAATGGTCATCTTTCGGTTTATTTGCACTCGAAGAATGATGAAAACTGTGACACAAAGTTCAATTGCGCATTTTCACTGTTTGGTGAAAATGGAACAAGACGCAACATTCAAGGTAATTGTTAAGGTAAAGGTCTTATTGGTCTTATTTCCATGGTCCATTTTGTTTTAGAATTCAAAAATCAAGATTTAACAATTAAAGGATGGGGGTTTGGCCGAATATATTTCACATGACGATTTGGTGAATTTGGAAAACAACTATTTGTCCCAAGATAAATTGACAATTGCTGTCGATGTAAGTGAAATGATTGTTTAATTTAGATTTTAATAATTTTGACTAAATTTTGTATTCATTAGATTGAAGACTGTGACGAGAATCGTTACATCAAAAATGAACTCATCCAGGACTATGCCCAATCGTCAACTTACACTAAAATCAGTGGATTGTCTCACATTTGGACAATTGAGAACTTTATTGACTATTTAAATGGCGGCAAAATGAACTGGAAAAAGTGTTTGAATTCTCAACCATTCTCTGCTTGTGATGGAAATCTAGAGTTTTGTATTAGTTTGAATCCAAATGGATTTGGAGAGGAAAACAAAAATCATATTTCAATCTTTGTACATGTGAACTGTGATGTAAAGTTCATATATAGAATCTCGATTGTTGATGCAAATGGAGATAGACTATGCATGAAAGGTATTTGCATTTGATATAATTGAAACAAATTTAACAATTTTCTTTAACAGTTTTCAAGAACCGTAAAGATGGGCTTTGCGACCTAAAGTATATTTCACATGTCGATTTATTGAATGCACAAATGAAATATTTGTCCGAAAACAAATTAACTATTTGTGTTGATGTAAGTGATGATGATGATTGACAATTCTTTTGACTATTTTTAAAATTTCTTAATAGATTGAAGACATTGAAAATGAATTTATTCGCGAATATGTCGAATCGTCTTTCTGTACGGCAGTCAATGTATTGTCGCACGTTTGGACTATTGAAGACTTTAATGAATATTTGAGTGGCGGCAAAATGATCTGGAAAGAAGAATTGAATTCTAAGCCATTCAAAAGCAACAATGGAAACTTAGAATTCCATTTGAGTTTGAATCCAAATGAAAAAGATGAAGATGAAAACACAAATTATCTTTCCATCTTTTTGCACTCAAAGAAAGATGAAAGTGATTTCAACTATGTTTTGTCTCTTATTAATTCAAATGGAACAAAACATTACATCAAAGGTAATACTTTCTATTTGTGATTTCTTACAAATTGATATCAAATTTTTCTATTTTAAAGATACCATCAAGTCTGATGTATCATCAAATGGTTATCCAAAATATATTTCGAATGGCGATTTAATTAATTCGGAAAATAACTATTTGTCCCAAAACAAGTTGACTATTTGTGTTGATGTAAGTGATCATGATTGACAATGTTTTTGATTATTTTGACAATTTTCTTAATAGATTGAAGACGTTGGAAATGAACAATTAATTCATGGTCGCACGGAATCCTCCTCCTGTACCAAAGTCAACGCATTGTCACACGAATGGAATGTTGAAGACATTACTGATTATTTTAAAGGTGGAA
Source organism: Rhizoglyphus robini (assembly GCA_023373905.1). Lineage (NCBI taxonomy): Eukaryota > Metazoa > Arthropoda > Arachnida > Sarcoptiformes > Acaridae > Rhizoglyphus > Rhizoglyphus robini. The sequence continues at coordinate 925,122 of JAKIJQ010000080.1, forward strand.
GAATGTACTGGAAAAGCAATTTAGAATCCAAATCTTTCTCAACTCATGATGGCAAACTTGAATTTTATCTCAGTTTGAATCCAAATGAAAATGATGTGGAAAACAAAGATTGTCTTTTAGTATTTTTGCACACGAAGAGTCAATTTGAAATTGATGCCAAGTTCAACTATGCTTTGTCTCTTGTTGATGCAAATGGAACAAAGCGCGACGTGAAAGGTATTCGGTTCAAATTGTAACAAATGGATTTTTACATTTCATTTGACAGTTTTCAAGAATCATTCATTTTCAAAAGAAAAACTTGCCGACCCGACAATTTCACATGACGATCTAATGAAAAATAACTATTTGTCCCAAAACAAGTTGACTATTAGTGTTGATGTAAGTGATGATGTTGATTACATTGAGTTGGTCAATTTTAAAAATTTCTTAATAGATTGAAGATGCTGAAAATGAACTAATCCGCGGCTATACCAAATCGTCTTCCAGTACTGAAATCAACGTACTGTCACACAGTTGGACAATTAAACAATTCAATGAATATTTGAGTGATGGCAAAATGAGCTGGAAAGAAGAGCTGCATTCGCAATCAATCTCAACCAAAATTGATGATAACAATCTAGAGTTTCATTTGAGTTTCCATCCAAATGGATGCGGAGAAAAGAACAAAAATCATCTTTCCGTCTTTTTACATTCGAATGCACAAAGTGATTTGAAATTTAACTTTGCATTTTCTCTTGTTGATGCAAATGGAACTAAAAGTTTCATAAAAGGTATTACTTTTTAACTGATTTCTGATTTTATTTTATTTATTTTATTTTAAAGCTCTGTCGAACCGAGAATTATCAACCGAAGGATTTGGTTACCTCAAATATATTCGTCATTTCGATTTGACTCTATCTAAATTGGAAAACAACTATTTGCCCGATAACAAATTGACTATTTGTGCGGATGTAAGTGATGATGATGATGATGATTGATTATTTGTTTGACCATTTTTCGTGGTAATTTCGTTAATAGATTGAAGACGTTGAAAATGAATTAATCCTCGGCTATACCGAATCGTGTTCCTCTATCGCAATCAACGCAATGTCGCATATTTGGACTATTGAACAGTTTAGTCACTATTTGAATTGTGGCAAGTTGGCATGGAAAAATGTTTTGAATTCTCAGCCGTTCTCAAAAGGAAATCTAAAATTTCAACTTAGTTTGATTCCAAATGGACTTGGCGACAAATACAACGATCATCTTTGCATTAAATTGCATCTGAACAAAGAACAAGAACAAGAACAAGAACACTCGACCAAGTTCAACTATGCATTCTCTCTGATTGATCCGAATGGAACGAGACGCAACATCAAAGTTTACAAAAATCGTGAATTGTCAAAGCGCAACTCCGTTTCAAATCGGGTTGATCTCAAATTCATTTCACATGCCGATTTATTGAATGCGGAAAACAATTATTTAGATTCTCAAAACAACAAATTGTCAATTTGTTTCGAAGTAAGTTATTATATTATATTTCCTAAAACCAATTACAATTTTCACTTTCATTTAGATCGAAGACATCAATTGTGACACAATTCGGGGCTTCTCCCAAACTCATTCCACCACCAATCCAAATTATCTTGTGCACATTTGGACTATTGAAAATTGTCGATCACTTTTCAGCGTATTTTCGTTGAAATCTTTGTTTAAATCTTACATAGACTCTACTGTATTTTCAACCCCGAATGGAAAAATCAAATTTTGTCTTCGTTTGTATCCAAATGGTCACAAAGATAGCAAGTTTGTGTCACTTTACTTGCATCTTGTGGAATGCGGTGAACCGCAGCCTGAAAGTGATTTGAAAGTTTCATTTGCAATTTTCGGCGATGTTCTGGCCAATGTCAAAGGTAAATTGTGATTAATCATGATTGACTAATTTTGATTTCAATTTTACTTTAGAACTTTCATCGCGTCTATTTCTCGCTGATAAAAGTCGTGGTTTTGCCAAGTTTATTTCGCATCCATATTTGCACTGTGTCAACAATGGCTTTATGCATGATGATAAGATGACAATCTATTGTGGAATTGAAAATGAGGAATTGGTTTGTGATTATACTGAAACTTGTTCGAAGTACATTGCTTAATGCTTTATCTATATTTTATCGATTTATTCTATCTAATATTTTATATTTCCTAATTGTGATAATATATCACTGCAATATGAAGAATTTTACAACCTGTTTCGTATGAATAATTTCAATCGCAATAAATCTATATTACACCACAATGTAATTTATTTCATCTCAAATGCATGTGCACATTTGCATTATGTAATACATATACTAAAATGAATTATTAAATGTGCAGATTTTAATGATTGATAGCACAGACAATGACGTCATTAAATTAACAGGAACTATACTAAATCAAACTTAGACTAAATCATAAAATTAAATCTACATAAGAAATGCTAAAAAGTTCACACATTATTTAAAAATAAGTTTTCTCTTCTCGAATCCAATGATAATGAAATTGACATTTTTGATTGAAAAAATGCAAAATTAAAATCATTGCAATAAATAAATTTCAACTCTAGCCTAAGCTGTTATTTTATGAACATTTCATTGAACACACGGAAGAACACCAAAAGTGAAAAGTAAACAAGGAATTGTGCTGCAGCATACATGCAAGTAATGCATGTGTCATCATGGCAGGTTAAGCACATCTGATTAGATTTAGAGGATAAAATTTTCAATCATCATAATCGGACGTTATGACAATGGAATATATCCGAAGCAAACAAACATTGCACCAAAGTAAACAAAAGCAACAATTGACAAACATCCATTTGAAAGTCAATAAACTCTCATAATTTTGCCACTATTCTCAGTTCTGCAATCGACTGCAATATATATTTGACTAACACTCGAACACTGACACATGTGACATGTTATCGTTCCGTTTACTATATAACTCTCAGACAAGTTGCTCATCTCTACACCACACAACCAAAATAACCAAATTTGCAATTTCAATTGTTTTTCTTGTGATCGGCAGTTTGTGCGTGGGGGCAGGTTTGTATTTAATATTTAATGTTTAATGCATTTACAAACAAATTAATATGTTTGTCCAATTTAGACTTTACTGTTTTTGGGGAAGAATTTATCAAAGCTGTCACATCATCCGGCTACCCAGCCCCAACACGAAACCAATATTACACATTCGTGTCTCTATTGTCATATGGCAATATTACCGACAAAGTCGAGGCTGCTATGTTCTTGGCTCAAGTCTTGAGGGAATCTGGTGGACTTCAGTTCAAGCGTGAATTGGCTTGTATTAGGACGGGCTGTCCAGGAAAGTATGACTCATCAGTTGGCGCTAAAGGCAAAAACTATTATGGTAGAGGCTACCTTCAACTGACCCACTCGTACAACTACCGAGACGCCTCCCTCAAACTGTTTGGCAATCTTAGTCTGATCGACGATCCCGAAATTGTTGCCGACAGTGAGTATGCTGCTTGGGGAACTGCTTTCTGGTTTTGTAAGGAAAATGTCCACAACAGAGCTGGGGTGCAACAGCACCATTTTGGCTCGACCACTCGAGCAATCAACAAAGGGAAGTGCACTGGAGACTTGCCTGCCGCACACAAGCGATTCGAAATTTACCTAAAAGTGCTTGCTGCTTTCCACTTTATCGGTAAACCAAACGAAGAAGGTTGCTACAAGGTTGCAACGTACAGTGTAAACGCGTAGGACACCAACAAGTCTTCCAACAACTCGCGTTATTACACCTTCTAAATGAAGCTTTCTATATAACCCTATGTAGCCCAGTATAAAGTCAGAACAAGAGTATTTTAAATACCTCTAATTAACTGTATCTATGACTAAATTTTATTATTTCACATATCATATGTCCATCATTTTGACATTTTATGTTTTCACATATTACATAATTTGCAGATAATCTTTGATTAAATGTTTATTTATTAGTATTTTTTTGTTAATTCATAATAAATGAGTTAAACAGTTTTAACTTAAACTGGCTTAAATTGTTACGAATTATGGTTGTTGCTAATATGTTAAATGTTTTTTTTTTAATTTCTCCAAAATTAAAATTACATGATAACCCGTTGCAGCGAGATGGGCCTATATATTATAATAGACCACTGGATAATGCATTCAATCGTACAGTTGAAACCACCATTGCAAAGATGCATTAGAAATAATGAAAATCGTAATTCAATTAAAAATGCTCAATACGTAGAATCCAACCATTGAAAGTTTTCTCTTTCAATTTATTTTTGTTTTATTATTTTTTGAATGTGGATGCTTTGCCAGTATAGCTTTTCTCTTAAAACTAGTTGATTTTTTTTCTAAAAACATTACAAAATATGCAACCAAGTATGTCAACTCTAACTTTTATTATTTAGAAATTGTAATTGTAGAAAATGTATCATAATCACAATAAGTTGCAACTTGTTTCTAGTTTGACGATATAAATCTTGAAAGAAAATTAAGTTTTCATTATTTTTTGTGTAAGACTTTTCCTGAGAATTGACGTCAATCGCGATTGTTTATATTTTGTTCTAAATTTGGTTGTGGAGAGAGGCTCCCTGAGCGACGTTTCATTTGCACATGGAAAGGCAATTGATAAATGACTGCGTGCTCAAACGATAAATGTTTATGGTGAAAGATGTTAATGCACATGTTACATTCTTTCTCTCTTTGATTCCATGAATTGCATTGGCATTAATACTACAATATGCTTTTGATGTATATTAACAAGTGAACAATAACATCGGACAAGTTAAGTTTCTTTGGAGACCAACTGATGCAATTGTTCCTATTTGTTAACTTCATTAAAAATAAATTTTGTATTTAATTATTAAAATATATTTCTTATCCAAAATGTAAGCCAAATGCATCGGAAATGCAATCACATCAAGCTTGTTTTCAGTCATTTCTAATATATGATTGAGCGCACACTTTAAATTGCACTGAAATTGCGACAATCAGTTAAGAAGTATCCGGTTGGGTTGACGAAAACGTTGAAATACGATTGATTCGGTTTATTTGAGCGCAAACTCGGTCTTGGTTAAATTATATTCTTTCAATAGACGAATATTTAATTTCAAACATGTCTCGACACCTCATTTGTGCATTATTTTGTATTTCACTCGGTTTGTTCAATTGTGAAAATTCTCAAGTACAGCACAATGAAAGTGTTTCGTCAAATTTAGTTCGAAACGCAAGAAATCAATCATCAATCCGCGATTCAATTCAAAACTTGAATCAAAGTGATCCGACAGTCTTTTTAAATCACACAAATGTCCAAACAAATGAATGTTCGACTACTGACAAATTAATCAACCCCAATGGTGAGAATGACAACACAGCCAAATCAATTAGACATTCATCATTCGATCGTGTTCTTGCAAAATTGTCCCAATGGCTGCAGAATTTGAGACAAATTCCATTTTATCAGTTAATCCAACTACTGTTTTGTCTTTCATTGGTGTGTTTTGCATTTCTTTACTATTTGAAAGTTCATCGCTTTTCTTGGTTAAATCGACAATCGAAATCGTTTGATAAAAAAGATAATTTTTTTCTACTCGACTCTACCGATGATGAGGATGATGAAAGTGATGCAAATGATGAAATTGTGATTTTCGATCGTAAAAATGCGTAATTAAAATCATTACAACAAATATAATTATTTTTCTCTGTCAATATTTATTTTATTATTTATTAAATTGATTTTTCAAATGATTATAATTTATAAATCAAATTTTAATTTAAACGTTAAATAAGTAAACTTTGTTATAAGTGAGAAGTTCAAACTAGCAATTCTTAACTCTTTTTCTCTCATGTTCATAGACTTCTGCACAACATACATCAATATTTGTCTCTGAATCTGGTTCTACTAGTATAATTATATAACGCTATATTATCTACATTAAAATTCCTGCATTTCACAACACACGATCTATGTATACTCTAGTAGATTGAGAGAAGTTGAAATACTTGGACCTGATCTCAATAGTCTTTTATCGCGGGTATCGTAAAAACAGTTTTAATTGTATGTCTGATTATACATCTGGCAACAATGCTATGCGGCTTATTAAGTGTGAGGCAGACTCACTTTTGCTTTGTTAGATTCAATGTTTGTGTTACATTAAATCGTAAACTCTATGTAAAATGTCTAAAGTAACTAAGCCAAATTCAATTTTCAAATTCTGTCATATGTGGACAATTTCCGGTTTAAACTCTGTGTTTGACAAAATTAAACAAGATCAAAACACAGTCATCAGTTCATCTATTCACCACGAAATTAATGCTGAAAATAGTCTAGATATCTATGTATTTTTATTTCCAAAAGGTTTTGATGAATCATACAGTGATTTTATGTCAATTCAATTGGTTTGTTTTGATTTGTGGAAAATTATAGAAGAACGTATTGATTGCAAAATCTCAATACTAAACGATAAGTATGTAAGAATGTTCACTCAAGGTATAATTTTTCATTTGTCATTTAATTGTCATTAATGATTTACAAGTGAATAGATGCGAAAATTGTCGATAGTGCCACTAATTTCTCCAAATATATTCGTCGAAGCGATTTACTCAATCCTGCATATGGTTTAATGCACAATGATAAATTCACATTGTATTTTGAGGTATAAAAAATTATAAATTGTTTTTAATTAATTTGTTTTTAACAGTGCTCTATTGAATGGAAAAAGAACCCATTAATATGGCCATATCAATCAATATTTAACCTTTTCAAAACAAAACTATTAGTAAATAATCCACCATTGACGATATATAATTTTGATTTTAAATCACTTCCGCCATCGAAATGCTTTGCTCTTAAATGGACAATTGAAAATGTCAGGTTTTTTTTCGGAAAATTCAAATCAACAATCATACATCAAATTACCCTTATTTAAAAAAAGAAAAACTAATTATGATGAAAGGATTTTTTAAACTTGGTATAGAAAAATCCAATTCAAGTGATAAAAACATATATATTTGGGCAAATTCTCAAGCATTATTTTTTTATTAAAATGTCAATTGTCGATATTAATCAAGCGAAATATATTTGTAAAGGTATATTTTAATGAGGGTAAAAATTCCAACTCATTTATTTTTGATAGACTTTTACAAACCAAATGAAGTATACGTTGAATACCGAATTGACAAACAAACATATTCAAATTTATTATTAGAATCAAATAACAAACTGACATTATATTGTGAGGTGAGTTGTCATTATGCAATGCAATGCGAATACGATTGCAAATTCTCGTTATATGATTTATAGATTACTACAATCGCTGATAAAGATGCAATTTCAAACTCATCATATTACAATATACGAAATTATTTACGAATGTTGCGAAGCATTCAATCGTGGACTGAAATGGAAGTCACTGAATGGAAAATTGATGCTAAAACTGGCGAAATAGTGAATAGAGTCCTGCAACCAATTCCCGTTTGTCCCGTTTTGGACGGGATCCCGTAAATTTCCCGTATTTTTCCCGCGGGACGGGACGGGAACGGGAATGGATATATAAATTTTTTTAAAATCCCGTTCCCGTCCCGTTCCCGTAAAAATTTCCCGTTTTATTCCCGTCATTTTGCTCAAATTTTTGAAAAATATTTTTTGAGTTGCATGGTATTTGTGAAAAGTATAAAGTGTTAAACGCTTTAAAATAAGCTTAAAGGTTAATAATCAAGTCTATAGCTTATGTTGGCACTGCCAACTTGGCAGCATGTGAGCATTTCCTTTCCAGTCGACGATCATAACACTTTCAAAGTTCTTCTCAAATCATCATAATTTTGTGTTTTATATTTCTAATATTAAAATGTCAAATCAATCTGAACCCGTTTCACACCCTATGGATAATTGCCAAGAAGGTATTTTTGCACCAGGTGCAACTCAACACGAGAAATCAAGTTGATTTACATCGATTTTTCGAAAAGTTATCAAGTCAAAAATCGACTTTTGCACATTCAACAAGTTGAAAACAAAACCGACGATGTAACAAATATTGTTTTTAAAAAAGTGCTAAAGGAATTCCAACTGGAAGATAAAGAGTATGTATTAACTACTGATAATGCAATGAAATCGACATTTGGGGAAAAGTTTATCAGTTGTTTTGCACACAACACTATGCTTTTCTTGAAACACAGTTTCTATAATGAAGACCAGAAGAAGAAACAACAACGCAAAGATAAGTTTCGACAAACAAATGCCTTACAAGAGTATTCAGATGAAAGTCTTCTTGATTTTCTTGAAGATTATGAATACGAAAATTGGGAGGATTTTGTCAATATATCAGATGACATGGACTCAAACATAATGTATGACATTCTTTATGGATCGTTTGGAATTGAAAACTTGCAAACTCAGTATGAACTTAAGAGAATTATACACCATGTTATTGTTTGCAAAAAAATTGTGAGTTTTAAATTCTTATTTATAATATCGTAGTAACACTGTTTATAAATTATAGGTTAAAAGAATTAAGCAAACTAATTCTTCAGGATCATTATATTCGAAACTTAAACAAGAGGTAGTTACGCGTTGGGACACAAATGTGCAAATGCTGGAATCAATCAAAAAGAATTTTGAAGCACTAAAAGCTATAAAAGAGGAAGATGATCTCGCAATTTTTAATCTGGTTAAAGAGATTGATATCAACTTTCTCAGCGAGTATATCAAATTTTTGAATTCTATCCAAAAAATTCGTAAGGAGCTTTGCAAAGAGTATGAACCATCACTATGGTTCTACGAAAACGACTCGGAAAGTGCACGTGGGAGTGGCTTAAGTTGTGTTTTAACGCGAAGAGAGGTATTTTACGAAAACATGTCAGTTATTTGTGGTCGAACTCAATTGATCAATGGAGTACTGCACTATTAATGAGTTGACGAGTGGGATACAGACTATTTTGAGGTCGGGGAATCCGAATATGTTGACCATTTTGAGATTGGGCGTCAGGGCGCCACCAGGGGGCGTTCGAAAATGATGAAATAGGGATTTACGAGCTGACAAGTGGGTTACTGGCTAATTGGAGGTCTAGGAACCGAATATGTTGACCATTTTGAGATTGGGCGTCAGGGCGCCACCAGGGGGCGTTCGAAAATGATGAAATAGGGATTTACGAGCTGACAAGTGGGTTACTGGCTAATTGGAGGTCTAGGAATCCGAATATGTTGACCATTTTTAGATTGGGCGTCAGGGCGCCACCAGGGGGCGTTCGGAAACAATTTTCATAGATTCATATAACATAGAGTACTCCCACAATTAGGGTAGTTGGATCTTATCCCACAGTTGGGTTACTGGTTCTTATCCACCAATTGGTTGCTGGCACATATCCCACAGTTGGGTTGCTGGTTCTTATCCACAAATTGGTTGCTGGCACATATCCCACAGTTGGGTTACTGGTTCTTATCCACCAATTGGTTGCTGGCACATATCCCACAGTTGGGTTACTGGTTCTTATCCACCAATTGGTTGCTGGCACATATCCCACAGTTGGGTTACTGGTTCTTATCCACAAATTGGTTGCTGGCACATATCCCACAGTTGGGTTACTGGTTCTTATCCACAAATTGGTTGCTGGCACATATCCCACAGTTGGGTTACTGGTTCTTATCCACCAATTGGTTGCTGGCACATATCCCACAGTTGGGTTATATGTGCCAGCAACCAATTGGTGGATAAGAACCAGTAACCCAACTGTGGGATAAGATCCAACTACCCTAATTGTGGGAGTACTCTATGTTATATGAATCAATGAAAATTGTTTCCGAACGCCCCCTGGTGGCGCCCTGACGCCCAATCTCAAAATGGTCAACATATTCGGATTCCTAGACCTCCAATTAGCCAGTAACCCACTTGTCAGCTCGTAAATCCCTATTTCATCATTTTCGAACGCCCCCCTGGTGACGCCCTGACGCCAATTCTCAAAATGGTCAATGTTGATGTTTGACCTATGACTGGACATCGTAAGTTCATTGTCTAGTCATTGCCCACACAGGAGGCAGCACATTGTCACACCATTTGTCTATTTAAGCTCGTTGCCTGCCTGTCTGTAGTTAGAGTGTAATCACCCCTCGATCGTTGTACTGTCTCACCATCTACCTCGACTTATGTACTTTTCCCTCTGACCAGATGCACCTTCACAGTGCGCTGTAATTAACCTAAAGATTAACAGTCAACATATTCGGTTCCTAGACATCCAATTAGCCAGTAACCCACTTGTCAGCTCGTAAATCCCTATTTCATCATTTTCGAACGCCCCCTGGTGGCCCTGACGCCAATTCTCAAAAATGGTCAACATATTCGGTTCCTAGACCTCCAATTAGCCAGTAACCCACTTGTCAGCTCGTAAATCCCTATTTCATCATTTTCGAACGCCCCCTGGTGGCGCCCTGACGCCCAATCTCAAAATGGTCAACATATTCGGATTCCCCGACCTCGAAATAGTCTGTATCCCACTCGTAAACTCATTAATACTGCAGTACTCCATTGATCAATTGAGTTCGACCACAAATAGCTGACATGTTTTCGTAAAATACCTCTCTTCGCGTTAAAACACAACTTAAGCCACTCCCACGTGCACTTTCCGAGTCGTTTTCGTAGAACCATAACCATCACTAAATGAAGTCATTTTGAGCTCAATGTATTTGGAAGAAATGATTACCGATAGCAAACTATTGAAAAATTCTTCAGAAATGGTTGTCAATATTTTTAGGCTGAAAATATCTAACAAGATTACTGTGTATCACAAAGTTGCATGTTTTCTTGATCCATACACATTTTATCAGTGGAACGACCGTGAAGCAGATGCCTTTTCGGAGGAAGACTTTAACGAAATTATCAAAGAACTTGAAAGATTTTCAAAAGTAACTAAAATTGACATCAACTGGAAAGCTACACAAAAGAAAGAAGACAAACCAAAGTTACGTAAACCATGGTTAAAACGCTATTCAAACAAGGTTGAAGCTGAATCTGATGAGATTTTGACCACTACAATTGATCCGGTTGATAACGAAATCTCACAGAAAAACAAATCGATTATCGAAGAAGCAAAATCGTTCAAAATGGTGTATTCACAAGAAGAGACTAACTGCGAAACACCTCTTCATTTTTGGAAAGAAAAAGGTGAAAAATATCCAAATCTAATGAAAGCTGCTTCGTTTTATTTAGCTATTCCTGCCACTAATACATTTGTCGAGCGATTATTTTCTGCTTGTGGTTTAGTTATTACTAAATTACGAAATAAGCTAAATCCAGAAACTGTGTCAGCTTTAGAATTCATTGAAAAAAATTTTGATTTTTACGAAGAACTTTTTTCATCTAAATTTTATAGCCTTATTCATTCTTATCAAGCTGGTATTTTGTAAGCCTTTCATTTTTAAATTCTTGAAATTAGTAGTTTTTCAAATGTAGCATGCTATAATTAATTTTATATAATAAAGTGATATTTAATTTTAAAACCCGTCTAACATTACGTTCTTGTTAAACGGGAATGTTAGTCCCGTGACTACGGGAACGGGACGGGAACGGGAAAAATGCAAACGGGAAACGGGACGGGAACGGGAATAGGATTTTTTACATGCAGGACTCTAATAGTGAACGATAAAATTCTTCCTGCTGTATCAGAAAACATAGAAAATAAACTTACATTTAAAAAATCAATAGAAATTAATGCTGAATTTCAAATTAAAGAAAACGATTTGGAATCAAACCTCCACTGTGACACAACCAACATGTCACATCATCTCACCAATATTGACAATAAATTTGAACAAATTCAAGATTTGATCAATACAGTTGTATCGAAACCAAGCACAAATGTTCTCAACGTTGCCAACAACACAACAACAACACAAACAACAACTTTCAAAATGCGAACTTGAGTAATGTTATTCTAAACTCAAACTCAGATGCAGAGATTGGAAATGTGCAAATGTCAATTCAATCAGACAACAATGCTATGCAAAATTTACTAAAAGAAACAAACGATGAAATCAATTATCTTAAGATGTTATTATTGGCCAAAGAACAAAATCAATCAAATAAACAGAGCAATCTGACTGAATCACCAAACATTGACACAAAAATTCAATTGTCAATCGATAAAATCGAAAAGTCAATAAAACAACAAGAACAAATAAATCAGAATAAAAATAACGAGTTCTTACTTAAAATATTGGCGCTTCTGAATGGATGGTAATTAACGGCCCCATAAAATTAGTGACTCGCCCAATAGAAAATAATTACTTTTATGGGGCGATTAATTATTATCCCTACTGAATGAAATAAAATCAGAATTGGAATTAATAAGAGCGGAGATGAAATCACTCCCGAACAAATTCAGTAAATATTTTAAATATGCAAGTTAAGAATTCTTCTGAAAGTGTTGAACAAATTTCATTCAACAAAATTGATAAATCAATGGAAATTTTGCTGCAACATCAGCCATCAAACAATCAACTTAACGATAAAATCATTGTCGAAAACACCGACACAACTAAAACCAATGATTCGTTAGATGAGTCAACAAATTTATTACTCGATTCTCAATTGGATAATTTGAATCTATTAAGTGCTGAAATTAAATTAGTCCAAGATCAAATTGAAGTTTTTGCAACAGATTCATCGGCTGTTTTAATTATCAAGAATTATTCTGAAAGTACTGAGAGTACAGAACAATTTACAGGAGATAGAAATGATGAATCACCAGTAATTTTACCACTTCAGCCATCAAACGATCAACTGAACGAAAACATTGAAACAGAGAATTCAACTAAAACCAATAATCCTACAGATGAATCAACAAATTTACTAGTTGACTCTCAATTACACCAAAACAACACAACACTATCATTTATGACTTCAACCGAACAGATAGCTATCAGAATTTGTGACAAACCAAACTCTGGACCAACATCAACCAACCCTACTGCATTCAGATTGTTGCATAATATCATTTCTCAAATTGTTATAAATGCAAAAGTGATTTCTATATCTATTTTGGTAGTCATTGTGTTCTTTTTTGTTGTATTCGGTCTTTAAAGTTTAAACCCCGAAATATATTAGTCATGTTTTTATTTGTGCTAATTTACTAATTCACCACTGTCAGTCAGTCGTGCAATATATATATTTTTTATATATCAATATATTTTCAATAAATTTCTATTCTGCATTTGATTGAAACACAATTTCACTTGTTTCAAATAAAATATGTTTCATAATGAAAATGAAATATTGGTCTCAGAATTATTATTATCATAGTAAACAAGCAAAAAATTTTCTTTTTGGTTTCGCTTGAAATTTCTTTGGATTTTTCGCTGATTTGACTGTTGACTTTAATTGTTAAATTGGACTTGATTAGTAGAGGAGTAGTTTGACAATCGTTTACAAAAAAATGTTTGATCAAGATTGATGGCTACATATCCAACATTTAAAGGGTTGAATTGCTTTTGAGTTGTTGGTTGTTTCAATAAGCGGATTTTTTGTTTTGCTGTTGTAGTTGATCAAATGCATTTTATGCAAATTGGATTTACTAAGCAAAGAAAACTTTAGAGTTGCATACAGAATTAGCCATACAGTTGAGTGTGCCATTATGTAGCAAGTTTTAGGCAAAAGTTGTGAATGAGATCTATCAAGACAAATTTGTTCAGTGCGTTCAATCAATTACCAGACATTTAGTAATAAATTCATATGGAATATTTAGGCTTTTCCTTAGGCTAAATGTGTAAACAAACTTTTTAACTAAATCACACAGAAAGATAAGTAATTTTGTTTTGTTTTGTGCAATGATAAACATTTAGACGCACTTAACGACGCCAATGTCACTAATGATAAATGTCGCAAAAGTTAAGCTCAGTGAAAAAAGTTGGCTTCTGAAATGAAATGAAATCCGAATCCCCTCAGACAGATAGAGAAATCGAATGTGTGTCAATCATTTATTGATCGATTGATACATTCGATTGCAGCTCACTTGCGAACATCTAAATATCTATAATATAAACACAAAAATGGTTTTATCGCAACAGGAAATTGAGCAATCAAATAATAATCAATATACGAACCAATTATGAACCATGAAAATGCACAATTTCGCAGTTTTTTTATCGAGTTACAAAAATAAACCAAAAAAGAAAAATATATCTGTTACGGGCAAAGCTAATAATCCAGCAATCTTAACATTGCCCGGGCAATGTCCAGAGCCTTTCAGACATGTTCTTAGCTCTGAACTTTGCCCGAGCAATGTTAAGATTGACCGGGCAAAGTTAACAATGACCAAACATAAATGGGCAATGTTAAAATTTTCTATTTAAACCAACATTAACTGATTCTATTTTTAAATTTATTTGCAATATTATGACAAACTTAATATGTCCTAGCATCAATTATGAATTTGAATCCATAGAAATGTTTAAATGCACTCAGAAATTCAATATTATTTGTAAATCGTTAATTTTAGTAAATGTATTTCCACGAGTCAACAATAATTTTTTGACCATAGAAACATTTTGCAACGTTAGATTCAATAGTTAAATAGAATTTGTTTGATTTATAGCCAATTTGTAGCTAATTTGTAATTCAAATTGTCAGTAATTAAGTGTTAAAATGAATAACATTTTACTTTGTCCGACCATGATTGGACAATGTTAACTTTAGCCGGACATTCTTAACTATGACCGGGCCAAGTTCAAAGTTTTCAATAGACATCTATGTCTCTGAACATTGCCCGGGCAGTGTTAAGATTGCTGAATTATTAACTTTGCCCGTAACATATACGCAAAATAGAGTAGAAACACCTGTACAGAGATTAATAAAAATTTAATTAAATTAATAGTCAGAATTTTAAAAAACTAAAATCAATTTGCACACCTCAAAAATCATTCTGTAGGTTATCGTGTCAAAGGGCCCAATTGAAACGCCAAATTTCTGTTCATTATTCAACTGTTCATACATGTGCAAATATTTCAACTTTATTGTGATAAATTTTCTTTGTCCAAACAGATGTGCCTGAACTGTTGGAATAAACTTTTGAGATGCATGAATATTGTGACAATAATTGGCCATCGCAAAGAATGATCCAAAAATCATAACCAACTGATTGAGCATAATTGTCCAGGTAACCAGCAGCCGCGACTCGTCAAGATTGCCATCAATTGTTCTATAGATCAGGTAAATGTTGCTTGGAAATTGGCATGCCAGCTTGTGCTGCAGCACACTACAACAAGGGTAATGCGGCCCCACAGCTCATCACTGGTCGCTTGGGCATTCTGTGCAATGTAGGTCATTTCACGTAGGAAATATGTCAATTTTCTAATCATCTGAACAGAACGTACACCACTCCTTCTACAGTCATAAATCAGTTTTGGCAAAATTTGATTAACATCCGCAAAATGCTTCTTGAAAAATACACCGCTGAAGAGTGATAGTGAAAATAGAAATATAAACATTTTGCACGTTTGAATCACCAAATAGTAGAAGACAGCCAAGTCCACGAGCACAAACCAGCGAGTTGCAAATTTAGGCTTAAACATTTTAAAGAAATAGAAAAGTATCCAAAATACTGAAATATCTAAAAATAAAACAAAAAATAGTTGTTTCGTTTAAAATTTAAATAAAATATCACTTACAAATTGCAGAAACCATCACAAAATTAACCATTTCAACCAGTTTCACAAACAGAAACAGGAACATTCGATGACTCAGTGAGGTATTTGAAAAATATTTTGGTTTGGTTTGCACAATTTTTCGTTTGTTATAATAATTCAAATTGACAAATATGGTCTGTTTAGTTTTGTAATACAAGTAGAATTTTAGTATAAAGCTTGGAACAGTTTTTGATGATGTTTTTTCAAAATTTTTCTTAAAAATTTCATGAAATATTTTCGCTTGTTTCTGTTTGCTTTTCAATGTTGCGTGAAAGATTACCTTTTCGGTCACCAACCGATCGTACACGGTTTGCCAGGTTTGAGTGTCCACACGGGTAAAGTGAATGTCATACTCGAGAAAGATGGAATTGATGAACAACATAATGAGCGTCATGCCAAAAAGATAGTCCTGACCGGTGGACAGGTAGGAGAAGAGATGGTAGAAAAAGTCTTGATCAAAGGGGTCAAATTGAACGGGACTCATTATCGAGAGCATTATGTAACAAAAACGGAGAATGTAGATCAGGTAGAGGGTCATTTCAAAGATGTGAAGTGATTTGTACCACAATTTGCCATAATTTTCAACAATGCTGGCGAGGGTATGACCGAGCGGTGAGCGTTCAAAGAAAAACATTTTCTTAAAAACAGACATTTTTACCAACTTCTCATGAAAATTTGAAAACGAAATTTAAAGACATTGAAGAAACTTTAAATGTTTGTAATTAAAATTTTAATTAAAAGAATTTTTCTAGACCTTCATGCCAATTTCCGTTCCGAAAGATATTTGTTCCGTCAAATTAAAAAGTAATTAAAATGAAAATGAATTGCAGGAAATATTCGGATAGTACCAGATATGTATTTTATGTTTGAGAAATGGTGTTTTTCCTCTCTTGTATTTGGCAATGTGGTCTTGAATGAAATTAATAATGACAAGTTTCATTATTATTATTATTATTATTACTTTTTGTTAAGAATATTTTATTTTATATTTAAATTTTAATTACAAAATGACAAATTGCTATTCACCAAAGTCACGAACTGGTCTCATTGAACTGTTAATTGCAATTTCATTTGTATTAATGTTTTTTGTTTGTTTATGTTGAAACCTTAATTTACAGTTACATTGAGCAATGCTCAATCAACCAAACAATATCAACGAATTGTGTATCGTAAATTCGAAAATTTTAAAATAGAACTCGCTAATTTCGAGAATGATCAGCCAGGGATGGGTAAACTCGTGTTTGAATATTTGGAAAATATAAAACAATACTAGAAATAAACAAACGTCTAAAGAAATGAAAAGATATTAAAGTTTAATGACAAATGAAATCAGACTTACAAATTGACAGAACGAGTACAAAATTGACCCTTTCCACAAAGTAATTTGAGTAATATTGAACTGTGGAGGACGCCTGACCGGTGAGGTCAGGCGTCCCACCGTGAGATGGAATTGATTGGACCGCGGACTCGTTAGGCGTTTCAGTCTTTTTATTGGTTGGTAATGGACAAGTACAAAGGAGTCGACTGATGCGTCTGGCCAGTTCGGTGGCCAGAGTCTGACTGATGGAAGTTTTGTCACAGATCGATAGTTGTACGAGTAATGACAAGTCGATCTGGAATGCAAATGGCTGTGGTGTTACGTGGCGACATGCCTGTGGCATGCGCTCACCACATACCTCCCTACCAGTGACAAAGCCGAGAGGCTGAGTCACGTTGAAATTACGCTGGGCGTTGTCCGGCGATCTGTGTTAATGATTGAGTTGATTGATTGATTGATGTTGGATCGCCGGGGTAGGAGAGAACCATTCTGTTGCTGTCCGAGTCCCGGTACTTTTCCGAGTTCCAACTTGAGTATTTCGATTGCAGGGATGAGTGAATCCATGTACAGGATGATACGATGTACTTGCGTCTTTTGTCGTTGGAATGTCCAACTCGTTGATTCGGGATTGTAGTGATGAATCCGCGATGCTGGGTGGAAAAGAGAAGTTTCCAAGGCTTTCTTCCCCACGTATCCAGTGGTGCGAATCGCATTCGGTCGTCTGATGGTAGAATTTTGATGCCCGCAGTATCGTCAGTCCAGGAAGATGGTCGTTCGCGCTTTGCGATCAGTTCCGATCCAATTTAGACTTCTGGCTGCGATTAACGATTCGATTTCTAACTTGTCGATGCAGAGGTTTT
The DNA here is from genome assembly GCA_023373905.1 of Rhizoglyphus robini. Classification (NCBI taxonomy): domain Eukaryota; kingdom Metazoa; phylum Arthropoda; class Arachnida; order Sarcoptiformes; family Acaridae; genus Rhizoglyphus; species Rhizoglyphus robini. The sequence goes on from JAKIJQ010000080.1 coordinate 942,975, forward strand.
TCTTGAAATCGACTTCGCCTGCGTGACTGAGATGGCTCATTTGAAACGAGCATGTGATTGGGAGCCGTTGATTGTCGGCATTCGGTGAATGGTTCCAGTGATGTCAGGAACGATGATGGTTGATGATTTTGGTTGATTTCGGGTCACCAGTGAAGTAGTTCCAAATGTTGATTGGCTTCAGAAGGTTTACGGCGTGTTCGGCGTCCGAGGGTCACCAATGTGGAGGACGCCTGACCGGTGAGGTCAGGCGTCACACCGTGAGATGGAATTGATTGGAACCGCGGACTCGTTAGGTGTTTCAGTCTTTTTATTGGTTGGTAATGAACAAGTACAAAGGAGTCGACTGATGCGTCTGGCCAGTTCGGTGGCCAGAGTCTGACTGATGGAAGTTTTGTCACAGATCGATAGTTGTACGAGTAATGACAAGTCGATCTGGAATGCAAATGGCTGTGGTGTTACGTGGCGACATGCCTGTGGCATGCGCTCACCACAAAATATTAAATAATTAATCAAACAATATGCACTAATTATGAACCTCGTAAATTCAAAAATTTTCAATTGCCACATTTCTTGTCAAGTAAGCAAACACTTTAGATTAGGCAGGAGAAGATCCCGTGTGGGTCCTCTTCACAATTAAGTTACGCAAGCTAGGGGTAACAGCGACCCGCTTTAACTTTTCCTTGCTAATGTAACTGAATTGTGAAGAGGACCCACACTGGATCTTCTCCTGCCTACTTTAGATGACACTTTAGGCTTAAGGATATATTTGTTATCTGCATAATATTGCACAAATTTTGTGTCTGTTGCAATCGAATCCCGTGAATCTCTTACTATTTACAGGGTCTTCCACTCGGAGGATTCTGTTCAAGCTGCCTGAGGGCAGTTGTATTCAACTCTCTTTTTGTTGTCATTTCAATAAACTGATTGAGGACTAAATTTTGTGTCTGTTGCAATCGATACTACTGTACGAATGAGAAAATACTTGAAATTATAACAATCTAGCCACTTCAGGTACGTACTTCACTTTAGACGTTACATAGTGTATGGGAAATGTTGAGCAAAATGTTAGGTTATCTTATGTAACTGTGATAAATAATGGATATGCAATTTGGTTCAATTTCAATTCAATTTGAATGCTTCTGTTGAGATTTACGCTTTGGATGTTACCGCTCCTTTGAAAGTAAGTTTTTTATCTGTTATTTACATGTTGAACTAATTCAAATTCTATTACCCACAAATAGCTACCAATCACATTAGCCGAACTGCGTGACATTACCTACGTGACCTATTCCACACCCACCGTAATGCACACTCGTCATCCATCCTGGTTTTCTGTGTACTCATTCTCCGAAACTATATTCACCAACAACACCTACATTGCACTGGAACTTTGGACCGTAGTGAACAGTCCCAAGTATGAAAACGTGTACCTAGGTGGAGCCACTTTCACTGTCGAGCATTTGAAACGACTTCCACTGAATAGCGCTGTTGTGATTATCAATGACGCCACTGGAGCATCGCCTGGAAATGTTACGATTAGTTGCAATTAAGGCCCATTTAATGAGTCAAATATTCAGTAAACATGATTTTGCGCTTATTGTAAAAATTATTAATATGAACAGCAGAAGTGTTTGTTATATTGTATTTAAAAATCTCTTAAATTTAAATCTAATTTGATGCTTATGATCCTTTTGCTTGTATTTTAACTCTACTTTAGGGTGCATTTATTTATATTGATTGAGTGACTTTTTTGGTTAAAATAATTTTGATGTGTATGTGTATGTCTGTCTAAACTCAAAAGTGTTTGAATTGTTGTAAAAATTATCTTTAAATGATGAGCCAATTCCTTAACTTAACTAAGTCTTACAGGATAGGAATTCTGATGATTTTGATTTGTCACCGGAGTATCGAGGATCAACGCAGATTGTACTTTTCATGATAATTATTTAGATTTAACCACTATCGAAAAAAATTGTACAATGAAACTAAATTTCATGAACTTTAAATAGCCTAAATTCATGCTTTTATAGATGTACAAAGATTGATCCCAATGCCACGTAGTTGTGTTACAGTCAAATTTTGTGCTTAAATTCTGATTTATAAAAAGTGCCCTCAATCCTTCAGGGAACGTCGGAAGATTGCAAAGTGTAAGATCAATTGCTCCAAAGTGACAGCATTTAAGCGGTTTGCATTCTATACTTCCAGGATTTACTTTCACCCCCAAAGTGGACATAGATAATCGATATCAGACCAATGACGACATTTCAATTAGTTTCGTTATCTCTAAATCGACAAAGAAACTATTTTGTCAATAATAAGATCCAATAGACCCGTAGTTGTAAATGCCGCTGTTATGTAAAAAACTGTTTACAATCCATTTCTTTGATAAACAAAGATGTGTGTTTTGGTGTATTCTTGTCACTACTCAATTCAAGAACACATCAAAAATGAACAACTTTTTGGGGTTCAATGGTTCCATTGTTTATTCGCGCATATCAAATCAAAGGAATCCAAATCCTTTCGTTTTGATTTGATTCAAAAAACAATGTGGTTTGTCTTTGTAGGAATATTTCTTTAGAAAATATATGTCTTTGGACGTAAATATACAGAATTATATCTAGAATCATCATAATTCAAATAACGACAATGCCAATGTATTGGTTTAAAATACTTTAAACATTCATACAATAGAAATTCACATAAATAACCGATGTGTTCGGTTTAGCACATTCTGGCAGAGTTGGTAAAATAGGAAGCGTTTAATTCAATGAGGAAACATCATGAGTGCTCTCTAAATTGAATACGAAGATCTGAATGTTGAGTTGAAAATTCACTTCTCTTCCGATAGATTGCCTAAATTTTCTCCACTCTGGTTCAAAAAATACAACCATTTTGACATTCTCTTGAAAATGAGGGCAACCCTGATAACATAGAATGTACAGTGGGCCATTCATATAAGACGGTTTATTTGACGCAGAATCAAGATTTGAGAATTTGTTAAAGTACAAAAGTCAGGAAGCTAGTACAATTTGGGTAAATCAAGTAAATTGGTGAGCCCTTATTCATCAAAGTTTGTTACAGAGTAAAAGAGAATTGAAATGAAAATGGTAAATTTTTGAATTTTACTTGAGTTTGTTTCCGAGAAAAATTTGAAATACACACCAAACATCAACTCTTTCAATTTCTTGAATATCGAATCGAATATTATGATAATGGCAAGGAAAATTTATTAAACTTTGGGTTACACAGTAAAGCATTTACATTTTAGAGTATATAATGTATACTATAAATTGACCATTCAAAATTCAATTGGTCTTGATCTTCTTGTTAATCAGCGGATGGGCCTTTTGAGCGAAAATTTGAAACAATTCCACCACCAAATCAGGTCGACTTTTGGTAAACACTTTCCAGCTTTCATTTGCCATTACATCAACCGAATTGTTGGTGATGTACTCGATGCATTTCGATTTCAACTGAGCAGCATGGTGCATATCTGCCAGTACAAGTGCACTGGTTGCTGTTTCGATGCTCACTGATGAGATGAGTGATTGCTCACAGATGGCCTTCAACTGTTCCAATTGGTACTGTTTTAGGGAAATATGTTTTATGAATTAGTTTGATAAAACAAAATAAGCACAACCTACCTTATCAGCTGCACTGAGCAACTCTGAAGCATGTTCACTCATGTTTGTCACCTTTCCCGTGTAAATGAAACGCAACAATTCTTCACAAGCCTCAACAGATATATCGTCAAGCTCCATTCGGCCTTCTTTCACTTCTTTGGTTTCGGTATGTTCAAACATGGCGGCAAACACTGCGGATCGAGCTGCAAGCACAGTCTTGTGCACACGAAATTGCTTTTCACCACCAGCACCTCGAATTACCACGGTGAAATCACTCAATTTGCCACTTTCAAACAGATTTTGATAATCCTTCGAGAGGTCAGCTTGAGGCGAGACCTGATGGTTGTCGATGTTTGGTCCATCTAAAATGTCAACCTGCAAAAGGGAAAACACAACTAGTAAATACAATTTAGAAGCACTACTTTTGTTAGCAAACTTACCTCTAGGAGCAAAGTTAAGTTGCCTTTGATTAAGAATTTGGAAATATTGTCTTTGCTAATAAAATTAGCAATATTGCAACAACACTTTCCGTCGTATTTACAGTGATACTCTGAAATTATAACAATAGAATTGTGGTTATAATTTAAAAATAAACTAGAATTTACTGCGAGCAGTATAACCGAGCGAACTGTATTGTATGTTGTTGTTAACACAAATGATTGATTATAAAAAAAACATTAGTAAATGATGACAAATATTCAAGAGAAATACGTAATATTAGCTAAATATTAATTAATCAAAAAGTGACTAAAAATAATAAGAAATGAAAAGAGTTGAGCAATTTCATTGTTTTGCTAAAAGTTAATTTATGCAAACCCGATTTAATTTAAATAAATATTAAAGCATGTCATTTGAGTTCCAACTTTTTGACGGAAAGATTCAGATATATAAACGATCGACCAAAACAAATATGATATAGACAAATTGTTTATATAAAAATATTTTATTGTTTGTGTTTGAGTGCCCTAGACATTTCATAAACATTAATTGATAATTGCTTTCTTATTTACGCACAGCAGAGATGATTAAAAATGCGGTTGAGTAAGATGTTCGTCAAATTGGGTTGTACATTTGGACGGGAAATCTTAAACAAAAACTTAATGTGAGATAATTGGCATAAATGTGATAACAACATTACCTCTGAGGAGTAATGATTGCGAATATCAATTATAATTTAGTAATTTTAATTTTAATCTATTAAATTATTTGAGGGCTGATTATTAGTCAACAATCAATAAGTTCAATTGATGGATCGGATATTTGAAATTTACTTTCGAATCATCTGATTAAAATGTGGCTCAACAAAATCTAATTTGTTATTCTATAAATTAAATCATCATTGCATGAATTAGCAAATTAAAATTTGAGAACGTTGATTTGAATTTGATTTCACTTGAATTTGAGTCATTTTACAGCAAAAGTTCAGTACAACAAACATAAAGAGGTTACCATCTAAGATTCTTGGGTTTCAAAGAATATTTCTAAAAACATTATTCGCAAATACAGCAAACTGTTGCTTCAGATGAAAGTTATATTACACAAAAGAATTAGATGAACAGATTATACAGATTAAGATGTACTACAGAAGGCAAACATTGCATTACAACGATTGTAATGTGTTCAACACAACAACACTAACTATAAACAAACTTACTGTACCACAGCCAACGGTACCGTGTATTGTTGGGAAGTACAGCCCAAATATTAAATTTTATGGCCCATTCAAAAACACAGTTACTTTGTTTTCAATAGTAGATAGTTTCATTTTGTGGTATGTGCACTGCAGCCCTTATGCAACTGTTGAGTCCATGTATGTCGTTTTTGAGTTATCTGCTATAGCTATTATAATCTTTTATGAAATTTCTTCAAAAGTTCACTGAAGTCTCTTTATTATTAGCTTGATTCAATCATGTCTGTTTTTTGAATTATACTTCTCTCTTTACAGTTTAATTCAGGTCACAAGGTTCAATGGCAATTTCAATGGGTTTTTTTGCTAACAACTCACTCCATAGGATTCTAATGAGGAACAAATCAAGTCATTGCAAAGAACCTCACTCACTTCACTCACTCGCTCGCTGCGCTCGCTCGTTCGTTTCGTTCGCTCGGTTAAATATATTTTAAATAATCCAAATGCATACCTTTAGAATAGAGCTTTTGTTGACGTTGACGAATTGACACTCGATAGTTGTAATATGGTGTCGCAGGTGAACGGCCAAACCAATTCTCAATAAAAATAAAATCCTTAGTTGAACCCATTTCTGTACACAAAGAAAAGCTAAATGTTTTGCTTTGGCTTGTTGTTGAAAAGCTAGGAGAATGGATATAACCGGTCTGATTGACAAAGTCTTCGATGGTCCAGATGTACGAGACAGTTTCCTTGACACGTGATTGCATGATAAGACGATTTGATTTTGTGAAACACGAGATAAAAGATAAGGATGATAATTTTGAGTCAATTTACAAGAGTGAGACAAGACAAACATACATTTGGGCCAAACAGTCTGTTTGAAACAGACAGAAATCAAAAACAAAACAGTGGAACAAAAGCATTCTCCCGAGAACTCAGTCTAGACTGTCCATATAGTACGTAATTTGCGATAATTATTTTATTGAGTAATTTAGAATCTGAATTTTACTTATCAAAATGAACGTAATAAAGTTCATTTAATTTTTAATATAAAAGCATAAAGTATTATAACAGTAGTAAAAACAAAAACGTACAAAATATATCCGAAATTCAACTCATTACTCGAATTGTGTATTCACTTAGAGACATCATTTGCTGAATCGAGCTTTGCCATTTGCTTTGATTATTGATCAATCAATTGATTCAATCGATCGGAAGAAGCTGCATTGGCCAAAGTCAACATGTCGATCACATTTTCAGTTGTGATTTGGTCACAAATTGTCAGTTCGCACATTTGCTTGAGAATATCGAAATTATACTAAAATAGAGAAAAATACATAAAGATTAATTTTCCAATTGCAATACATTTTGGTACATACCTCACAAGCGACATTCAACAATTCGTAATGATATTCCTTCAAAAGTGGCACCTTCCCAGAGTAAAGGTATTGAATCACTTGAGCTAATACTTCAATCTGTGCATCAGTAATGAACACTCGCTTGGTTTGTCCCTCAGTGACAACAGTGTTGTTGTGTATCAAAGCATCAAATGCAGATGATCGATTGAGCAGGACAATCGAGTGAAGGCTCAACAGTTTCTCTTGTTCATCGATCACAAGAAACAAATCCACATGTGTGCCATTATTCATCCAATAGTACAAAGTGTCGAGCATTAGACGACGAGAAAGTTGTTTCAATTCCTGACAGCTTCTCGAGTTGTATTTTGCATTGCTCCAAGCGGGACAAGATAAAAACTCGTTGCACAGTGCGATGTGAGTGTAAGAGAAAGTTTCATCCACTTGATTCTGTGTGGCAAATTTAGGGATCACTTTTTGTTCATAAGCATGATCTGACTCTGACAAGCGGTGTTTCGATGCTAAATTTCGATACATTTCCGAAATCAATTCAGGTTTAACCGAATCGAGATCAAACATAAGTTCGGTGGCGTGATTGGTGATGTACTCAAGACAGGCTCGCTTCAATAGATCAGCAGAAACAGAAATGGCATAGATCAAAGTATGGATCACATTTTCATTAGTGATTGTATCACAAAGTGTCAGTTCGCACATTTGCTTGAGAACATCGAAATCATACTAAAATAAAATAAAAACATTAAAATTAATTTTCTAATTGAAACATGTTTCAGTAGTGCTGAATCAGTACATACCTCGCAAGCGACATTCAACAATTCGTATCGATATTCCTTCAAAAGTGGCACTTTTCCAGTGTAAAGGTAGTGAGTCAATTGGTCGACTACTTCACTCGGGACATCACCAATGGACACTCGACTGTTTGGCTTTTGAAGGATGTTGTGCATCAAAGCATTAAAAGCAGATGTCCGATTGAGCAGCACAATCTTGTGAAGGCTCGACAGTTTCACTTGATCATCAACACATTTCAGCAGTAACGCATTCATACATTCGAACAAGTGTTTTCGTGATTGTCCCAAATCCAATTGAGACAGAGTTCGAACAGGGCTTAAATCCAATGCTGAAATGCCACATAGTACGTCGATCTGTAAGGCAGAAAACAAAATTAGAATTAATCACACTAAACATTTCTAATCACACGAACATACCTCGGAACGAATCTTGAAAGTGCCTGACAGTGCTATTAAACTCTGAGTAACTTCAGAAAACTGAACATAATTTCTGTCTGGGTAGTAAAAGTCGAGTGCATCACGATTTTGCAAACTCAATTTGTTGCCAACTCGAGTGTAATCTGAAGAGACTTGCACATACTCACAACCATCACAAGTGCCCAGTGTGAAGTCAGGTTCATCGTCAAAGCACAGTGACAAATTGTAGCGAATGTGGGAAACTTGCGGTTTGGATAAGTGGAAGCAACGATCATTCTTAACCATCAAATCAAAATCTTTACTTTTAATATAGTCAACAGGCCGTAACTTGATAAGTTTGAATTTAAGAGATGAATTTTCTTGTGCACAAAACTCGGCACTTTCTAACAGATACACAAACGTGTAATCATCAATATAGTCATTATATAAGAATTCGTTGAAAATGTGATACTTCTTGAGGTGAGTGTAGGAAAGGCTTTCCTCAATCTCAGTGGACACTATTTTCAATTGAAGATTTTCGTAAACTTGTAGATCTTCACTCTCTTTGAAAGAATTCTTGATTGCCAAATTTCGAAACATTTCCTCAATAAAATCAGGTTTCAACAAATCGAGTTCAAACATACGTTCGGTGGCATGGTCGGTGATGTACTCAAGACAGACTCGTTTCAATAGATCAGCAGAAGCAGAATTTGCATAGATCAAAGTATGGATCACATTTCCATTAGAGATCTCATCACAAATTGAAAGTTGGCACATTTGATTGAGAATATAGAAATCAAACTAAAACATATAAATTCATAAACATCCATTAAAAGTGATATTCCAATCTCTACACTGAGGAACATACCTCATTCGAAACATTCAACAGTTCGTATTGGTATTTCTTCAAAAGCGGTACTTTGCTTGTGTAAAGGTAGTGAATCAATTGTTTGAATACATTAAGCGGTACATCAGCAATGGATACTCGGCTGTTTTGTTGTAGCAAAACATCGAATGCAGATGATCGATTGAGCAGGACAATCTTGTGCACGTTCAACACTTTCTCAAGACCACCTTGAAACACCAAAGACAAATCAGTATGCTTGCCACTCACCATCCAAAATCTCAAAAGATCCAGCATTTCTTGATGCGAATGTAGCTTCAATTCCTCTGTATTTTTCATGTATTTTGACTGGCTCCAAGTGAAAAACTGATTGTTGTACAACTTGGCTTTGTACGAGTAAGAGAAAGTTTCATCTACTTGATTCTGTATTTCAAAATTTGGAATTCCATCGGGAGAATAATAAGTGAGTCGGTGTTTGGTTGCCAAATTGTACAACATTTTCACCATCAAATCTGATTGAGATTTAGCGATAAACTTCAAGTCAGACAAATTGGTGTTTGCATAGTCCAGAGGAGTTGGTTCACCCAAAACAGTCCCCTCACAGTGAATGACCAACTTGTCATCAAGCAACAATCCATTTGATGCATCCAAAAGTTCACTTCTGGCGACGAATCGTCCAAAGACGGAAACACGTTTCGAAGACGAGAAAATGTACAACCATTCTGTAATGTACAATTTAGGAAAAAGTTACATAAAACCCAAAACCTACCTTTTGTACAACGACGTTCACCTTTTTTGTTGATCAACGACACTCGATAACGAACTGTGATTTTCTCATCATTTTCGATAAGAGAAATCGCGCGAAATCCAATCGAGAGATAATCAACGAAATTTACATTAATTCCTTTGGGGAAAAGACTCAGGCAAAACACTGGTAATTTGGTGCTTGATGATGTTGAAGGAAAGGTGCACGAAGTGAGACTTGGATGCTCAACACTTGATACGAGCTGATGGGAGAAATCAGTGATGGTCCAAATGTAGGAGAATGTAGAGTTCTCTGGTTGGGGTTGGTTGAGTGGAGTAGACATTTCGGGCAATCGAGAAAAGTAGTTAAAAGTAAACAGAAAACAGCTCAAAGACAAAAGCACGATGCGATGTTCAAGTCGAGCTGATCGTCAATGTCTTCGTTCACTTACTGCCACGCTGTTTTGTGTTGTACTTTGCTCTTCACAAAACACTATGAGTCATTTACGAGTCGACAAGTGCACAACAAACATTTGAATGTACCTTATCAAACAAAAGAGATGTACATTTAAAGGCATAATATGGTTTTATCAGTAACACTCATCATTGAACAAAGATTGAGATTTAGTTGTGCAATACTTTATTAAATAATTTAAACAAAGTAATCACTTAATGTTATTGTTGAACAAAATATATTATCAGTAAATATAAACTAATGAAAATGATAAATCAAAAATTACAAAACATAATATAAATTCAAATACATTATTTGCCTAAGGACACCATTTACCGAATCGAGATTTGCCTTTTCGGGATTTGCCATTTGCGTTCAATTGGACTCGAACTTGGTCCAACGCGTGTTGACACATTTGCAAAAGGAGTTTGAGTTTGTACTACAATTAAATAAAGTTGTCAAAATACATTTGAAATAAGTAAATGGAACACATTACCTTATTGGCCACAATTAACAATTTATTGGCGTACTTGTCGAGTGATTTCACCTTGCCCTTGTACAGATACTGCATCAATGGCTCAAATGCCTCAATAGACAAATCGGGTAAGTGGATTTGGTTCGACTGAGCGACCAATGCTCCCAACACTGGCGATTGAAAGAGAAAGACGCTGTGAACCTTCAATTCAGTTCCACAAACAACAAAAGTGACATCACGCTTGTCATCTTCACTTTTCAGCAGTGATGAATTCATACAATCGAACAAGTGTTTTCGTGATTGCTCAAATTCCATTTTGGTCAATCTTAGAATTGGCGACAAATCCTGTGCAGAAATACTAAAAAGTACGGTGATCTGTAAACCAAATAACCAAATGTACATTAATCACACTAAATCATGCAACTAACACGAACATACCTCAGAACGCATCTTGAAAGTGTCCATTTTTGAAGGTTCATAAAGAAAATGATCGTTGGGTTTAACTCGATTTTGCACACTCAATTTGTTACACAGTTGGGTGTAATTAGAAGAGACTTGCAAATACTCAACACCATAACAAGTGCCCAGTGTTTCGTAAGATTCATTGCCCAGGTACTGAGACAATGACATTTTGTACCGTATGAGTGATACTTGCGGATAGGATAAATCAAAGAACCGATAATCCTTAACAATTAAATAGAAATCTTTGCTTTTCATATAGCCAACAGGTCGTACCTGGATTAGTTTGAATTTAAGGGATGTATTTTCTAATGCAAAAAACTTTGGAGATTCAAACTGACAGAAGTATGCAAAGTCAATGTAGTCATCGAATGTGAATTCATTGAGAATGTAATGCTAAAATATGGAGGTGAGTGTAGGAAGTGGTTTGCTCAATCCCATTGGACACTATTTTCAGATAAAAACTTTGATAAACTTTCAAATCTTTACTCTCTTTGAGGCCTTTTTTGAGTGCCAAATTGAGATACATTTGTCCAATCAATTCTGGTTCTAATGAATCAGGAAGATCAAACATAAGTTCAGTGACATGATCAGAGATGTAATCAAGAACGACTCGTTTCAATTGATCGGCAGAAGCTGCATTGGCCAAGATCAACATGTGGATAACATTTTCAGTTGTGATTTGATCACAAATTTCCAACTCGCACATTTGCTTGAGAACATCGAAACCATACTGAAACATAAAAAGAAACATTCAGAAATTGACATTCAAAGTATAATTACACACCTCACAAGCGACCGTCAACAGTTCGTATTGATATTCCTTCAAAAGCGGCACTTTCCCAGTGTAGAGGTATTGAATTAATTGGTCAAATACTTCAATCGGTGCATCTGCAATGAACACTCGCTTGGTTTGCTCTTCAATGCCAGTGACAATAGTGTTGTTGTGCAGCAAAGCATCGAACGCAGATGATCGATTGAACAGGACAATCGAGTGAAGGTTCCACAGTTCGGCTAGATCGCCATGACCAAGCACAAGAGACAAATCCACATGCGTGCCACTATTCATCCAATAGTACACAGTATCGAGCATTAGACGACGCGAAAGTTGCATCAACTCATGTGTGCTTCTCGTGTTGTATTTTGCATTGCTCCAAGCAGAGTGAGATAACAACTCGTCGTATAGTGTAAGAGAAAGTTTCTTCCACTTGATTCTGTATTGCAAAAATTGGATTCTCTATTTGTTTATAATGACGATTTGACTTTGACAGACGATGTTTCGATGCCAAATTTAGATACAATTCCTCAATCAATTCAGGCTTCAACGAATCAAGATCAAACATAAGTTCGATGGCGCGATCGGAGATGTACTCAAGACAGGCTCGCTTCAATAGATCAGCAGAAACTGAATTGGCAAAGATCAATGTATGGATCACATTTTCATTAGATAACTTGTCACAAATTGAAAGTTGGCTCATTTGATTGAGCAAATCGAAACCATACTAAAATGGAGGAAACACTAAGATTGACAACAACATGAATTCAGTTTATACCTCACAAGCGACGTTCAACAGTTCGTATTGATATTCCTTCAAAAGTGGCATTTTCCCAGAATAAAGGTAGTGAATAACTTGAGCTAATACTTCAATCGGTGCATCAGTAATGGACACTCGTCTGGTTTGTGCTTCAATGTCATTTACAATAGTGTTGTTGTGCAGAAAAGCATCGAACGCAGATGATCGATTGAGCAGGACAATCGAGCGAAGGCTCAACAGTTTCTCTTGTTCACCAACCACAAGTAACAAATCGCCATATTTTCCACTATTCATCATATAACACAAAGTGATGAGCATTAGACGACCTGAAAGTTGTTTCAATTCGTGACTGCTTCTCGTGTTGTATTTTGCATTGCTCCAAGCCGATTAAGATAGCAACTCGTCGTATGGTGCGATGTGAGAGTAAGAGAAAGTTTCTTCTATTTGATTATGTATTTCAAAATTTGGAATTCCATCGTGAGAATAATAAGTGAGTGTGTTTGGTTGCCAAATTGTACAACATTTCCACCATTAAATTTGGTTGAGATTTAGCGATAAACTTCAAGTCAGACAAATTGGTGTTCGCATAGTCGAGAGAGGTTAGTTCACCCAAAACTTGTCATCAAGTAACAATTCATTTGATGCATCTAAAAGTTCACTTCTGCCGATGAATCGCCCAAATACCGAAACACGTTTCGAAGACGAGAAAAGGTATAACCATTCTGTAATGTGCAATTTAGGAAAAAGTTACATAAAAACCAAAACCTACCTTTTGTATTACGACGTTCACCTTTATTGTTGATCCAGGACACTCGATACCGAACTGGGATTTCCTTCCTCTTTTAAATAACCGAAACTGTGCCCAATCCAATCGAGAGATTATCACAAAAGTTTGCATTAATTCCTTTGGGGAAAAGACTCAAACGAAATTGATTTTGTGATTTGGTGCTTGATAAAGTTGAAGGAAAGGTACAAGAGGTGAGACACGGACGCTCAACACTAGATGAGAGCAGACGGGAGAAATCAGTGATGGTCCAACAGTGGGAGAATGTGACATTCTCTGGTTGGGCTTGGTTGAGTGGAGTAGACATTGAAGACAGTTGGGAAAAGTCAAAAAGTTCACAAGTAAACAGAAAATAGATCAAAGAACTGCGATCGCATCGTAAATGCCTTCGTTCACGTACTGCCTCGCTGTTTTGTGTTGTATTACTTTGCTATACACCAAACACAATGAGTCATTTACGAGTCACATCACACACATTTCAATGTGCCTCATCAAACAAATGACTCACTTGAAAAGACTCATTCTGCACTTGACCATAAATCTACTAACAAATCAACTCAATTATCCATTATATCTAATAATAAAAGTAATATACTTTAAATAGGATCACAAAAGGAATCTTTATTGATCGAGCTGATCTGTGCACAGTTGTGGCGGGGCAAGATTGCCACCAACAACATGTTCCTGATTGAGAGTGTGATGTGCCTCGTTGGTGTACGTGACCAGAACAATCTTGGGCAGATGTAGAAACCACTGGATCACCGCTCTACGGATACAGACGTTCTGTTGGTCCACACTGCACGCAGTGCAAGCACCTTCTCGGATGACCATCTCGAAGCACGTCAGACTGGGCAGTGGAAATGGCCATTCTGTCGGTTTGTCGCGAAACAGTGGCGCAAACGAGATGGATGAACAGTTGTCCAGTGTAATGTCCAGTCGGGTGAACAGAATCTGGAGAGCGGACAGTGGGGCGGGACGATTGCGGGTAATGGCCACTGTCTCCTCAAGGGTGAAGAGACTCGATTGGCTGCTCACTAGTTTGAGTACTTGAAGGTTGGGTGATTGCTGAAGTGCACGGAACAGTTCCACGAAACGTGGCGTATCTAAGAGATTGGAAAAGATCGGAGGTTTAGAGAATTTTGTTGATAATGAATTGTCAACTCACCTGGACTCATCTTGACATCGAGTCGTGTCAGAGCGTTGTATCTGCTGAACAATTGCATCAAACGACCAGTTGCGGGTTGACTCAAGTGCAAGTCAATTTCACGGAATCGTTGTGCAAAGTGCCCCGCACACCAGTCACAGTCCTGGAATGTCTGTGGATAGAGGATCGAGATGCGGCTCAAAGTGGCGATCGGTGCGAGTCGTTGTAGGAGCATCCCAAACGGCACAATATAGTCCGAGGTGTAGCGAAATTCCTCCAGTTGGACCATACTTCTGAATGTGCCGTGTTCATAGTCACGGAGAAGCAGTTCAAGTTGCTCATTCAAGGCTCGGTTTGGTGGCTCTCCGGCCATGAGACTAGCTTGAGGCACATCTCCAATCACTTCGGCTATGTCCAGCCAAAGTGTGCGCAGACGGGTCATGCAGAGGAGTGCATCCCACAGATGTTGGAAAAAGTGGTCTCGAAGTGTGCAGCCCCCGCCAAAAGGTCGGTAATAGAACGCCCCACGAGCCCACAGTTTGAAGTTGACCAACGTTTCGGAGTAGTGCTCAATCAGGTTACCAACATTTCGGATCGTTGCATGGAGAACATCTTCGGGCACGCTGCAAAAGTCGACCATGACGTGAAAGGTTGTGATGTTACTCTACGGGCAATGGATTAAGATTAGATTCAGGAGGAAATTAGGTGAATAGATAACTTACATTGGGAAACATATTCACGATCTGCTCGTACAGGTCATCGGAAAGCCACGGCTGCAGCCCCAAATAGGACCCATGCATCGTCGCGTACAATCCACCTGGAAACTGTTTAAAGTCGTTCTGGTACTCGTGCCAGAGCTTCGAATTTCGACATAATTCCAGAGCTCGTTCACCAAAAGCCAGTGGCAGTTCGGTTCTCCTGGCCAGGGCATCCTTTTTCAGCATTTGCATACGCCAACTCGTCCCATTAAATCGCACCAATTCGTACAGAGGAAGACCGTCCAAGTGGCGCACAATAATATGCTGGTCACAGTGTTCCAGGTCGGGAATTTGGACCATCTCGAGACAAAGAAGGATGAGAGGAACTTGAAAACACTTAGAAAAAGGCAGACTTAACCAAAATCTTTTCACTACAAAATTAGACTAACATTCGAAAAGTGGGTGCGTTTAAATAATGCAAAATTATGGAACAAACCAATTGGAACAAATTGCATAATTTCGTAGAAATCTAAACTGTGCATGAGCAAAATCAAGTGGACAGAATTATGTTGTAATAAATTTGTTATTTCAAAGTCAAGTTAAGAGAAATAAATGAATTACACTCTGTATACAAACAAAGATTGTTTTTTATTTTAAATGTTAAGGATTACACGAAGGTAAATGACATTGAGTCAAATTAATTAGAATTAGAAAGTGACCATTTCTCACTCGAGTCGACGTTCCAGCAGTTGGTTATTCACCTGCACGTAATCTTCAGGATTGCGATTGTCCACAATGTTGAGTCGGGCCTGTTCTTTCTGGAGTTCGGGTAATTTGAAATGCTGAGTGCGAACATGTTGAACAAGATGACCCTTTCTCACTGCAGAATAACGACAATCGGGCCAAGTGCAGGAGAATGGCTTGATCTTCAAATGGATGCGCTCGTGTATTGCCAATAGAGAATCCGTAGGAAATGATTTGCCACATCCTGGTGACTTGCATTGATGTTTGTTCGATCCAACAGTAGTGACGGTTTTCTGTCGTTTGTTGTTGACAGTTTGAGAAGTATTTGAGGATTTGCGTTTACGGTCAGTTGAAGTGGTCGGAACATGTCGAGCATTGTCACTCGACTCCATGCAGGCACGTTGTTCCTGTTTCCACTGATCAAGTTGGACTGTCTCCACTGGTGGATCATCCAAAAGAGTGACACAACGAGCAGTGAACACTCGATCACCACCAAATCGACTTCGAAGTTGTCTCACAGACGAGCGGAGAACACCAAATTGTTGATCTACTTGAGCGAGCAGTTGACGCTTCAGTCGTTCACAGTCCACTTCGAGACGATCCTCGAATCGATCCAGGAACGAGTGCACGAGGGTGAGACGAGGCATGGTGAAACACGAGATGTGTGAGAAGAGGAGCAATTGAAATCAACAGAAAGCAGACAGTCTTTTGCTCAGTCCTGCAAAAATACCAACTGCAAGTGCAACTATATCCACCCAAACAGAGTGAAAATAGTTTTGAGATTGACAAAGTTATTCAGTTGTTGTGGTCACTCGAGCAGTTCTCGTTTGTTTATACTTTCAATTCACTTGTGTCCCTTTCTCTTGTTTCACCATGCCTCGTCTCACCCGATTTCACTCTTTCCTGGATCGATTCGAGCAACGTCTCCAAGTGGACTGTGAACAACTGAAACGTCAACTGCTCGCTCAGGTTGACCATCGATTTGTTGTATATGTTTATATGTTTAGGAGTAAGTAAATATCTTATGAAAGTTATTAAATAGCAATTTTCATAAAAATAAGTTCACCGACTAATGGGAATCTCCTACTTTGGTGCATCGGTTCCATCCGAACAAATATCAATCTCAAATCAAATTTTGTTCATAATTTGGAGTGCGATTGCATTTCTCATTTCGTGTTACAATTTTTGGTTAGCCATCAACGACGAAGAAGCACAGAAGCAAAACGCAGGTGAAGCAACTTTTCTAGGCAAAGAAGCTCTAACTCCACTTGTGAACTACATTCGGTTGAGCATTCTGCCTGTGTACTACACACTCGGATATTTGCTCAACATTTATCTCGGAATTGTGGCTCAAAAGTTGCTCAAACTGATCGAGCATGACATTTTACCGTTGGTAGAGTCGAAAGTTGAACGCCGAATAGGCACTCAAATTGTCACAATTCAAGGTTTCATTATTTTCTGTATCACTGTAGAGTTTCAAGTACTTTTGTATGCAAAATTTGAACAAATATTTTGGATTCGCTGGATCGAGCATGTACTGAACCTATTTTCTCTCTCCAGTACTGTCGCCTGGATTGCATACTTCAATCTGTGTCTGTCGCATGTGATCGAGTGTGCAGCAGATCAATCAGATGTGTCACTGTACATTCAACGATTGATGCATGCAGGTCAAGTCATCAAAAGTATGACCACACTTCTCAGTCCAGTGATCACACTTGTCATTGTCAACTCAACTGTCGCGTGCATCATTGCACTCACTCTTTTGGTCGCTGATTTCGGAGAGACTTTTTATATTTCAATAATATCACTTACCGAGTATGGAATACTAGCGGCAGACCACACTAACCACCAAAGTCCTGCTCGGATATGCTGTTACGCTCTTGCTGCTTGTGATGCAAATTTAATATATAATATTCTGAATACGCGTTTAAACTAAATGAGTTATGCGATGCAGTGGCGCAGTGAATACGCCGCTGTTTGTTTATTTTTGTTTATTTTCCACACTGTTGTTGGAGAATTTATTACATCAAATGCATGTTGCATTTTAATTTCATCAACGAATTTATCACTAATTTCACTTTGTCAATTAGTAATTAGTAATTGTTCATCTATTCATTTGTTTTGTAAACGAATTACCATCGTTCAATGATCGAAATGTTCGCTCTCACAACCGAAACTGTGCCTCTGTTGTGGTACAATATCTCACAAGAATGTCACTATCCTCATGCTTATCCACCGTGAATCATTTATTGACTAATTCGATGTCCACTTTCCTGTGGACTGTATTGAAGAAACCATCGCGCAAACAGCTCTACGCATTTCGATACCCAAAATACATAAGTACCTTAGCAGTTATAATCTTCCCGTTTCTAATTTGCCCTTCACCTAATTCAGATTATTTCGCCGTTCCACAATTGGTTGGCCGGCAAGATTTTGAACTAAATAAGATGCAACAATGATGCCACCTTCAATAGCCATCAAGTTTACTAACCGTTAATGTGCCGGCGTTTTGAATCTTATTGGATTACAATTAATTGTGTATTAACGAGCTGACAAAATTATTTCATTGTTTTGAAAACAAATTTTGCTTATTTGTTTGGCTTATCACGTTATTGAACAATTGAACATAATCCTCGACCATTATTCCCGCAATCTCAATCGTCAACCTCAACGTTACAATTTGCATTTCTCAACAACATTATAGACAACCAGGTGGGCTACCCGGGCTTAGCTCCGGCTTTGCTCATTTCGATGCAAACTCAACTTTAAATACGTGGGCATTTTATTGATAAATTCAATTAATTACATTTTTGTTTACAACTGAGGACTGAACAGACTTTTATATAGTAAAATAGAACATTCCTGAAGGTACTGGAAAATCATACTTTTCTGCATTTTAAATCTTGAATATTCTCGATGTTTCTGTATATTTCAAGTAATTTCTAATTGTTCTGGAAAATTCTATACAGTTCTAGACCATTCGAGAGAAACCTAAGCATTTCCATTACTATGGATTTTTCACAATTGTTCCATAGATTTTCTAGAACCTTCTATGGGTGTATCCTTTTAAAAGGGATATTTTCTAGAACCTTCTGTGGATGTATCCTTTTAAAAAGGACATTTTCTAGAACATTCCATGGATATATCTCTCATAGGAAGGTACACTCTAAAAGTTTCTAGAACATTCCATGGATATATCCCTCATAGGAAGGTACACTCTAGAAGTTTCTAGAACGTTCCGTGGATTTATCCCGCATATGAAGGTACATTCTAGAAGTTTCTAGAACATTCCATGGATATATCTCTCATAGGAAGGTACACTCTAAAAGTTTCTAGAACATTCCATGGATATATCCCTCTCAAAGGAGTGTTCTCGAATTTTCATGTATAACCTTAGATTTCTACAACCTCTTTCATGTTTCCGCAATGCGCATGCGTCATTACAATAGCAGCAATGCATTAGAATCCTAAGAATCGCAATATCTCCAGTTCCACATAATATTTTGACTTGGAACCAAGACTAAAACCTTTCCTGGCCTAAGTAGAGAATCCATGCCAAGTTTCATCCAAATTGATCCAGTAGTTTCAGAATGCATAGCGGTCGTACAAACATACTTTCAATTTTATGTATATAGATCAACTAAGAATTTATCGGGCAGTTTGTTGTCATTCTAATTTTCTTCCCTTCTGCAATTCTTATCAGAATATCGTCATCTCCGCTCACAACCACCACCACTGATCTGAACCATCCAATTTGATTCCAATGATAACACAATTTGCCATATGTATCCCACACCCGCCTGGTTACATGGCTTGCCATCAAGCCTACCATTGGCAGTGCCTAGACCAAATTCTGGAAACTAATCGGAAAGTGGTCTTTTACAACACGAAAATCTGGCGACATCGTTTCCGAACGTTTCGGTTTGAATGTCCAATGTTTGATTAAGAGACCAATCTTCACGAACGATCTTTGATGTCTTCACCGGCGACCACCGAGTCCAAGCATCTCAGCACATAGTGAAAAGTGTCATTTTGAACAACCCAGGTAATTCTCAAACTGTGTCCAATTGAGTATAGAAAAGTTGTTCCCCCAAACCGTGTGACCACCGAGCCCAAGCATCTCAGCACATAGAGAAAAGTGTCATTTTGAACAACCCAGGTAATTCTCAAACTGTGTCCAATTGAGTATAGAAAAGTTGTTCCCCCAAACCGTGTGACCACCGAGTCCAAGCATCTCAGCACATAGAGAAAAGTGTCACTTTGAACAACCCAGGTAATTCTCAAACTGTGTCCAATTGAGTATAGAAAAGTTGTTCCCCCAAACCGTGTGACCACCGAGCCCAAGCATCTCAGCACATAGAGAAAAGTGACATTTTGAACAACCCAGGTAATTCCCAAACTGTGTCCAATTGAGTATAGAAAAGTTGTTCCCCCAAACCGTGTGACCACCGAGTCCAAGCATCTCAGCACATAGAGAAAAGTGTCATTTTGAACAACCCAGGTAATTCTCAAACTGTGTCCAATTGAGTATAGAAAAGTTGTTCCCCCAAACCGTGTGACCACCGAGTCCAAGCATCTCAGCACATAGAGAAAAGTGTCATTTTGAACAACCCAGGTAATTCTCAAACTGTGTCCAATTGAGTATAGAAAAGTTGTTCCCCCAAACCGTGTGACCACCGAGCCCAGGCATCTCAGCACATAGTGAAAAGTGTCATTTTGAACAACCCAGGTAATTCTCAAACTGTGTCCAATTGAGTATAGAAAAGTTGTTCCCCCAAACCATGTGACCACCGAGTCCAAGCATCTCAGCACATAGAGAAAAGTGTCATTTTGAACAACCAAGGTAATTCTCAAACTGTGTCCAATTGAGTATAGAAAAGTTGTTCCCCCAAACCGTGTGACCACCGAGCCCAAGCATCTCAGCACATAGAGAAAAGTGTCATTTTGAACAACCCAGGTAATTCTCAAACTGTCATTAATTGAGTATAGAAAAGTTGTTCCCCCAAACCGTGTGACCACCGAGCCCAAGCATCTCAGCACATAGAGAAAAGTGTCATTTTGAACAACCCAGGTAATTCTCAAACTGTTGCAAAATCCTTGCTTCTCGTCACATTATCACTATTTGTACTTTTATATTTGAATCTTCAATTAAACTTTTTTTTATGAAACTTGATTCACTTGTGTCTTTTTTCGTTTTTCAATTGTCCACATTCTGGTTCTTCCTTTTTACTTACTTTTTCCCTCTCGGACCATTCCGCTAGACATGGTTAGTATGACATGATCATTATGAGCAATATAAAACTCTTTGTTATTAGATTCTAAATTGCGGTCTTTTGAGTATATTTTGTCACACTTTATTACACGACATTGCATGTTATTTTCAATATTTGTCATATTAAAACATACAACATACAATAAAAGTAACTTTATTTATCAATTCTGTATATGTGAATGATTCGAAAGAATGTCGGTGAGCACTCGATGTAATTGAGTATTGAGTATTTCAGCAGACATACATGTCAATGTATTTGAAGTTCAACTCTTGAACATGAATAAACAAATATTCGATTAACAGCATTGTATTACATTACTTGAAACAGTTTATGTTGATTTTAAATAAATAATTAATTAATTAATTATAACATTTAAATATGTAATTTGTAATTTGAAATCATAAAAAATAGTAACGTCATTTGTGAACATATGGGTCTGTATGTGACTCACTTACAATGTAAACACGCGAGTGAGAGAGTTCGGTCAGCAACCTTTGTTATTGTTCTTATTTTGTATTTTTTTGCAAACTCAACTCTCGGGTCAATTTGACCTTGGTCAAATGGCTCATAAGCCTTTGATCAAGTACTCGTAAGGAGAATCAACCCAAGAATATGTCTCGCCATCTCAAACTAAAAGCTGATTCGTCACCACCGAAATTAGATTCGCAAAACACCTTCACTCGTTTCTTTTTTGCAACTCTCGTGAACGCCCGACTTGTTTGAACCTCGTTGGACAATTTTCCCACAAATATTAACTTTGTGTTTTAGTATTTTCTCTCAAAATATAAAAGAAGAATCAATTTGTGAATATCTTTCAGTTCGCATTTTGTGTTTTTGTCCTTTCTGACAAAAAAAGAATCGATCTGAAAACATGTCTCGTCATCTCGACCGTAGTGTGGCCACTGGTTCGTTGCCACATACTTTCGATGTCTCGATTGTCGAATCATTTGCTCAACTGGATTTATCGTCTGATGGACCTTTTTCTCGATTGCCTAACGAACTGGTGGATGCGATTTTGTCTCGATTGGACATGCAGGAGTTGATTTATCTGAAGGTGGTGTGCAAGAAGTGGCAGGCGGTGATTTACTCGATTGGTTTCACCAAAAAATCGTTGTCAGTGGCAAAAAGTAACATTTGCAGTTATGATGGCAACTTTCTCATGAAACGATCGTTTGGACAATTCGATTTGAACACTTTCACTCATATCTAAGTGAAGCAGTTTTGGAATGAACATTTTCCATCTCAACTTGTCAACCTCTTTCCCAATATTGAATCTATCGTTATGGATCTGCCTTTGAGTGATATTATCGCTGTTCTACCTCGGTTGAACCAGCTCACCTCTTTGTCATTTACATTTGACCGCTCTACCCCAAGTAACGAATATTCAAAACTACTCAAACTCATTAATTCGTGTGCCTCTCTCAAACGACTCGACATTCAAGCTGTAATATATTGTCAAATGTCACTTCTTGCACCCACATTGGCTCGATTCGAGCAATTTTCTTATTTGAGCTATGAAGAGTCACTTGTTGAACAATTTGGTCCAAATTGCTCCACGGTTTGCCTTGATTTGTACTATGAAGAAGATCGTACACAATGGCACACCGTCAACGATCAATGGCTGGCCAATGTGACTCATCTTAAGTTAACTACAGTTAGTGAGCTCGATCTTCTAATCGAGTATCTCAGTCAACATGCTGTCTCATTGCAAATGTTGTGTCTTGAAGGGAGAGTAAGTTGCATTTGGATTGTGTATTCTACTATTTGTGACCTTTTCTTTCCTAGAATTACACTCGAATGAACTCTCAAATGATTGGTCATCTTAGCAAGCTGGAGCACTTGTCCGAACTTGAACTTTCCTACATTTTGGTTGATTTGCCTCAACTGGAAGAAGCTGCTCGCATGTTTCAACTCATCCCCCTCGTCTCCATTCGAACATTCACTCTCTCACCCTGCAATTTTGTCGCCCTAAAGGACGGCAATCAGCTCACTTCGATACTTTGCACTATTTTGCCCAATGTCGAGCACCTGAATTTGAGGTGCAATTTCTTCAATTTCAAACTCGAATCTTTCGAACAGTATTTGCACCGTTTCGTCAAATTGCGTTCGCACTCTTTTTAGTATAATGTAACGTAGAGCCCCGCTGTAGACGAGAGTCTGCAGCTTCATCTATGCGTCACTATTTCTACCTATTCATACACTTTTTCTTTCTTATATTGTATCTTTGTAATCTTTTTTTGTGCTTTACTGTTGTACTACTTCTAC
The DNA here is from genome assembly GCA_023373905.1 of Rhizoglyphus robini. Taxonomy (NCBI): domain Eukaryota; kingdom Metazoa; phylum Arthropoda; class Arachnida; order Sarcoptiformes; family Acaridae; genus Rhizoglyphus; species Rhizoglyphus robini. The sequence continues at coordinate 966,201 of JAKIJQ010000080.1, forward strand.
TTCTTTCTCATTATAACATTAATCACCTACGAAGCATCACAATGCACTTCTTGTGGTGCCATATCTGTTGCATCTACATTGTGTAATTGTAATCTACACTGTTTTTGAATATTTTTTTCTTCGAGTAGTTTATAAGGAAATCGAAAGTGAGCGAGAAAGCAATTCATTTCTACTAAATGAAGAAGAACAAGTCCATCTCATCATTGATGAGTCGTCAACCATTGAACTTTCTTACCAGCTCAACTTAATCCCCCGTCTTCATCGCCTAGCTTATCAACTCGATAGTATACTTTATCATTTGTTCTACTGGTACTTCTCTTCAAATTACTTTTTTCAACTTAATTCACTTGTGGCGGTGGTATCTTGGCACTTTTTACAAGATCCCTACAAGAATGAACTATTAACAACTTTGTATTACGTGGTTTCCTTGGGCTCTCAACTGCTGTTTGGACATTGGAATTGACCTAAATCTAAATCATGTTTGAGTTGCATCAACTGGGCCCGGATCGTCGCAATTTGAAATTAACCTCAACCAGTGCCTCTAGTGTCAACTCAACTTATTCGATTGTCTTCGTCTTCTCTCGCTTCTCGTCACTTACTCCACTATTTGTACTTTTATCTTTCTTCCTTTTTTTCATTTTTTTATGTGTCCACCCTCCTGTTCCCTCTTTTTACTTCTACTTTTTTCTTCTCGGACCTAGCAGGTAGATCAATCGAGAGGACAAGGCAAGACAAGAAGGAGAGGATCTAAATCAAGACCAAAGAAGAAAGAAGGATCTTCTCAACCAGTGCCTCTTGACCTCAGTTCGCTGTACATGACCGGTGGGATTTACTTTTACTTTTGTAACATATTAAAACTTGTATCATTTGTTATCTTTAATATTTGCCATTAAAAGTAACAATAAAAATAACTTACTTTGTCTCTTTCTCTTTGTAACTATAATATATAAATGTGAATGTGATTTTAAAGATTTGTTTGTGAACTCGATCGTGTATTCGACCATATCATGAGTCAATTACGAAAGGATTCTTTGGACTGCTGCATGTGAACCTGAATTGACATAATCAATAGCTTTCCTAAAGTGAAATTCTCACTTGATAGAATCTCAATTTAGCAACTTTAATTTTCACTCAGACAAATGAACTATAGAATTGGCTCCACTATCAATTTATATTACTAATTTATCTGCAAATTGAAATACATAGACTAGCCTAACATAGTCAACTATAAACAAATTCTTTTGAATGTTCTCCCATTTTTATATTTGTTTATAACATTTAAAAATATAAAATATGTAGTTTGACTTTAAAATCAAAAAATCCAGTACCGTCATTTGTGAACGTGTCTCAATCTGTCTGTGCCTGTGCATGTGTTTCGGCTGCTTTATGCACACATTAGTCATTTCGCTGTGTTGACATCGCAAAAGGCTTTCTCTCATTTCTTTTTTCTGTAACTCTCGTGAGCGCTCGACTTGTTTGAAATGGATTTGGTCACCTCCTCGTTGGCTCAACTCGAATTGGATTCTCAATCTGCTGGTGGACCAATCACACGACTGCCTAACGAACTGGTGCAATCTGTTTTGGGTCGATTGAAGATGCAGAAGTTGATTCATCTGCAGGTTGTATGCAAGAAGTGGAAGGCGGTGATCTGCTCAATTGGTCACAAAAAGAGATCGTTGTGTTTGTACAATTGTAGATATATCATTTATGATATCAACCATCTCAAGAAACGGTCGTTCGGACAGATCGATTTGGACACTTTCACTCATATCAAAGTCAAGTATTTTTGGAGTGGACATTTTTCATCTCAACTTGTCAACCTCTTTCCCAACATTGAATCTATTGCTATGGATCTGCCTTTGAGTTACATTCTCTCTATTCTGCCTCGTTTGGACCAGCTCACCACTTTGTCATTTACATTTAGATGCTTTCCTCCGAGTAACGAATATGCCAAACTACTGGAACTCATCAATTCGTGTGTTTCAATCAGACGACTCGACATTAATGTTTTAATTAATTTACGAATGTCAATTCTTGCACCAACATTTGCACGATTGGAACAATTTTCATATTTGACTTATGAACCGTCACTTGTGGATCACTTTGGTCCAAATTGTGCACGAGTTTCAATTAATATTTTGAATGATGAAGACCTCACTCAATGGCACACCATCAACGGACAATGGCTGGCCAATGTGACTCATCTTGAACTAAAGAAAGCTGGTCAGCTCGATCGTCTAATCGAGTATCTCAGCAAACATGCTCTCTCGTTACAAGTGTTACGCCTTGAAGTAAGTTGCATTTGTATTCGACTATTGTTGTGACCTTTTTTTATATATCCTAGAGTTACCCTCGACTAACTTCCCAAACAATTGGTCACCTCAGCAAGCTGAAGAATTTGTTGGAAATTGAACTCTCCTTCATTTTGGTTGATTTGCGTCAACTTGAAGAAGCTGCTCGCAAGTTTGAATTAATTCCACTCGTCTCCATTCAGACTTTTATTCTCTGGCCCTGCAATTTAATTGGCCTAAAGGACTGTGATCAGCTCACTTCGATACTGAGCACCATTTTGCCCAATGTTGAGCACCTCAATTTGATGACATTTTGTAATTTCAAATTGGGCACCTTCGAGCAGTATTTGGGCCGTTTCACCAAATTACGTACATACTCTTTTTATTAGTATTATCATTGTAACGTAAAGCTGCAATAGCATATATGAGTCTTCATCTATGCGTCACTACACCTCTACCCCTCCATTCACTTTATCTTATACTTCTTCTTTCTCAATGTAACAGTAATAACCCATAATTCATCTCAATGCTTTTATTGTGGTGCAATGAAGCTCATTAATTTATAAGTAGTTTATAAGAAGATTTGTGCATTTTCGTCGCATTTGAAATTGATTTTGCCATTTCTCAGTAGGAATTTGTACTATTCGTATATCGGAAAATTTCTATTCAATTTCATAACTTTATGGTTTGTGACAAGCTTAAAACATTTAAAAATAATTTGTCTTTAAAATACATTCAATAAAACTGTCATATTGACCATAATTACAAAAGTTGTTTTTTACTCTTTTTTCATCTCAGAATTCCTGTATGAATACACAAATATTCTATTAACAACATTGTATTACATTACTTCAAACAGTTGATATTGATTTTAAACCAATGATTTATTAACATTTAAACATGTAATTTGTAATTTGAAATAAAAAAAATACAGTTACGCCATTTGTGAACTCAGTTAACTGAATTTGTCTGCGTCTGTTTGTGAGTCAACAAAGTCTTACAAAGTAAATTCGCGAGTGAGCTCAGTCAGCAGTCTTTGTTCTTGGTTCTATTTTTGTATTTTTTTGCAAACTCAGCTCTCAGGCCAATTTGACCTTGGTCAAATGGCTCGTAAACCTTTGATATAGTAACAAGAATAATCATAATAAAATGTCTCGTCATATCAACCCTGTCCTCTGATTCGTCACGAACGAAATTTGATTCACAAAAATTCTTTTCACTCGTTTCTTTTTTGTAACTCTCGTGAACGCTCGACTTGTTTGAACCTCGTTTGACATTTTTTTCAACAAATTTCAACTTTGCACTTTTTGTCTTTTCTCGTAAAAAGAGGAATTAATCAGAAAATGTTTAATCATCTCGACCGTAATATGGCCACTGGTTCGTTGCCACATACATTCGATGTCTCGATTACTGAATGGTTTGCTCATCTCGATCTATCATCTGATGGACCTTTTTCTCGACTGCCTAACGAACTTGTGGATGCGATTTTGTCTCGATTGGAGATGCAGGAGTTGATTCATCTGAAGGTAGTGTGCAAGAAGTGGCAGGCGGTGATTTACTCGATTGGTTTCACCAAGAAATCGTTGTCAGTGGCAAAAAGTAACATTTGCAGTTATGATGTTAACTTTCTCAAGAAACGATCGTTTGGACAGATCGATTTGAACAGCTTCACTCATATCAAAGTCACTCCATTTTGGAATGAACATTTTCAATCTCAACTTGTCAACCTCTTTCCGAACATTGAATCTATCGTTATGGATCTGCCTTTGAGTGACATTGTCGATGTTTTGCCTCGGTTGAACCAGCTTACCTCTTTGTCATTTACTTTTGACCGCTCTATGCCAAGTAACGAATATTCCAAACTACTCAAACTCATCAATTCGTGTGCCTCTCTCAAACGACTCGACATTCAAGCTGTAATCTTTTGTCCAATGTCACTTCTTGCACCCACTTTGGCTCAATTGGAACAATTTTCATATTTGAGCTATGAAGAGTCACTTATTGGTGACTTTGGTCCGAATTGCTCACGAGTTTGCCTTGATTTGTACTATGAAGAAGACCGTACACAATGGCACACCGTCAACGGCGAATGGCTGGCCAATGTGACTCATCTTAAGTTAACCACAGTTAGTGAGCTCGATCGTCTAATCGAGTATCTCAGTCAACATGCTGTCTCATTGGAAGTGTTGTGTCTTGAAGGGAGAGTAAGTTGCATTTGTATTCCACTAATTGTGACCTTTTCTATTGTAGAATTACACTCGAATGAACTCTCAAATGATTGGTCACCTTAGCAAGCTGGAGAACTTGTCCGAACTTGAACTCTCCTACATTTTGGTTGATTTGCCTCAACTGGAAGAAGCTGCTCGCATGTTTCAACTCGTACCACTCGACTCCATTCGAACATTTACTCTCTCACCCTGCAATTTTGTCGCCCTAAAGGACGGCAATCAGCTCACTTCGATACTTTGCACCATTTTGCCCAATGTCGAGCACCTGAATTTGAGGTGCAATTTCTTCAATTTCAAACTAGAATCTTTCGAGCAGTATTTGTACCGTTTCACCAAATTGCGTTCGCACTCTTTTTAGTATAATGTAACGTAGAGCCCCGCTGTAGACGTGAGTCTGCAGCTTCTTCTATGGTTCACTATTTCTACCTATTCATACACTTTTCCTTATTGTAGGATACAATTTGTATCTTTATAGTCTTTTTTGTGCTTCACTGTTGTGCTGCTACTACTTCTTTCTCACACTTCTTTGTAACAGTAATCACCACAAGAAGCATCACGATGCACATCTTGTTGTGCAATATTTGCTACATCTGCATTATGTAATCATAATTTACACTTCTTTTTGATATATTCTTATTCGATTAGTTTATAAGGATTTCGAATGTGAGAAGACAATTTGTTTCAACTAAATGAAGACATAAGTAAGAAGATCACCTCCTCGACCAGTTCCTCTCGCTTAATCGACTTGCTGGGCTAATTTATCTTTAACTTAACTAGTATTTGAACCAGCAGCTGGCATTTTGAAACATTATGGTTATCATAAATAAAAAATAGGTAATGCCATTGGCATGTAAGTCGGAGCCAAAGTGTGTGAATCGCTAAAATCACTCTGTCACATTAAACTCGAGAATTCAATTTCGACAAATTTGGTTGGACAATTAAAATTCAATGTATCAATCTAATTTGTCTCTTCATCAAACACACATTCAAACGACGTACCTAAATACGCAGATAATCGCATTCAGTTAAAAAGCAATTCATATCACAAAATGATTATCGATTTACATCACACGTCATAGACTTTGGATCATGAACATCGCTTTCTTTATGGTCACAGCCTGTAATTCTTATTGTTTCTCCTTTCATATGTTTTGGGTAACCATGTTTTAATGCCCAGAAACAGTCGCCAATAGTTTCGCCTAGAAGTCACATCACTGTTACTCCAGAACATTTGAGGAAAAATTTTGTGACCAAAAAGTTCAGGCATTGGATCGTTTGGATAGTCGAAATCGTGTTGATATAAAGTCCATAAAGTATCCACAATGTACACCACATACAACACGAAGGGTGCAATGAAGAATTTGGAATTTTGTGGCAGAAAACGAGATTGTTCAATTGAGATCAATTCGTGTTTGGTCTCAAGCGAAATCGAATGTGGTGCATCAATGATCACATCGAAGGGCTTGATGCAGGTGAGCCTTGATCAGCCATTGCAGGAAGATCGCCAATTTAATCACCAAATGGATAAAATGGAGAAATATTTCGGTGAACATTTTCAATTGAAAATTGTTTTTAAAACACAAAGTTTCTGGTTAACTGAAAAATTCAATACTCGGCAAATAAGATTCAACTTATCAAAAATATGCCACTCGACATTACTACCTCTTCTAGTTGACGGAAAAAAGCTCACCTGACGTCAATTTTTGATAGCGAACAACAAAATATATTTCTTAACTTTGTGCCAATTGATTAATGATCCGATCATTATTATTAATTATACACTTGCAACTTTGTATTTATGTGTTCCTTTTCTTTTGCCAAACTCGTGACTTGATGTTGATTTGGAAATTGAAGTATATTGCATTTAAAAATAAATTTTTCATATATTATTTTCACTTTTAATGGTTATTGTGTTGGATACTGGGAATGTGTGAGCCATTCAAAAGGTAAATTTTTATAGACAAATTAATTTCTTTAATTTCTTTCGAAGTCTTATTTGATATTCGTTTGACGGTTGAAAGTAGTGGTTTTTAGAAAAACAAATTTTCTTTTATTGAAGCAAAGTATCCTAAAATATATATGAAAGGTTGACCATATGGAATGGAGCCTTTACCAGAATAATCGAGAAAACGATACTTCAACCAGTGACCAATTTATTCGGGGAAAATCATCTTTTCCGGCAGACAGCATGGCAGGAAGGAAAGAGAAAGAATGATCGTCTCGAGTGGACAGACACGAGTTCTGTACTCAAAACAAAAGAAAGGAAAAATCGACTTGGTGGCGCTCGTGGCACTCGCTTTTATAAACTAGCTCTCGGGCAGGGCAAAGGTGATGGGTGAGGCAGTGAAGATGGTGTGTGGTAGAGGCACAGGTGAGAAATTGAGTTGGAATTGAGAAGAAAAACGAAGAAGGCAGCACAGACAGTAGTTGGAGGAATGGTATTGTTAAGTGTTGGGACCAGTGAGTGTGGCTGGGAGTTGTTTAGAGGTAGAGAAGGGAGCAACGGATGGTGATTCAACTAGGCTGCAATGAGTGGACAACCTTAATATTTGAAGACGAAACCAGAATCCAAGATTCTCATGTTGAAAAGAATCAGTCGAATATGTCGGACACCCGAGAAGATGGGCTAAGATAACGATCCAAACGGTGATAGTCGAGGGCTCCAGTTCGATGTTGCTATGTAAGGTCCGAAGTGTGGTGAGAGGAGGGAGTGTGCGTGCGTGTAGGTTTGATTGTAGTAGAAGTAGAAGTAGAAGTACGCCTGTGGGCCTAGTGATGTGTGCCTTGGGTGGGGTTGTTGAGACGAGAACGAGAGAGAGCGCGCGGGATCGAAACAAAATGGCGAAAGTCAAAACACCACCAAACGACAGAGAGAGAAAGAAGAAAGAGAGGGGAGAGGGGGAGAGAACTTACCGATGCCATCTGACGGTCAAGAATTACAATACAATGCAAAACAACAAATAATCATGATACAACAGAACAAGTGGACGAACAGAGAGAGGAACACTTACATATATTTCTATGATTTTTTTGTTGTAAAACAACAGAGAATTTATTGGTTTAAATATCTAATTAACAAGTTAACCCGTTTATTTTTGATCAATAAATAACTATTTTTCACAACACAACAATTGTAGAGTTTCAAAGGTCTTCGTTCCAAAGTTGTAGTTGTTGTAGTTGCTGTAAAGCTAAAAAGGTCAACCGAAAGATTGTTCGTTTCTTTTTAAAATTTGTTTTAAATCAAAGAAAGTTTTGACTTTAACACTGAAATTCAGGGATAGGCAGTTTGATTATTTTTACAAGGAAAACGGTTAAACACGATAAGAGTTTGTGTTTTGCGATAACAGTTTCGTTTTAGCGATAAGAGTTTGTGAAAATCGACTCACACTCGACGTGACAGTCATACTATGAGGGGCGGTCAGGGGCACTGACAAAACACTTATAAACAAATCGATTAATCGAAGTGAGTCGATTCGTCGCTTTATGAATATCGAAAATGTTGATGTGGCATTTAAACTATTCAATAGTGAATATTGATTTTAAAAATATAATTGATTTTAGCAAAGATATTCTGCCATTTAAATTGTCCAATTTAAGCAAGTTTCGTTTATTCCTCAAAACACAATTCGTTCAATTCAACAGTTAAGTCAATATCTTAGTCCTAAATTTGCAAAATCTCCTTGCTCAGGTGGCTCAATTCCACAAGTCACAATGGCGGAGCAGTCCAAGTGACAAGCTGTCGATGCCAGATGGTAATGGCTGGCGTTTTAGGAAAACAATTCATTCAAAAATCGTCTTCATCATCACTATCGCTCACCACTGGATCATACCTTGGATTGCGATTTTGTATAGATTTATTTTTTTTAGTTAAGAGTTAATCTTTGTCAGGATTAAAATGATGAAAATTATATGAGATAATCATATAATCTTGAATATTTCTTGGTTTATATCTACGCCGATTGTCACCAAGGACTATATATTTAGGTTATACAAGCTAAAAATCACTCAACTTCAACTGACACAATCGGTGCGTAATTGTAATTTCCAACATTTTGATGGTCTATCCGTGAAGTAACATTGTAAGCAGGTTAAATAGGTTCAGAAATGCTACCGATCGGTTTAGGGAAAACACAAATAGTTTTATGATACACAAACGCTCGGAAATTTTTGTTTTTAATAACCACATCATTAAATCGTTCTACTATATCCATTCCAAATTGATTTCAAAAATTAAACCCTGAATCAACAAGTGAAACCTCTCTGAATTTGCGTTTAACACGCAAAACGATTTCAATAGATTCCGATGACGATAAGTTGCGTGCTTTTAATTTAGTAATTTCTTTTGCAATAAAATAAAAACTCGATTTAAGTTTATTTAATTTATTTTGCAATTGAAGGTCAGAATTAATTATATCCTGAGCAATCTTACTTTCAGCTTTATCTTTTGGATTTAGTGCAAGAATAGTTTTTTTAAAAGTATTGTAGTGTTTGGCCACATATTTAAGTGTACGAAACCAAGTGCCCCATCGTGTAGTAACATATTTTGGAGGACATTAAGATGGATGAAATTCAACAACTCCCTACTCCTCTGAATTGAGATAAATTTGAGTCGAAGTTAAATTATCACCAGTGGACAAATTGCATACATTGCACATTATTTTACCTTTTTCGTACACAAGAATCTCTTCTTGAATTGTTGTGGAAATTTGTTTCAGGTCAACTGCACAGTCCATACGAGCTGTGTGATTGCCATTATCATTACCAGTGCCCTCGTATTGGCATGCTTCAATTGATTCAGAATTAATTAACTCAGAATTATCCGAATTCACACTCATAGAATCATCATTCAAATCCAAAACATTGTCGGTATCTCTAAGCATCTCCTGATCAAGGTTAGGATGAAAATGGCTATAATGAAGTTTGAGTGTTGGAACTTTTGATTGAACATATCTGTTACACTTAAAATGAACATTTTTAAATAAAACCATAAATATTTATATAATTCGACTTAAAATTTACTTAAAGCGACGAATCGACTCACTTCGATCAATCGATTTGTTTCTAAGCGTTTTGTCAGTGCCCCTGACCGCCCCTCATGGTATGACTGTCACGTCGAGTGTCAGTCGATTTTCACAAACTCTTATCGCTAAAACGAAACTGTTATCGCAAAACACAAACTCTTATCGTGTTTAACCGTTTTCCTTGTAAAAATAATCAAACTGCCTATCCCTAGCTCAAATGATTTCCTAGTTGGTTTGTAATCCACAGGTCAGAATAAAACTGTCTGTAAAACCAGGCAAATAGCGAGAAAATCAATCCTTGGGCTATCTCATTGCATCTCTTTAACACTTTGAATGAATCTTTGATCTGTAGGTTTGTTTATAAATGGTTTCTTATTATAAAATTGTCATTTGTTTCGGCAATGATTTTAATTTATTTAATAATTAACAACCAGATTATTTTAAAAAACTTATTATTAAAGCAACACAATTATTCAATTAAAAGAATGATGTTTTTTTTGCTTAAATCTGAATATTCATTTGAAGTTTATATAAAACTTAATTTGACGGGAACTTTAATGTCATATCAATATTTCCGTGTAAAAGAGAAATCACATGATTAAATATTTTGATTGACTAATTGGCAGATTAAGATTTCAAGTAATTAAAATTGGACATTCTTAGACTTCAAAACATATTCATAACTTCATAATTCATTTTAGTTTGAGTGGTATATTTTTTTAGATTACATGTTCAACAATATAAATTCGATTGAGAAATTACTTTGTGAACCGTTATCTACATGTTGTTTCTTGTCACATTTTAAATGGTTATGCATTTATTTAGATTTTCTTGTAGATGCTAAAACTATTGAAAGAACAACTTCTCAAATTGTGCTCAAATGACTTCTTAGTAGGTCGTGATCCACAGATGTAAACTTTTATTATATTTTTAATATTTGGGTTTCAATGGACGTTTTCCAGAATGTTTTGACCGACATAATTTAAAGATGTAAAAGGTGTTTTCAAACTATTTCTTTCAATCTCATGGCGACTCTTTTACATTAATACAGTGTACAAGTTTTATTCGTATTCTCAATTCTGCTCGGTCAACCAATCAAATTACCCAGAACCTGTCAATTGTCAACCAACTCCACCCGAACCACTTCATCTGATCCACCAAATAAATCCTCGCTCTTTGCTTTACACCATCAAAGAACAACGAGAACGTAACATCATCGAATATCGAAATCCCGAAGAATTTGTTGAGAAAGATAAGCGCTTATAAGATAAAGAATATAAATTCTTGAGCATTGGTGTGATTGTCCAATTGTTTGTTTGATATTTTCATGATTCAACATCCAAATGCAACCTAACGCAAATCGTAAATCGTTATCGATCGTTTATTAGTCATTGGCGAATATCCTAGAACAAATAAAAGTCCAATAATTTGATCAATTTTCCTACATCATTTAACGGTCTAACATTAGATAGACAAATTAATTTCATTTTCACTCATTGAAGGAGAGAGAGTAACAGCCTTTATTTAAATAACAAAGGGGAGCTGCTTACACTATGTGTAAGTTGCCACGAGGACACAGCATACCAAATCTGTCTATGAAGATAATAATAAACAGAAAAATTGTTGACTCATATGAATTAAAACTTGTGGCTAAGTTCTCCTCCTGGGAGAACCATAAATATGATGATGTATCATACGCAGCGAGGCCACCAGGACAGACTCTGCAATTTTCGGCAGAACACTTTTATCAAGCCGAAACCCCCCGAAGAAGTCTGTCACGCTTGTGCCAACTGTTCCACGGGAGCCCCACCATAAGCCAATGATCTCAAATTCACGCAATCCATACTGTTGATAACGTCGAGTGAGATCATTGAAACAAGGACGATATATGCGATCTTTATCTTCACGTACTTGTGAGTCGACATCGTCATCAGTCTCGTAACGCACAGTCGGATCCACCAGGAAAGCTTTACTTGATCCAGGTTTAAAAGCCAGGATGTCAATACGACGACTCGATCCGTTTCGATCCTTACAAAAGGCCTCATCAATACAAGTATAGCCCTTTTGTATAAGCATCGACGATAGCTCTCTTTTAACCATGTGGTGTCTTGCATTCCTCCGGTCTTCCCCAAACGGACACGTACCAAGGACATGAGGTATAGTTTCTTTCTCGTTGTGGCAATGGCGACAACGGAGGCTTGGTACAGGCTGGCCTTCAGGGTGGACACCAGGCACACCAGACAAATTAGCATAGTTTAGGGCTGCCACTTCTGCAGAAAATGTACAAAAGTGCAGCACAGTGAACGTTACGATTTTTGTACAAAAATTGCGAATGTGGCTGGCCTAGCATAGTTAAAGTTGAGCTTGATCGCAGAGACCCACTCCGAACCAGATAGAGATCCACCTTTCCACATAAATTGATTCATCTTCGAATTAAGATGAGAGTAACAAAAAATATAGTAACAATTAGTGTCAAGTATTTATTTGAAAGTTAAAATGTAAATTACATCATTATGAAATATTGTGATGGTCATTAAAATGAATTGACTTGTGATTGGATTCGAGAGCAATCTCACCATCACTCGAGTCGACGTTGTTCGAGTTGATTGTCCACCAGGACATATTCATTCGCATCTCGATTGTCCTCAATGTTGAGAAGATGTTGTTGTTTGAGAGTTTGAGGCAGTTTGAAGTGACGGGTGCGGACATGACGGACTACATTGTTACGCGTCTCTGAAGAGAATCGACAATTAGGCCACGAGCACGAGAATGGCTTAATGCCCAGATGGATGCGTTCGTGACGAGCCAACTCAACTTCCTTAACGAATGCTCGATCACAACCTTGATACTTGCAAACATGTTTCTTGTTTGGAGCATCGACAGTTGTTTGAGTCTTACGTTTCTTGACTGTGCCAGGCTGAGATTGGAGATTTCGTTTGTGACCAGACGAGGTTGATGGCTCGTTACGAGACTCGTCAACAGCACAACGTTGCTCGATCCATTCGCCCAGTGAGACAGTCTCCACTTGTGGATCATCGAGGTGGAGAGAAGGAACAGCATCGCGATCAGCACGACCACCACCGAAACGATTCCTGAGTTCGGTCACTTTTGATCGCACAACTCCAAATTGGTGATCAACACGAGCGAGGAGTTGACATTTCAGTCGGTCACAGTCCACTTGCAATCGTGACTCGAATCGATCCAGGAAGGAGGTGAAACGGTGAGTGAGAAGATGGGCCATTTTGATGTTGACAATCAATAAACATGAGAACAGACCAGCGAGAGAGAATGAATCGACCGTGTGAGCTGTGTCACGAGCATCGTACCAACTCTGCTTGTTTATGTTCAAAACGACTGTCACTGTGTGACTTTGTATTGTTACCAATTGTTATTATTGATTGAATGTAGTGCACTTTGCACCAACACACGTGTTCTGCTATTTTCTCTTGTGACGTACAAGGTGTATTTATTGCTTGGATAACGATGATACAGAGGAATGTTGGAGTATAACGTTGGGGTTGACAATAAATGACCTAGTGCTCAAGTGACATGTTGACTGCAGCAGTCCTGAACCTCTACTAACGAACACTGGTCGTTCTGTCCGTTGTAGTGTGTGTGTCTGTACTGCGCATGTGTGTGATTTGAATGTGGAGAAGGGTAACGACATCTGTGAAGAACTAGTGTAATGTTTACAAGGCTGTCACACTCTTCGCTCTCTTGCCAATCAACAATCTGAATCTGAACACTTTTGTATTCAATTAACAATGAATCAATTCGCATTCATCAAGCAGGAATTCCCCGATGATATGACCACTTCACTCGATGGATGGAGTCCTTTGACCACTGTCACCACCGCACAACTTTCTCCTTCTACCACCCAATCTGTTTCAAATCTATTTTCTCCAACCGAAACTACATCAAATCACTCAAATACTTCTTCTGAATTACCTAACGCCAACAAAACTTGCCCAACTGTAGCTTCCTCAAGTGAACCTAATCCTCAGTTTGAAATCAAACAAGAACCGGACCAACTGTGCACTGAACGTTCTGTGAAGAATGAACAAAGTGGAGAACCAAATAAAGGTAATTTAATTCATGTAATTTAGATAGTTTTGTTACTCAATAATGAATACATTGTCTTCCTTCAGTTCGAAACCACGCTGTGATCGAAACTATCACAGACCAAACAGTTCACGTGACACTCGTCTATCGATTGCAGCATTTCTCGCGTGATTGGGTGGATTTTCCAGCGATTTGGCCTCAAATGGTGATTTGGTTCAACGACACGGTGGGCGATCTCGAGTGCAGAATACTCAAAATTGACAGTAAGTGTTGAGGGATTGGGTTTGTGGAATGTGACTAATAATCGATTTGTTTCTGTACAGCCAAAGAAGAATGCGACAAGTACGCAATCGAGTACGAGCAATCGAAACAATCTCGCCACAATTCTGTTGACTCGACCACGATTGTTGGACGATTCAATTCACTGAAGAACGAAGTGGACGAACTCAAAAAGATGGTCAGCCATCAGCAGAACCTGATTCATCAGTTTCATGCTGGTTGCATTGTTGAGTCGGTGAGTGTTTGAGTGTAATGACAGACTTGAGTAATGTCACTTGTTCCTTCATATTGAACAGAAATTGTACATTGTTGGATCACATCAAATGCAAGTGCCAGTTCGGTCTGTGTCCGATGCAATGGTCCTAGGCATTACTTCAACAGGCTTCATCAATCTCGCCTCACGACAGTTTGGTGCTGCGACTTTGGAGGGCAAGTTCTGGAAAGAACTCGACAAGGACACACAGGAACAGATACAGGAACTGCTTTGTAAGTAGTCGAGGACATTTGTTTGTTGAACATGAAACGTATTAATTGATCTGTTTGAATCATAGCATTCTTTGTGCTCAATGGACTAACCCTCGAGAATGGTGCCCCACCCGAGCCAACTGAACTATCGAACATCATTGGCCCCGATGGGGCAGAAGTCTGAGCGGGAGCTCTCTCCCGACTTCCCGAGTATTACTATCATAATGTTCATTGAACACATTATTAGATTATACGTCATGTGTTCGATGATAAAATGAAACCCACGCACCATCATACCCCACAAAGGTGCACAAAAATCAGGGTGTTTTAAGAACACTTTTCATTTAACACAGTATTATTGGTTGGTGCAAGTTGTGTTCTGCTTTCTCATGTTAAGTCTGTTTTGTTCATGTAGTGATTGTACCCGATTGAATGATTTCTCCTGCGAGAAAGATATCAATTGACATCATTAAAAAATTCTCTCCCAAACATTCATAGACCACAGAGACGCATAAATTTTGCATTTTGCGATAAGGCATCGTGCTTTGGCAGATAGCAATTGAAAAATTGTGTTCCTTTTGAATACGCTCAAGGATATTAGTTTCCCAACTACGATATTTAAGTATAAGATTCAAGGAATCATGGAATCTGTCTAGCTATCTCGTCTAAACTTGAATTTTCGTCCCATCAAGCAACATTGCAATCCTCAATCATTCAGTTTCTGTACAATCCTCATATGTACTCACTCTATCTGCCCTACCCCACCCGGACCCGACGCGGCGGTTGCTTCCACAATCGCGTCGGACCTAACCGAATTTCTCAAGCTATTGTATGACGGTGCAAGCTAATTTATGACAGTGAAAGCAACATTTCAATCGTCAATACTTCAGTTTTAGTGCAATCCTTCAATCCAAATGCATTTCTCTATTTATTTAGATTTGTATGCTAAACAATCCTAATCCTTCAGTTTTAGTGCCATCTTCAATCTCTCAGTTCTTAGGTATGTCGCTTCGCTAAGCAGGGCTGAGCCATCACTTGTTGACTATATAACGATGATGCGATTCGCTGGAAACAATACACTTAACAGTAAATGTCATCCGTTTTTGCCTAGACGTTTCATGATCGTAGTAACTTTTTGGGCCCAGCTCTCCTGAGAAATAGATCAAACTGTGGTTGTTGGTGAAGATTATCATGGGCAAATATGACTTTAGCGCTCATTGAGTTTTTGATATTCATTTGGTACGACAAATGAAAATTTTATGATTTTGATGTCATCTGATCAATTTCAAATTCTTCTCACTTGATAATAACCAAAATAATTTCAAAATAATTACTCTGTCATTTATTAAATGTGTAAACAATAATTTTCTTTAGTTCATACTTTTCCCGCCAGGTGGCGCAAAGGTTCAGATTTTAGATTTTAGATTTTAGATTTAATCTTGGTGTTATCTGTAAAGCCACCTATTTAATGCACACCGAAACTATACCAAGAGCTTAACCTGAAATTTTGATGTTATTTGATTGAGTCGTTTTGACAGGATAATTCGAACAACAAACACAAAAAGTCATGCTATAAGTCCTCGCTTAGACGAGGCTTCGCCTCGCCCCCGCTCAGACAATCAAGTACAAGGTCATCTACAATTCATTTACTGCAATGCTCAACAATCGAAAGTACAGGAACAAGTAACTTACTTAAAGTAAGCTTGCAGGCTACTGGAACGTTAACTCGAGTGAGCTATTTCTCTTAATTTTAATCGTCACATTTATATTTACAATATTTCTTATTTTTACTGTAAATCCTCTCTACTTTTACAATCAATAAAACGTTATATTATATTCTTGTAAAGTTTGTCTACTATTGGAATACAAAATCAAATGAGTAAATGTGATGTTGACTAGTTCACTGGTACAACACGATTTCACAACTCGCTCACCACCCCGAGACAATCCTTTGAATGAGCAGAATGGGCCACATCCTTATTTGGACTTTTGGGACGAGCCAAATGAGTTCAAGTGTAACTCAAAGTTGCATTTTGATAGGAACTGGAACAATCACAATTGCACAATTGGGCCATTTGTATTGGTAGGGTTTGATTCCGAAATGGACTCGTGGGCTTTCATATGTTGTTGTCAATTTGATTGGTTCGATAGGAAATTCCTGTTGGCACACTAACTCGACATTCATGTGTGGACATTCATTATGACTGTACATTTTTCCTATGCATGTAAATGTACTTGCTTTATGGGTTCGATAGAGACAACCTGATTGTTGACATACTAAAACACATTGGTGTTGTTTGTAAAGTTCGTACACTTTCCTCTACATTCAAATGAACATTGAAATTAGCATTTTCATTAAATTATAACTGATTCAACATCTAAATGCGAACTAACCCAATCGAAAAATCACGATCGTTCATTGGTAATTGGCGACTATCCTAGAGCAAATATAGGTTAAACAATTTTATCAATTTCATAATTCATTTAAAAGCCTAACATTAGATACACAAATTAAAAGCATTTTGACTCATAGAGAACATAAAGACGAGATATAAAAAAACAATATATTAACAATTCGTTTCAAGTTTTTATTTAAAAGTTAAAATGTAAGTTACATCATTGAAATGGATTGACATAAAGTGACTCGTGAATATTCGAGAGCAATCTCACCATCACTCGAGTCGACGATTAGCCAATTCATTGTCCACACGAATAAAGTCTTCAGGATTGCGATCATCGATAATGTTGAGACGCTCCTGTTGGGCCTTGGTTGGTGGGAGATTGAAATGTTTGATTCGAACATGACGAACTACTTTGCTTCGTTCCTCTGCAGCATAGTTACAGTAGTCCCAGGAGCAACTGAATGGTTTGATGCCCAAATGAATTCGTTCATGGCGAATCAAACTATATTCGGTAGCCAGAGATTTGCCACAACCAGAAAATTTACAGACAAACTTGTTATTCGATTCATCAACTGAATGAGTGGGCTTCGATAGTTTGCTGAAAGATCGAGTATCGTTTGCAGATTTGCGCTTTGGAGCTGAAGTTGAGGCGGCATTTTGGGCATCAACAGTACGTTGTGCTTTAATTAAATGGTCGAGTGAACCAATTTGCACTGGTGGATCATCAAACACGATGGCCACAGACCAAGCAGAACGAGCTTGGCCACCACCGAAACGATGAGTTCGGTCACTTTTGATCGCACAACTGCAAATTGTTGATCAACCTGAGCGAGGAGTTGACGTTTCAGTCGTTCACAGTCCACTTCCAACTGCTCTTCAAATCGATCGATGAACGAGGTGAAACGATGAGCGAGACGAGACATGGTGAAATAGACAAATGGGATTAATTGATTACTTGATCGACAAAATAGATCTGTTTGCAAACACAAAACACTCAAAGTGAGTCGATGTAAGTGTCATTGCATCGTATGAACCTAGCACTCAAACATGCTTGTTTTGTTTATTGCCTGTAAATCACACTGCTTTCATTGTGCCTCAATATAAATCTCGATTTTTCTATTCTCACCACCAAAATGGTCCATCGTCCTCATCGTCTCAGCTCCTTCCTGGATCGATTCGAGGAACGTCTCGAATTGGATTGTGAACAACTGAAGCGTCAACTCGTGGCACAAGTAGATCACCAATTTGGTGTTCTGCGCTCAAAGGTGACTGAACTGAGAAGTCGTTTCGGTGGTGGTCGTACTGATCGCGATCTTGTTCCTTCTCTCCACCTCGATGATCCCAAAGTGGTGACTGTCTCACTCGATGAATGGGTTATGGAACGTAGTGCTGTTGACGAATCTCATAACGCACCATCAACTTCGTCTGGTCACAAACGCAAATCTGTCAGCCACTCTCAATCCACACGCAAACGTCAAAACACTCAAGGCTCTACTGCTTCTGGATCGAACAGGCCCACTTGCAAATATCCTGGTTGTGGCAAGACATTTTCGAGGGATGGACTTCTGGTCATGCACGAACGTATCCACCTCGGAATTAAGCCATTCTCGTGCTCGTGGCCCAACTGTCGATACTCACATAGTCCATCACGGCTGCCTGAACGAGCGGTTGACCTCGTGACACGATCGCTAGTCGATGGTCCAGCAGTCGGCGGTGGTGTATGCATGGCTTGATCGTCAAGTTCATCCAATGCTTGCGTCAACTCGGCACTTGGTTCATAAGGCTCGCCTGTTTGGTCGTCGTCATCTACTACTTCTTGTACTTCTAGTTCGTCTTCAGCACCAAGACGAGCGACTGTAGTTGGCTTTGCAGGTGACACCTGATTGGGTTGAGGTGGAGTTGGAGGTAGAGGAGGCAGAGTAGGACGGCCAAACCAACCACGAATAAAATTGTTGATGGTGTGAGTTAGTGTGTTTTCGGCTTTGTACACCAAATAAGCCGAGCCTAATACGACCACAACGACCACAATTATGATGATCAGAAGAGCTTCACCGTCCATTTTGAGGTGAAGAAAGTGAGAAGTTACAATGATGATTCAATTGGCGATGATGATCGAGTTAGGGACACGAAGACCAGGACAAAAGTCAAAGCGCGAGTGGCCAAGATTGTCGAGATGTGAAGGCAGCAGTGAGAGAAGGCACGATCACGAGTACTTCAACGAGCAAACTAAAAGTGAAAACAACCGCACACAAGTCTGTCTGGCTTTATAGGCAAAAGTTGACTTCGAATGACTTGACTTGACTTTGAATGATCAAACTCAGGTTGCAAGGTAAACACGAGATAAAAGATGAAAATACAAAATGGTGAACATTTTCATTTGAATAAATCGAAAAAGTCTTTATTGGTTTACATTGAGTGATATTATTGAGAATAGTGTAATACGGGGGACGATCAATGTATTCGTGGAATTGTCTTGTATTTTTGTTCAGCTTTTGATTCAAATAACTATATTGATATACAATGTAGAGTGACCAATTCTGAGTAGAATCAACACGCATGCGCAGTTGTCGCATGTTTCCTGGAAATGATACCATTGTTTTAGCAAATCTGTAATTGAGCACACGGTCGCGTTTTAGATTATCTCAAAGATACATCAATATCTTGGGCTGAAAATTTTTGTGAGTACTGCCCTCGAGGACCCCTATTGAGTTATGTGTGCAAAAGTTCCAATTGGATCGATTTCAAAAATTTTTGTTCCAAATGGAACTTCCAGTTTTCTATTGAAATTTGCACTTTTAAATTCAGAAATAGATACATATTGAATACAGATCTTATAAAAAATAAAACAGAAAAAATCTGATAAGATTTAGAGATAAAACAAGCGTTTTTAAGAATTTGTAAGTTTAGTCAAAATAGTCGCTTTTGTTTACTGAGTAGCTATTCATGGTTTTTTGATTTTTTTATCAAGGCTGTATCTCAGCTATCTCTTAGTGGATTTTCACCATCTTGGTATCAAATCGCATTGCCTTTTTCGTCCGAACAAGATTGCAACATCAATTTTAACATTTGAAAAAAATTTCAAATTTTTAGTTGGGATTCGGAAGTTCCATTTGGAACAAATTATTCCGGTTTACCAAAAATTATTATCAAGCTAGATGAACAATAATATATAGTTAAAACTTGATTTAAAAAAATTTGGTGAAAAAAATTGTCAAAATTTATTAACCGGAAGTTGATCCAATTGGAACATTTTCAACATACATCCTAACAAGAGTTCCCGAGGTGAGTACTCACAAAAATTTTTAGCCCAAGATATTGATGCATCTTTGAGATAATCCAAAACGCGACCGTGTGCTCAATTACATATTTGCTAAAACAATGGTATCATTTCCAGGAAACATGCGACAACTGCGCATGCGTGTTGATTCTACTCAGAATTGGTCACTCTACATTGTATATCAATATAGTTATTTGAATCAAAAGCTGAACAAAAATACAAGACAATTCCACGAATACATTGATCGTCCCCCGTATGTCAAATATGTAATAAAGATAAGTGATATAGAATATGTGATTACAACGATAAAAGTACGTAAGATCCTCTATTGGTACATTGGTGGAGCTTGAGGATAGATTTGAACGGTTTCGGGACGAGCATCATAGACCACCTGAGAAGTCGTTCCAAAATGAGTGATCGGACGAGTGTTCTGTTGAGTCACAAAATAGCCAGATGGAGTGGACTGGTTAGCGGTGACTTGACGGCCTTTCACGAAGAAGGTCACCATTAGAGCAAGGACAATCAGGTCCAAAAGCCGAGCAAACATCCAAATGTAACCAATAAGTTTAAGGCCGCTGGCGATCTCAGGAATAGCCATAACAGCGACAATAAGGCAAAACACAACAAAGGCCACTTTGAATACGATGCAAATGCAAACCATGGTGACATTTTCTCTAGTGACGGCCACCAGTTCAATGCCACTGTACACAATGTAGATTAATAACAAAACAATACAGATATACCAAGAATTGTCTAGCAAGACCAAAATCACAATTCCCACAATTGCCTGCAACACGAGCAGACCGAGTAGAATTCGCTTGAGAGTTGAAAATGAATTACGATCCATCGTGGATTGTAGTGGGGAGAGTCGGTTCGGGTTGGTTAAAAGAAGCGAAACCAAATTGAGAAAAGTACAAAGGACGAGTACTCGAGTGCGACAATCGTTCGCGAGTGCAGTCAAATGCAAAGTGAGTCGAGTGCGATCGAGACTAGAAACACACAAAGAGAGTGAGTTTGCATATTTACAAGTAAAGTCCGTTCACAAACGAGGTAAGTGGTGGATGGGTTACGGTGGTACAAGTTGACTTTACCTTTGACCTTATACGGTCAGATGTTTAAGAAACAAAATAATTGAAACATTTGAAATTGATTTAAGACTTATTTGGTGGGATAAAGACTAAAAACAGACACAAATTCATGAGGTCAATATTAAGTGATGTAAATGTTGTGGAATAATGTAACCAATTAGAAATGCAATTGGTGGTGACAATAAATTTTACGGTAGGATTATTACAAGTGTATTCGATTGTCACGGATATTGCAGTAGACATCGACGAGAAAATATACAAATTGAAGGTAAGGCAATGTAAAAGGTGAAAATACAAATGGTGAACACTTTCATTTGAATAAATCGAAAAAGTTTTTATTGTTTACACATTGAGTAGTATAATATAGAGAATAGTATAATATGTCAAATATGAACAGATACGTGAATTAGATGGAATATGTGATTACAATGATCAAACTGTACGAGTACGAAAGGTCGTCAAATAAGGACAGTTTGTAATCGTATTTAGCTTATGCTTTATTATAGTATTAATCATTTGATATGATTCATATAAATACAGAAGGACAGAGGGCAAAAGACAGCCTTGTGCTAACTCAAACTCAGATTGGAGGTAAACTCGAGGTAAAAGTTGAAAATACAAATTGGTGAATTTACTTTCATTTGAATAAATCGAAAAAGTCTTTATTGTTTACATTGATTAATATAATATAGAGAATAGTGTAATATTTCAAATATGTACAGATAAGTGATATAGATGGAATTGTGATTACAATGATCAATCTGTGCGTTGATTATTTGTACATCGATGGAACTTGAGGATAGATTTGAATGTTTTCGGGACGAGCATCATAGACCACCTGAGAAGTCGTTCCAAAATGAGTGATCGGGCGAGTGTTGGGTTGAGCTTCAAAATGGACAGTTGGAGTGGTCAAGTTAGCGGTGCCTTGACGACCTTTCACGAAGAAAGCCACCATTAGACCAAGGACAATTGTATCCAAAAGCCAATCAAAAACACAAAGAGCAATGTAACCATCAAAACCATCATCACGACCACGAGAATAACGACGACCATAGCCATCAATATAGACATAACCATCAACAAAAGCATAATCTCTATAATTGTCAACAACTCATCCAATTCATTCACTTGGTCAGTTGGTTCATAAGACTCGCCTGTTTCGTCGTCGACATTTACATCTTCTATTCGTAGATCTTCTACAGCAGAAGGAATAGCAGCAGCATCACCATGGCGAGCGACAGTAGTTGGGTCTGCAGGTTGAGATGGAGGAGGTGGAGGAGGCAGAGTAGGACGGCCAAAGTAACTACGAACGAGATTGTTGATGTTGCGAGTAAATGTGTTTTCAGCTTTGTACACCAAATAAGCCGAGCCTAATACGACAAAAACGACCAAAATTATGATGACCAAAAGATCGACAACGTCCATTTTGATGTGAAGAAAAGTGAGAAGTTACAATGATGATCGAGTTAGGGACACAAAGTCAAAGCGCGAGTGGCCAAGATTGTCGAGATGTGAAGGCAGCAGTGAGAGAAGACACCATCACGAGTACTTCAACGAGCAAACTAAAAGTGAAAACAACCAAACACAAGTCTGTCTGCCTTTATAGGCAAAAGTTGACTTCATCACAGTCATTTGAACAGTGACAAAATCAAGTTCAACACGAAACTAATGATCGTTGGTGTGCAAAGTGCAATTGGGTTGAAACAGTCCATTTGATTGACTCATTATTGATAATTGCTAATCATAATCAGAACAGTTCAGGTTGTTTACATTTGCGGTTAGTCACTGTTTGTGTCGTTGTTTAGTTTTTCTCTCGGATTTATTGATTATATCATATCTTTCTTAGATCGCACTCAACCCCCTCTACCAAAGAAGCTCACCAATATTGGCATATGTTATCAAAGGTTAGACCAATGACAACTCGTGACCAAAAGCACAAATCAAATATACCAAAGAACAATGTAATCAATAAGCAAATTCTAAAATCTCCAAGTTTCTACAACAAAATAAGGTACACAACGCGCTATGAACTGAACTTGAGCAAAGTTATTTTGTTAATATACAAGTCGTCGACTTTATTTCATTAAAATCATAAATAAAAAATAGAAAATCAAATCATAATTTACATATAAAATGACATTTACGATCATAAAAAAGGTTCAAGGTTTGAGTGTCAAATGAGTGAATACATTGAGATTGTCTATATAGAAGAATATAAGTCGTATAGAGAAGTAATCAAAGGAGTGGACTAGGGAATGGATAAAAACATATACAAAAGTGTACAGATGCACTTGAGAAATGGTGTGCAGATGAGATTTGATAGAGTTTGACGGCTTCGAAATGATCATCGATTTGATGTTGAGCGTGTGACACGACTAGTTACCGCAAGCAAAGCAGGACCGTCGTCTTTGAGTTGGTGGTGCATCTTGGACGTTACGCAACGCAAGTACTTCTACTCATTTGTTT